>PVKE010000195.1:5370-183833 GCA_004027555.1 Craseonycteris thonglongyai
CTTCAGTGCATATTTATTTCTATTTTACTTTTTGACAGATAGAGAGAGAGACAGAGACAGAGACAGCTAGAGAACCGAACTGTGGGAACTCCCCAGTTCAGCATGTGGGTCCTGCCTGGGCCGGAGCCGGGATTCGATCCTCGGTCCTCATGGCCTCAAAGCGAGCGCTCAACCCGCTGAGCCGTCCCGGCTTTTCCCTGAAATTTCTTGAACCATGTGCACGTATTGCTTTTCGAAAAAATAATTGGAATGTTTTTAAAAATGGAGCTGCTTTGAATTTTAGTCACAGTTGTAGAGAAGCTCTCTTTTAGTTGAATACCTTACCCATACTTTGTATCCTTATGGGTAAGAGGGAAATTTTCTCATATTGTAGCTGATCATGATCGTGTTTCTTACTTGATCCTGGTGTTCTCCCTGTTGTTCCTCAGCCAGAATCAATGGCTCTGAAGATTTACATGCCAGGAGCCTTATGTTCTATAACAAACACTAAGAAACTGGCGTTTTCGTTTTGTTTGATATTTGAGATGATATGCTCTGGACAAGTCTGAAGTTTTTTACCTTTTCTCTTTATTTGTAGGAACCTACAAGCAGCAATTGGCGCCTATTACGACTTTGAGAGCCCAAACATCAGTGTGCCCTCTATGTCCTTTGTTGAAGATGTCACCATAGGAGAAGGGGAGTCAATACCTCCTGATACTCAGTTTATAAAAACATGGCGGATCCAGAATTCCGGTAAATATGTAACGGGCAATTCTCCATGTCCAGTATTTTTCTTAGTAGTTAAAAAACAAATAAATGTTTTAGTTTAAGTTATGTGATGTGTAAATCTGAATTATTCTTGCACACGATGTAGCAGCATTTCTTGTACTGGTATGATGTCCAGGCATCAATGAGATATCCCCTTCCCTACATCAGGAAGAAGAATTTAGATGTTTTATAGTATCTAAACACAATTCTGCATTCATTTGATACCAGGAAGTAGTCCTGTGTGTGATGGTGGTGGTGGTGGTTTTGTCTCCAGTGCAGTTCTACTCTATCATTTTAGTTCTGCTCTAATTAATCTAGTTATTTCCAGCAGGCTAGAGAAGGTACAACTGTGAATAGAACAAGGTAGTTAGAAAAAGCTGTGAGCATCTACTCTTTGGAAAGCTTATTTCTTTACAACTAGAGGATGATTCTATCCAAAATTCCATTGAGATATTTATCTGAGACATTAATATCACTTTGAAAAATAGGGTAAAAAGTATGGGGATTTGCTCAGAATGGGAAAGATGGAAAGATTGAGAAATAGTTTTTTTGTTTTTGTTTTATTTTTTAAGCATTGTTTTGGTATATAGCTGACTTTAAGAAAAATTAAAAATAAGCTGACCATAGTTCTTTGATAATAGTATCTGAATAAGTGTCTGATACCTGTTAATTATTACCTTTTGTTAAATTCTTTTCTAATGACTTTAAATTTGAGTAGGTTTAGTATTTCTTGTTTTATCCAGTAACAGTTTTTGTTGACTGGGTGAGGATGATTTAACATTCTTGTTATTAATGAGGATTTACAGAGAAATTCTGAGAGATGGAAATCTAGGCTAAAGGATATTTAGCTAAAAATCTTTTACTGTGGTGGATCCTTACCTAGCAAGCTAATCTGATAATGAGGTGATACAAAACTCAGGGGCTCAAACAAACATATAAAAGCGACCTTTTATTGATTGTTTACTTTTCAGTTCTTTATACTTTTAATGATGTTGTAATAACCAGTGTACCAAATTTTTATCTTAGTTTTTTTGGGTTTATTTATAAGTAAATCTTTGGATGAAGATTCAGTGTGTCACTGAGCAAATGCACATAATATGGATTGACTTAATGTTGTAGATGACTTGGGGTATCTGGGTCTTTGTAACATTTTCATTAGCTTCTTTTCACTTTTGATTATAACAGTGTGACGAATTGTTAGTTTGAGAAGCACATGGCAATATGGGAAAATAGCCATACTTTTCACTTTTCTTGAAATCTTACTTGTTTAAAGTTGAGTGATTTTTATTTTGCCTAATTACTTTCTTTTTTTAAAGATTTATTTTTATTGTTTTTGACAGAGAGAGACAGAGAGAAGGGGGAGGGCCCAGAGCAGTCTCCATAGTTGCATGTCATTAGTTTTATACATAGTTTTAATTCCATAGGTGGGTATGGGGCTGCACAGGGCAGGAACTGGCTGGGGGCCTCTCACATGGGAAACATGCCCTGGTAAGAACCGAACTGGGGGTACACCCCAGTTCAACATATGGGTCCACATGGCTGAGGCTGGGATTCAGTCCTTGGGCCCCGGGACTGCAAATGAGTGCTCAATCCAGTGAGCCATTCCAGCATCCCCTGCCTAATTTCTTTCTTTCTTAATGTTGCCTGCTTTTTAAAAATATAAAATTAAACTTTTCAGTTCAGCTTCTATTTATCATGTTTCTCCTCTATATTACTAAAACCTATTACTGATCAAAAATGCTTTTGAAATTTATACATGAATTTTTAAGGGAGTGGGGATGCTGGGATGACTCAGTGGGTTGAGTGCTTGCTTTGCAGCCCCAAGGTCTGAGGATCAAATCCCGGCCCTGACCCTGGCACATGTGGACCCATGTGCTGAACTGGGATGTGCCCCCAGTTTAGTTCTGACCTGGGCCCATGCAGTGGGCCCCTGGCCTACCTCCTGCCCTGCACAGTCCTGCACCCACTTGTGGAGTGAAACTATATTGAAAAATAATGACATACAACTATACAGATTGCTCTGCACCCTCCCCCTTCTCTCTGTCTTTCTCTGTCTGTCTGTCTGTCTCCTCTGTCAACAAAAACAATAAAAGTAAATCTTAAAAAACATTTTTTTAAGAGAGTGATGTTTGTTTAAAAAGTATACCCACATGCTGAACCGGGGTGTGCTTCCCGAATGTGGTGAGGCCCCCAGTTCAGTTCAAAAAAAAAAAAATTGGGAAAGCCAGGATGGCTCAGCAGGTTAAGTGCTCACTTTGAAGCCCCGAGGACCAAGGATCGAATCCCGGCTCCGGCCCAGGTGGACCCACATACAGAACTGGGGTGTGCTTCCTGAATGCAGTGAGGCCCCCAGTTCAGTTCAAAAAATAAAAAAATAAAAATAAGTATGAAATATTCAAAAGTTTTCTTTTTAAAAAATTAATCTAAGGCCTTGTTTACTTACAGTGAAAATATTGAAAATGGTCTGACCTTTCATGAATTCTTTGTAGTGTTTTTAAATATTGAAGGTTATTAGAGTAATGTTGAAATATTTTAAGTACTATCTTGTTGCAGAATAACTATTTTATATTTCAGAAAACCTCTTGACATATCTACTCACTCATTACTTACTTGGGTTAAGGGGGGTTGGAGAGGTGGATATAAAATGGTTAGAGTGTAAAATCAGAACCCCAAAGAGCCTGCCTTTAACTTGGAGAAAATCTGTGTTGATGGACCTGGTCACTTCCTCCTCCTGTTTTTGCATAGTCACTCCAGTTTAAATCAGCCTCTGGGTCTGTAGCCTTTCTTCTTATAAAAGGGCATTACTATTCCTAAACACCTTTTGAAATACCTGTTCCTAAACACCTCTTGAAAAAAGGGTGCTAGAGATTTTACCTTTAAAGGTACTTTGACAAAGAGTTGTTTTTTTTATTTTTCTGGAATTTGTTTAATCATTCATAAAATAACTTTATGTCTGTAAACTAAATGCTTTGCATTTGATTAAGCAGAAACTATAAGTAAAAGATGTGTCACTAAAGAGAGAGTGGGAAAACAAGCACGTGTATGGGTTCTTTGGCATCGTCCTAATCTGGCCTGAGTTCTTTCTGGAAATAGAGTAGTAACACCAGAAGTAGGGCAGGCCTATTTCTCCTCTGGCTCTCTTACTTTTGTTCATAATCTTCCCTAAGAGATCTTAAGTGCTCACTGAAAGAGTTTCATAAATAATTTTCATGATGCCTTTCTGCTGTCATGTTTTAGGCATGCCAGGCATTCAAATATACAACAGATGAGATTGATAGGAACTGCATATAGCTGTCCCAACAGCTTCCTCAAAGAAGACAAATATCACACGTTGTTTGAAATTAAATTCCTAATACTGTTTAAATCCTTAGATTTAGACCATAGAAAAACAAAAGTGAGACATTTAATGAAAGATGCAGAATCCCAGGATCCAAACTTTTGTCAACATTTAAGTGTTAGAAGCTTCGGAAACTTGAGCAGGAAACCTTAGATTGGAGTTTAAAGTGAAAATTTGGAACTTCCTCTAAAGATGAAAGTAGAAAATATTCTTTATCAACACTTACAGCTTTTCAGTTATTATAACCATGCTCTGTTGTTCTGAGCGTGTAATGATAACTGGTGTTTCTCTGACTTTGGTGAAGGTAGTGATTGTCATAGAAGAGTGGCTTTTTTGAACTGCATAGAAGTGGATATAAAATGAGTTGGGAGAAGAATTTGAGAAAGAACAACTATTCCTCCATTTTTCTTTTGGCTCTCCTTAAAATAGTTCATTTTCTACCTTCTCTTCGGTATGATTATAGAGAATATATTTCTGCTTCATTTATTCAACAAATTTTATTATGTTCTAGTCACTTTATCAGGTACAGGGAGAAAATGGTAATAAAAGTCAGTGAAGGTCCCTGTTTTTATATAGCTGAATTTGAAATGCAGTCTCCAGATTTATAGGGATTAAAAGAATAGGGGACAAAAACCTCTTTACTGAGGTTTTTCTTCTGCATTGCTCTTTGGATATTCCTTACTATCTCCAAACTATTCTGTAATCACAGGACTTTCTGGAACTGATGGACTTTTATTTCATTTTTGCTATGCTCTCTGTCATCTCAAAATTTCCATATGACAGGGTTTTTTTGTTTGTTTTTTACTTAAAAAAATTTTATTTCATGACAGCTGGCAAACTACACAGCTTTAATCATATACATGTTTGTGACACTTAACTTGGAATGTTATAAAACACAGATTAGTTTTTTTTCTTCTAGATATATTTATCCCCCGTTTAAACCAGTTTGTAACTCAGACTTAATTTGAAGCCTGTTATGATACTCTCAAATCCTAATTTCAGGTATACTTAGCTGGGTGGTCCAAACAGCTCAGCAGTATTTCTCTTCCTTCTGTTTAAAGAATCAGTGTCTTTGACTTTTTCAGAGTTACATGAGCTAACAGTTGGGGCTGTAAGAACTGTATGTCATAGTGAATTATTTATAACTCTCAGAAGGAAGATGATGGTTCTTCATTTCATAGCAAATTAACACTTTAGAGTTGATGGTGGATAGCTCTTCCAATTTTTTTTTTTCAGTAAGGTATCTGGTGTACTAAAAAGATCAGGACTGTAGCTACATAATTTAACATTAATCGTTTAATATTTCACCAACTAACCAAATCTCCTTGGAATATAGCAGCACTCCCTCTTTGCATAGCTGAGAGATCTAACTGTCTCAGCTATTTGTAGTTGTTTGCTCAGGACAGCCAAGTATTAGGTTAGTGCAAAAGTAATTGTGGTTTTGGACTATGAATTTTAAATAATTAGATCTAGGCTCAAACATACCTTTATTAATCAAAACAGGAACCGTTACAATCAACATATGTTTGCCAACGAGAAATAAGTTTCTGTATTCCTATAGCATCAAAATCTGTGCTTCAGGATTCAATGAATTCTTGGAAAGCATTTTCTGTATCCTGGTTGTGGAAGCATTTTTCCTGCAAAAAGTTGTCGAGATGCTTGAAGAAGTGGTAGTTGGTTGACAAGAGGTCAGGTGAATATGGTGGATGAGGAAAAAACTTCATGGCCCAATCGTTCAAGTTTTGAAGTGTTGGTTGTGTGATGTGCAATTAGGTATTGTCTGGAGAAGAACTGGGCCCTTTCTGATGACCAGTGCTGGCTGTAGGCATTGTGTAGTTTTCGGTGCATCTCATTAATTTGCTGAGCATACTTCTCAAATGTAATGGTTTCACCGGGATTCAGAAAACTGGTGGATCAGACTAGCAGACCACCAAACAGTGACCATGACCTTTTTTTAGTGCAAATTTGGTTTTGGGAAGTGCTTTGGAGCTTCTTCTCGGTCCAACATCTTAGCTGGTCATCACTGGTCATATAAAAATCCGCTTTTTGTCACATGTCACAATCTGATCGAGAAATTATTTATTGTAGTGAATAATTAAGAAGACGATACTTCAAAACTATAATTTTTTTTTTTTTTTGAGCAGCTCACAGGGCACCCACTTATCAAGCATTTTCACCTTTCCAATTTGCTTCAAATGATGAACAACTATAGAATGGTCGATGTTAAGTTCTTGGGCAAATTCTCATGTAGTTGTAAGAGGATCAGCTTCAATGGTTGCTCTCAATTGGTTGTTGTCAACTTTTGATGGCTGGCCACTGTGTTTCTCATTTTCAAGCCTCTCGTCTCCTTTGCAAAACTTTTTGAACCACCACTGCATTGTGAGCCAAATACATTGTTAATGTTGTGAGTTATCTTCTGCTTTATGACCCGTTTTGAACTCAGAATAAGAAAATTGCTCAACACATAATGCAGCGCATAGACAATGTCATGTAGAATTGTACACATGGAACACAATGTCATGTAGAATTGTACACATGTGTAATTTTTACCAAACCAATGTCACCCTAAAAATTTAATAAAAAAAAAAAAAGAGGGAACCTGGGATGGCTTGGCGGGTCAAGCACTTGCTTTGCAGCCCTGGAGCTTGAGGATCGAATCCCGGGCCCGGCCCATGCGGACCCATATGCTGAACTGGGGTGTGCCCCCAGTTCAGTTCTTGCCAGGGCCTATGCAGGAGGCTCCCCGGCCCAGTTCCTGCCCTGCACAGCCCACCTGTGGAGTGAAACCATATAGAAAACTAATGTCAACTACGGAGACTGCTCTGGGCCCTCCCCTTTCTTTCTCTCTCTCTCTCTCTGTCTTTGTCAAAAAACAATAAAAATAAATCTTACAAAAAAAAAGAGAGTAGAAGCCGTGATGACTTACTGGGTTAAGCACTTGCTTTGCCGCCCTGGGGACTGAGTATCAAATCCTGACCCCGGCCTGTGCGGACCCATGTGCTGAACTGGGGTGTGCTTCCCATGTGGGAGGTCCCCCAGTTCAGTTCTTGCCCCGCCGGTTCAGCCCCTGGCTTGAGGGGTTGTGCCTCCCATTTGGGAGTCCCCCAGCCCAGTTCCCTCTCTGCACAGTCCCCACCCACCTATGTGGAACAAAACCATGTTGAAAACTGATGACGCACAACTATGGAGACTCTGCTCTGGGCCCTCCCCTTCTCTCTGTTTCTTTCTGTCTGTTTTCTTTCTGTTTCTGTCATTAACAAAAAACAACTTTCTCTGTCTCTCAAAACAATAAAAAATAAATCTTTAAAAGAATTAGTGGGAAAGTTGGGATGGCTCAGTGGGTAAAGCGCTTGCTTTGAAGCCCCAAGGACCAAGGATCAGATCCCAGCCCTGGCCCATGCGGACCCACATGCTGAACTGGGGTGTGCCCCCAGTTCAGTTCTTGCCGGGACCTTTGTGGGAGGCTCCCGGCCCAGTTCCTGCCCTGCATAGCCCTGTGCCCGCCTGTGGAGTGAAACTATATGGAAAACTAATTTCAACTATGGAGACTGCTCTGGGCCCTTCCCCTTCTCTCTGTCTCTCTCTGTCTCTGTTTCTCTCTGTCAAAAATCAATTAAAAAGAAAAATTAGAAAAAGAAAATTGCTCATATTTACATTTTTTCTAACATCATTTTCATAGTCTAAAATAAATAGCAATAGGTCATTAACAAAAAACATAAAGCAAGAAGTGTGCATTAAAATGATGTGTAACATAATCACAATTAAGAACGTATTCCAATATCAAACAGCAAATTTCAACAGTGCAAAAACTGCAATTATGTTGACATCAACCTAATATTTCACACATCCAGACATTCTTGATTCTCCTCACTTAAAGGTCCAAAAACAGACAAATTCTTGGGTTTTCATAAAACAGACATTGTCTTGTTACAGATGTGTGTATATACTATGTTTTGAAGAATAATTGTGAATTTAGCTCTATAACAGTAGTTTAATTTTCCTCTTGAATCTTATCTTTAAAGAGACTGACTTTTCCAAGATGCTTTATGTCAGTTTCTACTACTCTTTTAAAGATTTACTTTCATTGTTTTTGACAGAGAGAGAGAGAGAGAGAGATACAGAGACAGAGAGAAGGGGGAGGGCCCAGAACAGTCTTCATAGTTGCACATCATTGGTTTTTCCACATAGTTTCATTCCACAGGTGGGCACGGGGCTGCACAGGGCAGGAACTGGGCCGGGGTCTCAACCCGGTGAGAACTGAACTGGGGGCACTCCCCAGTTCAGCATATGGGTCCTCAAGGGCCTGGGCTGGGATTCGATCCTTGGTCCCCAGGACCGCAAAGTGAGCGCTTAACCCACTGAGGCATCCTGGCTTCCCCAGTTGCTACTACTCTTGACATAAGACAAATATACTTTTGCCAGGCCATAAGCCTCAGAAATGAAAAATAATTTGCATGTATTGCCAGTGTGTCATCCACAATTTTTCCACTAGCCGCAGTTGCTCTCTGTGGTGTTAACTTAAGTGGACACTTTGCTGGCAGGTTCTTTTTTTTTAGAGGACATGACATAACATAGTGGCTGCTGTTGCTTCTGTTACCCCTCAAAATCCAAGAGCCAAGAGGGTGCTGTTATTATAGGGCTGAGATCTCAGCAGTAGCAATCTGATTGTTTTTCTCTCTGGTTCTCTTTTCACTAGTATAAGCCATCATGTACTATTAATATATTGAAACCAGCCTGGCACTTCTAGGACAAGCTACTGAGGAATCCTAGAGTACTATTAGGAGGTAAATTTCAGGCATGCTGTGTCCCAAGAGTCCTGCCATGTCTACCCTTTCATAATGATTTATTATTATGAATATAAATATCCCCCTGAAAGATAGATAGAGGTTTCTGTCTATAGTAAAAAGTGTATTGGGGAGATATCACAGGAAAGATCACATCTAGTTACTCCAGCTGGTCAGAGCAAGTCAGTATATAGATTTTTCACTTTACATTAGTTTACATGAAAATAGGCACACAGAAGCAGGTACCAAATAAGATCATTGCCACTTCCAAAGAAGGAAGGACGTTCCTGCCAATGCCATTTCCTATATTGAAGGTCCTGTCTTCTTCTTTTTTATTTTTAATATATTTTTATTTATTTATTTATTTTTGACAGACAGAGCGAGAGAGAGATACAGAGATACAGAGACACAGAGAGAGGTCCTGTCTTCTGTATAAGCACCTCTGGCATCATCACCTTTATGATCAGGGGAGTTCACCACACAGTTTATATTTTCCCCACTACTGTTTGAACCTGAAAATGGAACTTCCACTTGACTCTGTCTTACCGGTATATTTGCGAGTCGCTTGAGCCTCAAGTCTTTTCATGGAAAAACCAGTTTTAAAGTGAAGACAATATCATAGAAATTACTCCTTATGTGTTTCATCCTCTTGCCTGGATGGAAAAACTGGGGACAGTCAAACATTTTTACTTTGACTGTCAGCTTAAAAAGTTAGAGCAAAAATGGGCATGTGCTACCTTTTAGTAGAGAAAGCAGTTCTCCAGAGATGTGGCCCTTTGCTTATCATCATGGTTCTTCACTGACATTGTCCTTAGTGTCTGCAGATTTAGTGTGATCTGAGGTCACCTGAAATATATCTTTGGGGAACTGCCTTGCTTTTACTGTGTGTGCCTTCTCTTAGGGATAGACTGTTGGTCAGAGGTTTTTTACACTGATAATTTTCTCTGATTAGTCATGTGTGATGTCATATAGCTTAGGGATATGTGGGTAGAATTACACATGTGAGAGACAAAGAAAGAGGTCTCTTCTGTGGTTTTGTAATGAACTGCACCCAGCATGGGACCACTAATTGCCTAATACTTTTTTCTTTTGCTTGAACTCAGGGGCAGAGGCCTGGCCTCCAGGGGTTTGTCTTAAATATGTCGGGGGAGACCAATTTGGACATGTGAACATGGTGATGGTGAGATCGCTAGAACCCCAAGAGGTTGCAGATGTCAGCGTCCAGATGTGCAGCCCCAGCACAGCAGGAATGTATCAGGGACAGTGGCGGATGTGCACTGCTACAGGACTCTACTATGGAGGTGAGTATGTTCCTGTGCAGCCCAGGGTGAAGTAATTCACATAACATCTTACAGCATCTCCAGTGTTGTTCACAGAGTCTGTCAAATTACATAACAGATTATGGCCTCTTTTAACCAGTTAAGCGCCATGTCAGTCACGGGTGACTGAGACTGAACTTTCTGAACTTTCCGTTCAGATGGCGTCAGTCACTGGTGACCAATAAACAGTATACTTTTTGTGCAGGCCCCGGTATTGTATGTTAACTGACAATATAAAATTAAAAAAATTACGTTCTATTAATAAATTTTAAATAAGATGTCCCGCTTGTCTTTCTATTTGAAAATGGTTATTCCTTTTTTGTTTTCCTTCGCTATAATTTCTCCCCATTTAGGGGACATTTTCACATTCATGAGTAAAGAAAAATCTTTTTCTGCACTGGAACAAGAATTGCAGAAAACTGACTGAATATAAAGCATTTCTAAAATAATACATTGTACAAATTGTGGTAAATAATAAATATTCACACAGTAAATATATTTTAAATATAAACGTTCAGCCTTATCGCAACCTGAACAGATCTCTGGTTGCCAGCATTTTGGTGAAATCTGATATAACGGGCCAAGCAGTAAGCAAGACAAAATATCCTGGGCGCTTAACGTGTTAAAGTTACTCCATATAGGTAATGACTTGAATGTAATAACTATCTAGTTGGTTCAGTCTAGTGCTCTCTCCTTCTTACACTAGGATTTTAATTAAAATTTAGTGAAGTATATGAGATACATCTTGCTTTCCAAACAATTATTTAGTAATGTTGCTGGTTTTAATTATAGAATCTAGTAGGGGCTGTAAAAATACTGAAGGCATTTTTTGTTCACAAATTCTCTAGACACAAGTTGTATAAAAAAAAACAAAACAATGCCTAAAATATGCATACTTCTCTCAACCTGACGACCTGTCAGGTTGCCTCTCATGCCTTCTCTTTATTGCCAGACTTTCAGAACAAAGTGACCTATACTCACGATCTCTTGTTTTCCATTTATTCTTCAGCCCAGTCTATCTTTTACTCTAGTGAAATGTTTATCAATGACTACCCAGTTTCCATATCTAACAATCTTTATATCTACTGACCCTCTATCACTTGGTACCATGTACCAAATGTTGGTTGGAAATGTGTACCTTCCTAAACCCATATACCTCTCTTGTGTCTCCTCCTCTGAATGTGCTTTCTCTGTCTCTGTTTAGTTTATCTCTGCCTTGGGATTACTAGATTCTGAGCTGGGCTCTGTTCATAACTTGTCAACCAGTACAGTATGCATGACAATGGTCAAATTCATACATGTGGCTACAAATTCTTTTCAGGGTACCAAACCTAGATACTGAATTTTAACATCACCCAGGCAAAACTTATTCTAATTAGCACCCCAGTGACATGATTAGGCCAGAAGTCATCATAGTGTGTTCTGTCATTATCTTTAATCATAGATCAATCCCTATTGGGATTACTATATCCCATTTCCTGGAAATCCAAAGAAAAATAAATAGTAAATAGTTCTTACCCTCAGGGAGCTCTTAACTGGGCTCATAGCCAGTGGGACCTTTGGAGTTATTTGAAGAGTCCCTGGAATTAATGTTCTCATATATGTTTATGCAGACAGTGGAAACTTTAAGTATTTTTATGGCTTTGAAAATTTTCAGTGTCACAAAATGTGTCTGATAATGCTTGTGACACCGTTTTCCCCTAAAACTGTTGTGCCCACTACAGTGAAACCAGATTCCCTGGCATGGGGCTTAAAGCTCCTCAAGATCTGGCTTGGCCTAGTTTTTACTTTCTTTACTCCCCTTAAACCATTCCCCAAGACACCATTTACTTTTACTTTTCCATGCCCTTGCTCATGTTGTTCCCATTACCTGAAAAATCTTCCCTGATTTCCAGTAAACTCCTGCTCACCCTCAGGACCTTGAAGTCACCTTTTGTTCTTCCCTCCTTTCCCTGTGCTTGCTCTTCTCACCTACCACAAGGAAATTCATATCTCCCTTTTTCATTAAATTATGCACATGCTTGTTATTGTACTTTATGCTTTAGGTGTTTGTTTGCTCATCCTTTTCTTCTACTAGACTGTAAACTATCTGTTCAATAACAAATGCATGTAATCAGGTAATAGAATGCAAGGAGATTATAATATTTATGTCTTCCCTACTGGACTGTTTTAAGGCCACCTCACCTAAGAATCTTCTTACCTACACAGGTGAAAGTTGTTTTTCCCATGGTTGAGCTTCTATTGCATTATCTCTTCCCTAGCTCTCTCCTTTGCCTCTCTTTGGCACTTCACCCCTTAACATGAAGTTAATTTGATGAATGTCTCATATCACCTTTAAGACTTAAGATGTAATACATGTATCACATTTATCTTTGTAACTTTTCAAAAAGCAGAGCCCAGTGCAAAATGGAGGGTGGCTGCTCAATAGATTTTTTAAATGAATGTCAAGCATTTTTAAGGAAGGTGGAAGAAAACATACATGACTTAAAAAAATTTCTTTGATGCAAAGATACTGCTTCTTAGTGTTCTCTAGTATTTCAGAGCTCTAGTCTAGTTTTTTGTGTGATTTTAGTGTTAAAGTCAGTGTGCAGAAGATTAAATTTATACTTGTAACATCCCTCTCAAATTCTAGAAGTGGGTAAAGTGTAAATTTACTAGCTTTTGGAGGCAAGGCAGTAAAGTACTTAAAACCTTTCTTGGTCATGTAACCCATGGTTTGTTTCTCAGGACTTTGTGAAATCTAGAAACTTTAAGGAATCTTAATTTATCTGATTATAAGATTCTCAAGCTTTTTTCTTTTCTTTTTTTTTTTTAAGGTTTTTATTTTTACTGTTTTTGACAGAGAGATAGAGAGAAGGAGGAGGGCCCAGAGCAGTCTCCATAGTTGTATGTCATTAGTTTTTGACATGGTTTTGTTCCACACAGGTGGGTGGGGGCCGTGCAGGGCAGGAGCTGGCCTGGGGGCCTTCCACAAGGGAGGCACACTCCCTTGAGCCAGGGGCTGAACCAGGGGGTGAGAACCTAACTGGAGGCCTCCCCTATGGGAATCATACCCCAGTTTAGCATATGAGTCTGCATGGGCTGGAACCGCGACTCAATCTTTGGCCCCTGGGCTGCAAAGCAAGCATTTAACCCGCTGAGCCATCCCAGCTTCCCCTTGTTTCCTTGATAAAAGCATATATCAATACTCCCTCCAAAAAAGGTAAAAGGTAAAAAGAAAACTGGTTTTGATGAGTTGAAAGCCTTTTTGACCTGAGTTTCCCTGTTCCCTGTCTGAGATGACTGCCAGGGCTCTATGAAGTATAGTTTGCAAACCCTCTATCTACTCTATTGAAGAATTTAATTTGATTTTATAAACCTACCATATTTCATTGAATCCAGATTACTGTTGATTATAACATACATCTTGATAGCAGAGATGTTAAATGACTGGCAGAAAGTGCATGTAATATACATAAAATCACAACTATGAACACATGAAAAAAAATAAACTGCCATGTTAATCATGATTGACTCTTTTCAGTTTTTCTTGCTTACTCCTCTTAGCTTGTTAGCTCACTGAGTGTAATGTAGTGGTAGGAATTTGGAATGTAGGTCTAGGTTACTTGGGAATAAAGTTGGACAAGTTAGGTAACTTCCATACCTCATCTTTCTGTCTTAACAAAAATCGGTATTTTTATTTTTGGTGAGGTAGCCTCTTGTATAGTCTTTAAATGGTCTCTAAAACAAATACATTTACATTTTTTGCTAATACTTACGTTTCAGCTCATTTCTCTTCCTTTAAAGGAATTTTTGCTATAATTAGTAATTTATAAAGTGGGTTCCTTTTCCCCGTTTTAGATTGGTTATACTCTCAGAGTGTCACCAGGGATGGTGTTGGCATGTTGTGTGGATAGTTCTTCATGATGTGGGACCTATTTATAAGGCCCTTGGCCGTCTTTCACTAAACACCTGTAACTTTACATGTTCATATTTATAGCCAGCCCTCTTCCTTCATCTCACATACCTAATTTCTTTGATTGAGTAGCACTAAGTATCTGAGTCTTAACAGGTATATTTTCACGCACAAACATTTTATTTTATCTTCTTTTTACGAACTTTTTCTTCTTAGATAAAAGCAATCTGTTACCTAATACCTACTGTATGTCAGGCATTGTGTTGAGCTTTATGTGTATAAATTTCCTTATAAAGGATGTGGGTGAGGAAACTGAAGACCTGAGATAATTAATTATTTGTCTAAGGTTCAGTAAAAGTTACAAATTATCTGTAAGTTAACAGAAGTAGTTTTATGATCTTTGTCATTAATTTGGTTCTCACTACTATATATGAGGTTCATAAAGAAACTATGGCTTCAGGATGTTGACACTTGTCAGGGTTTAGGGAGGGAGTCCTCTTTCCATTTCCATAGTGAATGGGAATGAGGGTGTGGTTGAGTTTGGTGGGGCAATTCTTTGTAGTTGGATAAATATCATTGTTCGCCCAAGTAGTTCATGCCTGCTAGGAGGTACACAGTTCCTATAGGACAGGGATGGCGAACCTTTTGGTGATTTAGTGCCAAAGTTTATGAAATAAGAGTATACTCGCTTGACTCACGTGCCAACCCATCGAGTGAGATAGAGGTATCGATTATTTTTATGTCTATAAGAGGCATAGGATGTTTTTATAACAAAAAACAATAATTCGCATGCCGAAATAATTGCTCCACGTGCCACATTGGGCATGTGTGCCATAGGTTCGCCACCCCCGCTATAGGACATTCTATTCTAGGGAAGGAAGAGCATGAGTGCTTGTCTACATTTTTGCCTTGGTAGCAACAGTAACATACCTCCCCTCTTCCTAGTATAGTGCCCTCTTCCAAAATTCTGCAGGAGCTTTAACCCCTGCACTTTGATGGGTTTTTGTAAATCAGAGGGGTCCTAGTTATGAAGTAAGCTAAGGTCAAATAATACTCTGGTCATCACATGCTGATGAGGATATCTTCCACTTGAAGTAGTTCATGTTAAATACTTCACATGGGTCCCTAGAGACATGTCATACCTAGATTAAGTACTTTTACATTATTTAGTTTCTCAGAGGTTAGAAACGAAACTTCCCTTATTAAGCTCCCAAATCGTAACATGTCCTACACATTAGGAAAGTAATTGGGTTCTATATGTAAACCACACTGTTTGTTTCCTAAAACCTTTGTAAATTCTTTTAGCTTTTCCAGTTTACAGAATGTCCTCCCTACCCAGTAATGCAGGACTGTTCCCACCTCATTATTCTCCAGTATTTTAACTGATCATATTATAAAAGAAGTTCTGGTTTTCTCAAAAGACTTTCTTTAGACTCCACATAGATGTCTTCCATTTAGATGCTGTTCTGTTTGGCATCTTTGCCAGTTCTCTTGCCCTTTTACCTTTTGATCCCACCTTTAGAATGTCTCTCTTTTATGTTGGACTGTAAAAGTCTGCCTCATTTACTTCTAGAATATGCTAATAAATAAGATTCTCTCTGTTTCAGTTCTGATCTCTAGAATTTTCCAATATCAGAAATATGAGCAGGCCTTGAAAACAACAGATTACATTTTGTTTTAAAGATCTATTTTTTATTGTTTTTCACAGAGACAAAGAAACAGAGAGAAGGGTGAGGGTCCAGAGCAGTCTTCATAGTTGTATGTTATCAGATTTCACATGGTTTCATTTCACACAGGTGGGCAGGGCTGCGCAGGGCTGGAACTGGGTTGGGGGCCTCTTGCATGGGAGGCATGCCCTCTCAAGCCAGGGGCTGACCTGAGGGTCAAGAACCAAACTGGGGACCTCCCGCATGGGAAGCACATCCCAGTTCAGCACATGGGTCCACACAGGCCGGGGCCGGGATTCAATCCTCGGTCCCCGGTCCTGCAAAGCAAGTGCTTAACTCTCTGAGCCGTCCTGCCTTCTCCAGATTTTTTTTTTGATAAAAGAAATGCTAGCCTAAGCTGATTGTGACTTGCATGGGAATGTTTTTAGAATTAGTTCAAATATAAATGAGATTTGAAATCCTTAAGTATCTTTATGTTATAAGGTTTATATTAAGTTTATAAGGTGATGGGCTGTTTCAGCTTCAGAGAGGGAAAGCCTGCCTTTGGTTGTACTGCCCCCCCGGGGGTGTTGATTGATTGGCAGTCATGTCCAGGTAGCTCTGCATGAGTCACAGGAAATGTGAAATAGCTGTACAGTTCATATTAACCTATAATAGACAGATATATGGGCCCTGAACCTTTATGGTGCATATTAAATCAAGAAATCAGATGTGTGGGGAAGCCGGGATGGCTCAGTGGGTTGAGTGCTCACTTTGCAGCGCTGGGGACCCAGGATCGAATCCCGGCCCTGGCCCGTGCGGACCCAGGTGCTGAACTGGGGAGTGACCCCAGTTCGGTTCTCTCTCTGTCTCTGTATCTCTCTCTCTCTCTCTCCCTCTCTCTCTCTCTCTGTCAAAAACAATAAAAATAAATAAAACTTAGAAGAAATCAGATGTGGGAGGGTGGGGTGGGAGTGGACACCGGATATATGGTGATGGAACGGGAGCTGATTCTGGGTGGTGGGCACATAATGCAATGCATGGGTGATGTGATGTGGACTTGTACATCTGGAAACTGTGATTGTTACTAATCAATGTCACCCCATTAAATTTAACAATAAAAACAAAAAAGAAATCAGATGAGGGGATACTGGGATGGCTCAGTGGGTTAAGCATTTGCCTTGTAGCCCGTTAGTGCAAGGATCAAGTCCCAGTCCCACCCCCAGCCCATTTGGACCCATGTACTTACTGAGCTTAGTTGAGGTGTGCTTTCCATCCTAGTTTTGTTCCTTGCCAGGGCGAGCTTCCCATGTGGGAGGCCCCCAGTTCTGCTCCTATCCAACGAGTGCCTCTCATGTGGGAGGCCCCCAGCTTGCAGGGGTGTGCCTCCCATGTGGGAGGCCCCTACACTACCCTCTCCCAGTGCAGCCCTGCACTCACCTGTGTAATGAAATTATGTTGAAAACTGATGATGTACAACAGTGGAGACTGCTCTGGGCCATCTCCTTCTGTCTGTCTCTGACTGTGTGTCAAAAACAAAATAAATCTTAAAAAAATTTTTTTTTCATGCATGTTTCATGCATGTTCAGGTATGAAGCACCAAATGTTTTAACTATTTGAAATTCCACAGTGAGTAGTTTTAATGTGTACTGTTAGTACTAATATAGTTTGTTTTATAAGTAGTTGTATTATTTTTCAGTAGAACAAATATATATAAAGATTTGATAGAAGGCCAATAATATAATTTGAAACCGACATATTTTTTTTCTTATGGTAGTACGATCCCTTCTGTTAACAGAAATTTCTTTGATTTGGAATGTTAGATTCCAAAGATTCTGAATTTGGGGATTGACAGTTCCTTAAAAATATTTTAAATAAAATGTAATTATTGAAATATTAATGTGCTTATTGTTAAAAAGAAATTGGTGTAAAACTATCAGCTATTTCAAATATTACTTAGACATAATGTTTATATATATGCTGAAACTGTTTCAGATGAGAAATTCTTAAGGTTTTATTGAGTTGTTATGTGATGGGATTTTTTTTTTTTTTTATTGTTAAATTTAATGGGGTGACATTGGTTGGTAACAATTAGTTTCCCGATGTACAAGTCCACATCACATCACCCATGCATCGTATTATGTGCCCACCTCCCAGAATCAGGTCCCCCTCCACCACCAGGGATTTTTTTTAGTAAATGCCATGTCTATGAAGTCTGACAGTTAAGTTCATGAAGTCATCCTAGAAAAAGTACGACATACCTCATTGCCGAATATTACTACAGTCACCTTGTAAGTACTCCCATTGGGAAGCTATGCACCAACACCAGCGCTTAGTCCACCCTTGAAAGCAATTTTGGAACTCATTCTGGAATGGCCATCAGAGCCATTGTCTATTACCCTTGATGTCCTGAGTGCCATCAAAATGCTTTTTTTCAATATTTCCTTTATCTTTGGGTAAAGAAAAAAGTCATCGGGGACCAGATCAGGTGAGCAGGGAGGGTGTTCCAATACAGTGATTTGTTGACTGGCTAAAAACTCCCTCATGGACAGTGCCATGTGAGCTGGTGCATCGTCATGATGCAAGAGCCATGAGTGGTTGGCAAAAAAATTCACGTCGCTTTTGTCTAACTTTTTCATGCAGCCTTTTCAGCACTTCCAAATAGTCAACTTGTGTGACTGTGCATTTGGTATGAATTCATAATGAATAATCCCTTTGATATAAAAAAGGGTTAGCAGCATTGTTTTGACTCTTGATTTGGACTGAGGGAACGTTTTTGGTCTTGGAAAATTGGTTGACTTCCATTGTGCAATTTGATGCTTTGTTTCAGGGTCATATTGGTACAGCCATGTTTCATCACCTGTGATAACATGGCCCAAAGCATTGTCTTTCCTCATCAAAAGGTCTTGGCACACTTCAAATCTCATTTGCTTTTTGTTCATTGGTTAGTTCCTTTGGGATCAGTTTTGCACACACCTTTCTCATGCCAAAATTTTTAGTGAAGATTTTTCTGTGTTTCTCTATTAATGTTTACTTGGTATGCTATGCTTCTTATAGTCAGCTGATAATTTTGACATAAAACTCGATGAATTTTTGCAATGTTTTTGTTAGTTCTGCTTGTTAACTGGCTGCCATGACCTCTCTTCATCAGTAACACTTTCTCTCCAGTTCAGAAAAACACTTAAATCATTTGTACATTGCTGTTTTCTTCATGGCATTATCTCCATTAACTTGAACTAATATGTCCCTGATTTCACTTCCACTCTTGCCAGGTTTAACAAGAAATTTAGGGAAAGCCGGGATGGCTCAGTGGGTTAGGCGCTCACTTTGCAGCCCCGGGGACCGAGGATCAAATCCCAGCCCAGGCCCGTGCGGACCCATGTGCTGAACTGGGGAGTCCCCCAGTTCAGTTCTCACCAGGGTGAGACCCCGGCCCGGTTCCTGCCCTGTGCAGCCCCGCACCCATCTGTGGAATGAAACTATGTGGAAAAACCAATGATGTGCAACTATGGAGACTGTTCTGGGCCCTCCCCCTTCTCTCTGTCTCTGACTGTATCTCTCTCTCTGTCTGTAAAAAATAAATAAATCTTTAAATAAACATAAAAAAAAAAAGAAATTTAGGGGAAGCTGGGGTGGCTCTGCGGGTTAAGCACTTGCTTTGAAGCCCTGGGGACCAAGAATCGAATCCTGGCCCTGGCCCTGGCCCGTGTGGACCCATATGCTGAACTGGGGTGCGTTTCCCATCCAGGAGGCCCCCAGTTTGGTTCTTGGTCCCCGGTTCAGACCCTGGCTCAAGGGGGTGTGCCTCCCATGCAGGAGGCCCCCAGCCCAGTTCCTGCCCTGCGCAGCCCCCGCCCACCTGTGTGGAACCAATGTTGAAAACTGATGACACACAACCTTGGAGACTGCTCTGGGCTCCCCCCCTTCTCTCTGTCTCTCTCTCTCTCTCTCTGACTCTGTCAAAAAAAATTTTTAGTCATAAAAAAATAAAAAGAGGGGAAGCCGGGATGGCTCAGTGGGTTAGGCGCTCACTTTGCAGCACCGGGGACCGAGGATCGAATCCCGGCCCCGGCCCGTGCGGAACCATATGCTGAACCGGGAGCTCCCCTAGTTAAGTTCTCTCTCTGACTCTGTATCTCTCTCCCTCTCTCTCTCCTCTGTCAAAATAAATAAATAAATAAATAAAATATATATTAAAAAAAATAAGTTAAAAAATAAATAAATAAATAAAAATAAAAAGAAATTTAATGTTTGCTCATTGCTCTAATTCAAGCTCTGACATTCTTGCAGTGGCACACAAAAACATGTAACAATGATAAGGAACGCCACTCAGCAAGACACCACATGTTGTCACAAACACAGCTGTGAGACACTGATATACCAAAGTTATGAAACCTCCCCGAGTTTGCACAGTGCTGCCAATGTAAGTAAGTGCTTGGTGGCAAGTTCACAAACTAAATTTTCAGACCTCATACACTTACTACTGAATCAGACCAGAGCACATCTCTTACAAGTAAGAAAACAAGTCTAATTGCTTTCCATTCAAATCACAGTGAATACCTAACTTATCAGTGTGTTCTATAAAATTACTGAAAAATATGTTTGTTTAAATAGAATGATTAGTGTCTAAAATAATCAATGTATAGGGCTTTTAAGCTTTATTTGATACCTTAGTTTTTCTGATACAGTTTGTATTCCTTAGTTAATGCTCAGAATGTGGCTGTTACTTTATTTAAGAAACCTCCCATTAGTCTTGTATTTAAAAGTGAAAATCATTGACAAAGATATCTTCTTACTGAAAAGCAAATTGCATTCTGTTCCTGTAATGATGCTTGACACTAACCACATAATACTCTAATGGGTTTTTCTTTGGAATAGCAAAGGTATTTATCACTTAGGAATTAGTTCATTCTATAATCTTTATCTTGAAAAAATACCCTGTTTTTCAGAGCTTTTAAAAATGTTCTCCTTTTATCTTTAAAAAACTTATGCTTTCCTTTCTTAACAAAGGGAATGTCAATATTGGACATTTGGCTGCAGGAAGAAATGCAATGAGCCAAAAACCTCTGGATTTTGCTTTGTAATGATCAGTGTCCTTCTAGTTTTCTCTTATGGTTTTTAAGAGTTTTGCTTATACTTGGTTTTGAGATGGTCTTGAAAACAATTTAAATCTAGAGTAGGTTAGGGTTTGTCTAAGTAGCCACTTTAAAGTCACTTTTCTTAAAATATTTTCTAATTTCCCTTGAGACCTTTACAGTTTCTCTTTTATATTTAGAAATTAGAAGTGATTAAGAAAGCTTTTGGGGAAGCTAGGATGGCTCAGTGGGTTAAGCACTCACCTTTCAGCCCCGGACACCAAGGATCGAATTCCAGCCCCGGCCTGTGCGGACCCATATGCTGAACTGGGAGTGTCCCCAGTTCGATTTTCACTAGGGTGAGACCCCAGCCCAGTTCCTGCCCTGTGCAGCCCCGTGCCCCCCTGTGGAATGAAACTGTGGAAAAACCAATGATGTGCAACTATGGAGACTGTTCTGGTCATTCTCCCTTCTCTTTCTCTCTGTCAAAAAAAACGCTTTTATTTCTGAACTAAGTCTTAGTTAAGGACTTTAAAAAATGTTTAGGGGAATCTGGGATGGCTCAACGGGTTAAGCGCTCGCTTTGTAGCAGCCTCAGAGACTAAGGATCAAGTCCCAGCTCCGGCCCAGGCGGACCCATATGCTGAACTGGGGTGTGCCCCCAGTTCAGTTCTTGCCGGGGCTCCCGACCCAGTTCCTGCCCTGCACAGCCCCACGCCCACCTGTGCAGTGAAACTATATGGAAAACTAATGCTGTCAACTATGGAGACTGCTTTGGACCCTCCCTCTTCTTCTCTCTTCTTTCTGTCTCTCTGTCAAAAACAATAAAAATAAATCTTAAAAAAAAATGTTTAACATGTTAAGCGCCATATCAGTCACCAGTGACTGACACTGAACTTTCCATTTGGACCACGTCAGTCACCGGTGACCGACAGACAGTATACTTTTTGTGCAGGCCGCGGTATTGTATGTTAACTGACGATATAAAATTAAAAAAATTACATTCTGTTAATAAATTTTAATTAATTTCAAGGCAATATCCTCAAACAATGTATTAGGCACAAATAGTTCATAGCAATTCTCTATTGTTACACATGACTTTGCATTCAAGTCTTCTATCCTAAAACCAGATGGACAGGTGAAAGGTATAATCTTTGGTTGATCACCTCTCGGACCATGCCATTCTTCAGTATTTTCATCCTCTTCATCTGATGATGAAAAAATAATGACTCTACATCGTTTTTTAGGAAAAGTAATTTCACTAGAATCACTTTCATGCTCTACTCCTGACATTTTCACATTCATGGGTAAAGAAAAATCTTTTTCTGCACTGGAACAAGAATCGCAGACAACTGACTGAATATAAAGCATTTCTAAAATAACAACATTGTACAAATTGCGATAAATAATAAATATTCACACAGTAAATGTATTCTATATATAAACATTCAGTCTTATTGCAACCTAAACAGATCTTCGGTCGCCAGCATTTCAGTGAAATCTGATATAACGGGCAAGCAGTAAGTAAGACAAAATAGCTTGGGCGCTTAACATGTTAATATATTTTATTTAACTCAATATAGGCACAATATTATCATTACAACATGTGGCTCTAGCCACATTTTAAGTACTCAGTAACTGCATGTGGCTTGTGGCCTGTCGTATTGGACAGTGCGGCTCTCTATAAACTCTAGCATGTTGTACCATTTTTTTTTTTTTCCGTGTAACAAATTGTATAGAATTGGTGCTATTCCTCTAAAGAATTTGCTAGTGAAACTGTTTGGGCCTGGAGGGTTTTTAAATTACTTATTCAGTTTATTTTCATAGTTTATAGATCCGTTCAGGGTTATCTATTTCATCTTTGGCAACTTCGGGTAATTTCAGGGAATTGATACTTTTCACTAAATTGTTGAATTTATGGATGTAAAGTTATTTGTAGTGTCCTTTCTCATTTTAATGCCTTCTTTGTCTGTAGTGATAATCCCCTCTTTCATTCTTGAAATTTTGTGTCTCCTCTTATTTTCTTTAATAATCTTGACAGATTTCTTAATTTTGTTGGTCTTTTAAAAAAATCAGCTTTTGGCTTCTTTGGTTTCATTGTTTTTTTCCTATTTTTCTGTTTTCAGTTACATGGATTTCTGCTGTTAATTTTATTCTATCCTCTACTTGATTTATATTTATTTTATTACTCTTCTTGTTCTTAAGATGGAAGCTGAGGTCATTGATTCAAGATGTTTTATATAGTGTAGGTGATTAATACTAATTTCTTTTTCATTTGAGAGGAGAGAGAGAGAGAAAGAAGAAGAAAAAGAAGAAGAAGAAAGAGGAGAAGGAGGAGGGAGGGCCCAGAGCAGTGTCTGTAACTGTACATTAGTTGTGACATGGTTTCATTCCACACAGGTGGATGTGAGGCCTCATGGGGTAGGAACCGAACCAGGAGCCTTCTGCATGGGAGGCAAGAACCTTTGCCAATGAGCCATCTTCAGTATATGCGGTTTGCATGGGCCAGGGCCAATAATTGAACCCTGGACCTTGCGATTGCGAGGCAAGCACTCAACCTCTGAGCTATCCTGGCATCCCTAATACCATTTTTTTTAGTCTTTTAGGACTACTATAATAAATTTCTATGGATTAGGTACCTTGTAAACAGCAGAAAAGTATTTCTCACAGCTCTGGAGACTGGGAAGATCAAGATACTGGCAGATTTGTTGTCTTGGGGGATGCTTCCTAGTTCATAGATGACCAGCTTCTCTGTGTTCTTCACATGGCAGAAGGTTCATGGGAGCACTCTGGGATCTTTTTTATAAAGTCACTAATCCCATTCATTCATGAGGGCTTCTATTCTCATGACCTAATCACCTCCCAAAGACCCTACATCCAAGTACAAACACATTGGGGATTAGATTTCAGCATAAGAACTTGCGGTTGGTGGACAATCAATTCAGTCAATAGCAATCTTAAATTTCTCTCTTAAGCACTGCTTTTAGCTACATACCACAGATTTTGAAATACTGTGTTTTAATTTTCATTAAGTTCAAAATCTTTTCTGATTTTTCCTGAGACATCCTGTTTGACCCATGGATTATATAGAACCGTGTTGTTAAATTTCCAAATATTTGGTAATTTTTCTGTTATCTTGTTAAATATTTCTAGTGTAACCATTATGGGCAGAGAACATAGGTACTTTGTATGATTTGGATTCTTTTAAACTTGTTAAGGTCTTGGTGAAAATTTTAAGTGTACCTCAAAAGAATATGAATTTTGCTAAATTGGGGTGGAATGTTCTTTAAATGTTATTTAGATTCAGTTGGTCAATAGTGTTCAATTCCTCTATATTTTTACAGAGTTTTTTTTGGAGGGGTAGTCTGCTAGTTCTGTTATTGAGAAAGGAGTGTTGAAGGCTCCAACTTCAGTTTTGGATTTGTCTATTTCTCAGTTTGGGGTTCATGTATTTTGAAACTCTGTTGTTAGATACATACACATTTAGGATTATGCCTATTTGCTGAATGTCCAATTTATTAGTGTGTAATGTCCTTGTCCTACCTTTTTCCTAGCAATTTTTTATCACTCTTGAAGTCTACTTTATCTGATATTAATATAGCCACTCTAGCTTTTTTGACTAGTGTTTGCATGATATATCTTTGTCTAGCCTTTTACTTTGTCATTATATTTAGAACTTCTTGCAGGAGGCATATAGTTGGGGCTTTTTTTTTTTACATTTGAACAATTTCTAACTTCTAATTGTTATGTTTAGACTATTCACATTTAATATAGTCGTTGATATATTTGAATTTAGTTTGACCATGTAATTTGTTTTCTGGTTTATTTGTGGACTTTTAAATCAGTTACATCTCTAAACTTACTGTGATTCAATTAAAAAAAAAATGTATTTGTCTCAGAGGATGGCGGGATGGCAGGTTGAGCACTTGCCTTGCGACTGTGAGGTCTGGGGATCAAATCCTGGCCCTGAGCCATGCAAACCCATTTGCTGAACTGCAGCACAACTGATAACTGCTGGGATGGCATAGCAGTGAAGGTTTTTGCCTCCTATTCAGGAGGCCCCCAGTTTAATTCCCGCCCCACTCAACCCCACATCCACCTGTGTGAAATGGATCTATGTCACAACTAATGATATACAAATATGGGGACTACTCTGGACTCTTCTCCCGTCTCTCTGTCTCACCTCTCAAAACAATAAAATAAATCTTTTAAAAAATGTGTTTGTTCTGATAATAGAAAAACATTACATAGAAAATATAAAGAGAAAGGAAAACATTTATTCTGCTATACAGATACAGACACTATTTATATATGTATCCAAATACTAAAAGCAAAAACGATTTGTTTTTTAAATTTGGCATTGTTACATTTAGTTGTGTAATATACTTTTTTACTCCCCACTAATATTTTAGAATCCTTTCACTTTGCTACTTTCAAAAAGCACAATTTTTAGTAGTTGTATACCATTCCATTGGATTACTGTTAACCAAAATATTGTAGATAATTTTTTTTTAGATAAAATTTACGTAATAAATTAACCATTTTAAAGTATACTATTCAGTGGCATTTAATACTCATAGTATTGTGCAACCATCATCTATTTAGTTTCAGCACATTTTTATCACCCTAAAAGGAAACCCCATACTCGTTAAACAGTATTCCTTACTCCTGCAATCTCTGGCAATCTCTAATGTGCTTTTTGTATCTATGGGTCATTGATTGTTTTTTTTAAGGCATTTTTTTTTTAATTGCTTTTGACAGAGAGAGAGATACAGAGATAGAGCTAGAGAGAAGGGGGAGGGCCCAGAACAGTCTCCATAGTTGCACATCATCGGTTTTTCCACATAGTTTCATTCCACAGGTGGGTGCAGGGCTGCACAGGGCAGGAACTGGGCCAGGGTCTCACCCCGGTGAGAATTGAACTGAGGGCACTCCCCAGTTCAGCATATGGGTCCGCATGGGCTGGGGCCGGGGCCAGGATTTGATCCCCGGTCCCCGAGGCTGCAAAGTGAGCACTTAACCCACTAAGCCATCTGGCTTCCCTTTAAAAAAAATTTTTTTTATTAGATTTTTTTTTTTTTTTTTAAGATTTATTTTATTGTTCTTGACAAAGACAGAGAGAGACAGAGAGAAGGGGGAAGGGCCCAGAGCAGTCGCCATATTGTACGTCATCAGTTTTTGACATGGTTTCGTTCCACACAAGTGGGCTGGAACTGTGTAGGGCAGGAACCAGGATGGGGGCCTTCCGCATGTGAAGCTTGCCCCCTCAAGCCAGGGGTCAAACTGGGCTGCAAGAACCAACCTGCGGGCCTCCTGCGTGGGAAGCTCGCCCCAGCGAGAACTGAACTGGGGCCACAGCTCAGTTCAGCACATGGCTCCGCACGGGACTTCAAGCAAGCACTTAACCTGCTGAGCCATCCCAGCTTCCCCTCAGACAAACCAAAATTAAGGGAATTTGTTGCCAGTAGATTTTCCTTGTAAGAAATGTTAAAGGAAATTCTTTAGAGAGAAGGAAAATAGTATACCCAGTTGGTCATAACCTGAATGTATATACCAAAAAAAGGGGGAAGCACCTTAGAGAATGAATAAATGAAGGTAAAATTGAAACTTTTATTTTTCTTCTTAACTGATCTAACAGAATAATTTGTTTAAATAATAGTAACAGGGAAAGCCGGGATGGCTCAGCAGGTTAAGCGCTCGCTTTGAAGGACCGAGGATTGAATCGTAGCTCCAGCCCAGGTGGACCCACATGCTGAACTGGGGTGTGCTTCCCGAATGCGGTGAGGCCCCCAGTTAAGTTCAAAAATAAAATAAAATAAAATAAAAATAATAGCAACAGTGTATTCAATTATGTGTATTTATGTGTGCATATGAATATAAGTGAAATAAATGACAGCAACGACATAAGGTACAGGAGGTAGAAATTAGGAATATTTTGCTATTATAAGATACTTGTACTACCTGTGAAGTGGTATAGTGTCAATTCAGACTTGGATTAGTTGTAAATGTACATTGCAAACTGATAACTACTAAAATAAATGGAGCATAATTGGTATGCTAAGAAAGGAGAGAAAATGGAATCATAGAATGTTCAATTAAAACTTTATAAGGCAGAAAAATAATGGGAGACAAAAATAGGAACAAAAAACAAGGACAGCAAATAGAATACAGTAACAAATATAGATATTAATACAGCTATATTAGCAATCACTTTTAAACCTCAATGGTCTAAGTACACCCATTAAAAGAAAGTGATTGTCAGAGTGGATCACAAAAGAAGGACCAAATTATATGTTTTTTAATAAGAATCTTAATTGATAATAAAGACACATATACACTAAGAATAAAGGGATAAAGAAAGATATACCATGCTAACACTAATTCAAAGAAAGCAAGAGTAGCTATAGCTAGACAGCATATTTCAGACCAAAGAAAATTATCAGGGATAAGAAGGGGTCAGTACTCTTAAGAAGACATAATAATCTTTAATGTGTATACCCACCTATCAGCAGTGTCAAACTGTGAGGCAAAAAACTGATAGAATTGCAAGGAGAAGTAGATGAATTCACTATTGTTGAAGACTTCACAACCCCTCTATCAGGAATGGATAGATCCCACAGGCAGAAAAACCATAAAGGATTTGGTTGACCTCAACAGCATCCATTAGTCTACTGGATATAATTGACATCTGCAAACAGCTTCATCCAACAACAGAGTAATACACATTTTTCTTAGGCTCTCAAAGATAGTCCCCATTCTGGACCATGAATTACCTTAACAGATTTAAAAGAATAGAAATAACTACCGGTACCTCTTAGACCATAGTGGAATTAAATTAGAAATGAACAACAGGAAGAAAATGAGAAAATCCCCAAGTCCATGGAGATTAAACAGCACACTTCCAGATACCACATGGGTCAAAGAAGAAATCTCAAGAGAAATTTAAAAATACTTTGAACTAAATGAAAATGCTACTTATCAGAATTGTGAAGTACAGCAAATACAGTGTTTAGAGGGAAATCTGTAGCATTTAATGTGTATACAGTCATATGCTACTTATCAACAGGAATATGTTCTGAGAATGTGTCATTGGGCGATTTTGTCGTTGGGCAACATCATAGAGTATACTTACACAAACCTATATGGTAAAGCCTTACCATACATTTAAGCTATATGCCAAAGCATATTGCTCCTAGGCTACAAACCGATATAGCATGTCATTGCATAAAACAGCATGAGATTAAATTAAGCACAGGAGAAAATTATGTAATCAGGAGATGAGGTGGGCACAAGATGTATGACCTGGTGTGACCTGGCACACTGTATTACAGCAAACTTTAATAAGTAGAAAGAGTACACTCTAAAATGATAAAAAGTACAGTATGATAAATACATAAACCAGTAATAGTCATTTATTGTCATTATCAAGTATTATTTAGGTGACCAGACGTCCCGCTTTTGGTGGGACAGTCTTGATTTTTAACAATTTGTCCCGTGTCCCACGGCGTTTTAAAAAAGTCCCGATTTTTGGAAAGAATGCACGACAAGCTAGGGAACGGCGGGAGATAGATCAAGTTTTTAATCAAGAACCCTCTTCCCCCCAGTCAATGGTATCCCGCTTTACCAATGTTAAAATCTGGTCACCTTAATATGTACTGTACATAATTGTATGTGCTATACTTTTATATTACCGGTACTAGCAGCACAGGTTTGTTTACACTAGTGTCACTACAGACACATGAATAATGCATTGAGCTATGACATAACAATGGCTTTGGCTTTAGTAGGTGATAGGTTTTCAACTCCATTATAATCTTAGGAGATCAATGTTGTATATGCAGTCCATTGAATGAAGTGTTGTCAAAAACAAGAAAGATCTATAAGCTTCCACCCTAGGAAACTATGGGGGGGAAAAAAGCAAATTAAATCCAAAGTAATCAAAAAAAGAATAAAAATTAGAGCAGATATCAATGAAATTGCAAAAAGAAAATCAATAAAGAAAATCAATAAAACCAAAAGCTGGTTTTTTGAGAAGGTCAAATCAACAAGCCTTTGACTAAGATAAGAAAAAAAGGGAGAAGACACAAATTATTAATTTCAGAAATAAAAAAGGGGGCATCACTACATCATTAAAAGTATAATAAAGGAATATTATAAGCAACTGTATGCCTACAGTTTGATAACCTAGATATAATGGATCAGTTCCTCAAAAGATACAATCTGCCAAAACTCACACAAGAAGAAATAGGTAATCTGAATAGGCTTATATTGATTAAATAAATTTAACCAATTATTAATAACCTTACAAAACAGAAAGCACCAGGCTCAGTTGAGTTCACTGGAGAATTCTATCAAACATTTAAGGGAGAAATTATACCACTTCTCTAGAATCTCTTCCAGAAGATAGAAGGAGAAAGGAATACTTCCTGACATTCTGTGAAGCCAGCATTATTCTAATACTAAAACCAGACCATAGACATTGTAAGAAAAGAAAACCACAGACTTATCTCTTATGAACATAGACGCAAAATCCTCAACAAAATATTAGCAAGTCAAATCTAATAATTTATAAAAAAGAATTATACACATCATGACCACGTGGGATTTACCCCAGTTATGCAAAGCTGGTTCACTATTCAAAGATCAATTAATATAATTAATCACATCAACAGGCTAAGAAGAAAAAAAATTACATGTTTATTTCAATAGATGCAGAAAAATTATTTCTCAAAAATCTATCACCCATTCATGATGAAACTCTAAGCAAATTAGGAATTAGTGGGGAGCTTCCTCTACTTGATAAAGAACATTACAAAAACCCTTCAGCCAACATTGTACTTAAAGGTGAAAAGTTAGTTTCCTGCTAGGATCAGAAATAAGGCAAGGAAAGGCTACTGCTTTTCAACGTCATGCTGGAAATATTAGCTAATGCAATAAGACAATGAAAGGAAGTAAAGGGTATACAGATCAGGAAGGAAGAAATACAACCTTTTTTGAAGATGACATGATTATCTATGTAGAAAATCTGAAAGAATTGATATGAAAAATCTTCTGGAACTAATAAGCAATTATAAAAAGGTTGCAGGAGGGGATGCCAGGATGGCTCAGCAGGTTGAGTGCTCACTTTGTAGCCTGAGGTCTGAGGATCAAGTCCCTGTCCTGGCCCGTGTGGACCCATATGCTGAACTGTGGTGTTCTTTCCATGGGGAGCGGGCGGGGCGGGGGGGGGCCACTTTGGTTCCTGCCAGGGCAAGCTTCCATGTGGGAAACCCCCAGTTCAGCCCCCAGCTTGTAGAGACATGTTTTCTATGCAGGGGTCCCCCTGGCCTGGTTCCCGCCCTGTGTGGCTTCATGCCCACCTGTGTGGAATGAAACTGTGTCAAAAAAACTGATTATGACATACAGCTGTGGAGACTGCTCTGGGCCCTCCTCCTTCCTTCTTCTGTCATCTTTATCTCTCTGTCAAAAACAATAAAAAAATTTTAGAAAAAAGAAAAAAAGGTTGTAGGATACAAAGTTGATATACAAATGTTAATCACTTTCCTATATACCAGTAACAAACATGTTGAATTTGAAATTACAAACACACTATCATTTGTTAGCATTTACACAAAATGAAATGCCTAAGTATAAATCTTATCAAAATATGAGCAAAAACTGTATGAGAAAAACAAACAAAAACCTAATGAAATAAAGAAGAAAGAAAGAAATGAAGTGATATTCCATGTTCATGGATAGGAAAACTCAATATTGTTAAGGTGTTAGTTCTTCCGAGCTTGATCTACGATTTAACACAATTCCATTTAAAATCCCAACAAGTTACTGTATGGATATCAACAAACTGATTCCGAACTTTATATAGAGAGGCAAAAGACCCAAATAGCCAACTCAGTATTGGAGAACAACAGAGTTGGAGAACTCATTAAGACTTACTATAAAGCTACAGTAACCAAGACAATATGGTATTGGTGAAAGAATATATAAACAGATCAGTGGAACCAAATAGAGAGCCCAGAAATAGACTGGCACAAATATAGTCAAGTGATCTTTTTTTTTTAAGATTTATTTTTTGTTTGAGAGAATATGAGAGAGTAGGGGTAAGGGGTTGGTGGAGAGGGCCCAGAGCAGTCTCCATAATTGTACTTCATTAGTTGTGACGTGGTTTCATTCCACACAGGTGGATATGGGGCTGCTTGGGACAGGAACTAACTGAGGGCCTCCCGCATGGGAGGTAAGAACCTTCACGAACCCCATGCCATCTTGTTACCAGTTGCGCCGCAGTTCAGCATATGAGTTTCCGAAATTGAACCCTGTACAGTACCTCATGATTGTGAGGCAAGTGCTCAACTGCCTAGCTATCCTGACATCCCCTAAGGTCAGTCAACTGATCTTTGACAAAGGAATAAAGACAATAATATACTGGAGAAAAGATAATCTTTTTAACAAGTGATAATTAGACATCCAGATACAAAAAAAAAAAAAGAAATTTACACACATCTTCTTCATGAAAAGTATCTCAAAATGGATCGTTAACCTAAATGTAAACTACAAAACTATAAAACTTTTAGAATATAACATCGGAGAAAATTTACATGACTGTGGGATATAGCAATGACTTTTTTTTTTTTTTTTTTTAATTTTCATGTTATTTTATTTTTTTTAAGATTTATTTATTTATTTTATTGTTTTTGACAGAGAGAGAGAGAGAGAGAGATACAGAGACAAAGAGAGAACTGAACTGGGGGAGCTCCCAGCCCAGCATATGGGTTCGCACAGGCCGGGCCGGGATTCGATCCTCGGTCCCCGGGGCTGCAAAGTGAGCGCTCAACCCACTGAGCCATCCCGGCTTCCCCATCAATGACTTTTTTATTTAAAGATTTTATTGCTTTTGACAAAGACAGAGACAGACAGAGAGAAGTGGGAGGGCGCAGAGCAGTCTCCATAGTTGTACATCATCAGTTTTTGACATGGTTTGGTTTTGTTCCACACAGGTGGGTGGGGGCTACACAGGGTGGGAACTGGATTGGGGGCCTCCTGCATGGGAGGCACATCTTTTTATATGCTCATTTGCCATTTGGGTGTCTTCTTTGGTGAGATACCTATCTAATTCTTTCACCCATTTTTTGAGTTGTTTCTTTTATTATTGAGTTTTAAGAGCTTTTGTATTTTATATTTTAGGTAACAGTCCTTTATCAGATGTTTTCTTGTAAATTTTTCTTCCAGTTTATGGCTTGTTGTCTCATTTTCTTGACATTGTCTATCAGAGATCAGAAGTTTCTAATGTCAATGAAGCCCAACTTATCAATTCTTTTTTTCATAGATTGTGCCTTTGGTGTTGCATTTAAAAAGTCATTGTTGGGGAAGCCAGGATGGCTCACCTGGTTAAGTGCTAGCTTTGTAGCCCCAGGGACCGAGGATCAAATCCTGGCTCCGGCCTGTGAAGACCCATGTGCTGAATTGGGGTCTATGGCAAGCTTGTCCAACCTGTGACCCACAGGCTACATGTGGCCCAGGACAGCTTTGAATGCAGCACAACACAAATTTGTTAACTTTCTTAAAACATTATGAGATTTACAAAAAAAAAATTTATTTTATTGTTTTGAGGTGAGAGAGAGGGAGGAGTGGGGAGGGCCCGGAGTAATATCCATAGTTGTACATTATTAGTTGTGACATAGTTTCATTCCACACAGGTAGATGGGGGGCCGCGTGGGGCAGGAACTGAACTGGGGGCCTCCCCTCTCATGGGAGGCGAGAACCTTCACCGCCATCCTGGCAGTTACGAGTTGTGCCACGGTTCATTGTATGTATTTGCATAGGCTGAGGCCGGGATTCAATCCTCGGACCTCACATTGCAAGGCAAGTGCTCAACCTGCTGAGCTATCCCAGCATCCCAAAACATTGTGAGATTTTTATTTTTTAACTCATCAGCTATCATTAATATTAGTGGATTTTATGTGTGGACCAAGACAATTCTTCTTCCATTGTGGCCCAAGGAAGCCAAAAGGTTGGCCATCCCTGGTCTACAGTATATCATTTGAAATTTTTCAATAAGGAAGCTTTCTTCTCTCCCATTTAGTTTTTTTTTTACATAATTATGAACTCATGTGTATTTATTTTTATACTCTAAGTTATAGTCCAATACTTTGTTATTTATTTTGTTTACCAAAATGTTCTGACTTTATACTTATGATATGTAAAAGAGATGCATTGAATGGACTAATATTTACAGTACCTTTTAGCTCCAAAGTTTTGGCTCAGGAGCTTTTAAAAAATTACCTTAAAGCAAGACATTCTAAAATCAGTTACTCCATTTGCTTACTAATCCTTGATTATGTATGCTTGACAGTTGGTATTACTTTCTTGATTTCTTTGCTAGGACATCTGTTGGCCTGTTTATTTCATATTGGCATCAAAAAACATATGTCTGTAGGTAAACCTTCTGTGACCCAGGAAATAACACTGAATTGTATCTTTATTTCCCTAGATATAATTTACTTCCCAAGTTGCTGTTGGGAAGAAACAAGTGTGAATTTAAAAAGCTATACTGAGTGTTGAGAGTTCTTGGTCATCATCTAGGTTAGCTTCTAACTTGAAATCTGATCTTGGGCCCATCACTTCTACCTCCAGACCTTAGATGCCTTATCTAGAAAGTAATGCAGGTCCATTAGATGACCCCCAAGATTCTTTACAGCTATGATTTTTATCAGAGATAATAAAATATCTGGCTGGCAGTTTTTATCTCAGTAATAAAGGCATTCTGGCAAGAATTAGGAATGGTCAACCTCTGAAATAAACTTATTGGGCCCATCTTTAACACATTCTGAAATGTAAAGTCTAGAGGTGGTACCTGAGTGACTCAGATTGTACCGTGTAAAAGGAATATTTTGCCATTCATAATGACCATCATGGTAATAACTTTGGAGGATCAGAACCAGAGTGCTTATTATTGGTATTTATAAATTAGTGGCTTCTTAAATCACATTCCTATTACAGCTACTAGGTAGCATCTGTGAACAGTACAGAAAAGTAGCCAAGGTGACTAGACTGCAATGTCTTAAGGCCAAGTGAGTTATATCAAAGAAGCTTAGTTCTCAAAGCCAGGGGGGAATGTCATTAGTCTCATATGAGTATGCTGGTAACAGAAGAAGGCTATCCTTTCTCATAAACACTTAGTTTCCTGAGCAAAGAGAACAGCGTATTTCCTGTAGCTAAGTATGCTAAACGTATCATGTACTTACAGAAGGATTTTGGAAAACAGATGGGTGGAAGACAAGTAGAAATTAATGTTCTGTAAAACGGGACATATTCGTTTGGGAAAAATGAACAGTAATGTGAAAGAATGTTGCTTTTGATTAGGAAGCTAGGATAGAAGAGCATGAGATGAATCTCCCTCAGGCTGCCTTCCAATGAGTTGTTCTTTAAGGCCCATATCATATTGGTTTATGAAACTGATTTAGATCCTTGATGAAAGTCCTCTGACCTATCATCCTGGCCCTGTCCTGGATATCTAAGTGAAGTGGCATGCTGCATATCCTGGCTTACAGTTAAGTCAACAGATTGAACTTTTATGGTACTAGTTTACATGAGGATTCACATTTATTGTAATGATAACTGTGTCTGGAGTGGATGCCCATTCCTGTGAGTCATGCTAGTACTTGCTGCTAGTGGCTTTAGCTTTCTCTTCTTGAGGTAAAAAGTGTTGCTAATTCTAGAAGTGGACAGCAGATGTCACTGCATCCCCACTTACTAAGGTTCTGGCTCATAGCTGTTTGGATGCAACTCAGTTCTTAATACAGTTCCCAAACCACTGACCTCAGATTGAGTATTTGTGGCAATCTGAAACCCTAAGATTCCCTTATATACAGAACCCAAATTGAAAATTGAAAATAAACACAGCCCAAGATGGTTTTCCTCAGTTTCCTTCATTATCTTCTTATATACATATATTTATTGTCTATATTTCCATGTAGTTAATTGATGAAGTTTATTTGCCTTTCCTATCAACTTTACAGCAGTTATGGTATTTAGGTGCCTGGAGAGTTTTTATATTTGTCTTCAGCAGGTTCACACTTAAAAACTTCTTGGCCTTTCTGTAGCTAGCTTTTTGAAAACCTTCCATCAAAAAAGTAAATACCACTGTTCTCTGAATTGAGGTGCTGAACATCAAAGGAAACTGCCACTTGCTTTATTCTTCAATTTGAATCCTTAGCTTTGACATTTGAGGAAATTAAGAACTGAATTATGACCAAAAGCTTTGTGGTGCAGTTTTTAAAAACAATCTTTTATGGTTTCAATGTAGATAGTAGGGTTTCCTTATCTAACAGAACGGCAAAGTTGGTGTTAGATTGAATTATTTAGAAAGTCCTGAGACATACTAAATTTTTGGTATCTTTTGGTCACGTAGATCGTGGAAATAGCCAGGGTGATATCTGTCCTAATATGTCAGGGTTAGTGCTGGTTTACCCCAATGTCCTGGTGTAATTATTAATAGTTCCCTCTTGCCCTCTCAGTTGACCTAATTTGGACAATATATGTATGGTTACTCTAAATTGCCCAAAGGGGCTGTCAGTTGACATGTAGCAGTTTTAGTAATTATAAGCAAGAATTTTGCCTGCCCAGAGTTTTCTGAGTTAAGCACATGTAAAATAAAACAAAAACCACAAAGAGCTTGTAATTCTGGGAAAACAACTTTCAGGTTTCTATCTACTGGTCAGTGTTCTCTGGAGTAATTATTTCCAAATATGGCTCAACTAGTAACCTTTTTACAAATAGTTTCATGGGTCTCACCACAGACCTCTACTGAATTTGTACCAGAGTTTGAACTTGTCATTACCAAAAATATAGAACTTCATTCATATATGTACTGGACTACTTTTTCAATAAGCATCTAAACTAGCATATATAAGAACATTCCTTTCTATGGTTTGAGTGGTGGTTGGGATTCTCAGTGATGACTGCTTTGGGTCTTGAGGGTATGCCTGGCATTGACATGAGTTGCCTTTTTGTTTCAGATGTCATCTGGGTGATTCTCAGTGTGGAGGTGGGTGGACTTTTAGGAGTAACGCAGCAGCTGTCATCTTTTGAAACGGAATTCAACACACAGCCACATCGCAAGGTAGAAGGAAACTTCAACCCGTTTGCCTCTCCCCAAAAGAACCGACAATCAGATGAAAACAACTTAAAAGACCCTGGGGGTTCCGGGTTCGACTCGATCAGCAAAAACACATGGGCTCCTGCTCCTGACCAAACCGAGCAAGATGAGAATAGACTGTCACAGAACTCTGTAAATCTGTCCCCCAACAGTCACGCAAACAACTTATCAGTAGTGACTTACAGTAAGGTAGGTGCCCTCGGAGAAGAGGAGAAGGGGTAGGTGGTGGGCCTGGGATCTGTGACTACCCCTTCATGGCAAACCTAGAATCCTAGAATGTTCTTTAAGACTGCTTAGCTCTCCTGCCAACAGCAACAAAACAGAACCTACCCCTTCTCCCCTCCCCCTCCTCATCTTCATGTCCTATGGATATTACTTCATCCACATTTATAATTTACTGCTGTCTCTCTGCTCTGGTTTGGGTGTTGAAATAAAGTTTTTTACCTTTAGCATTTAAAAGAAAAGTCAAAATATCACCAGCCATGCTTCTATTGTAAGTGTATACTAAACTTAGAGCAGCAACCATACACATTTAGAATCGACTCATTTGTTTTTGTTTTTGTTTTTGGTTTGGGGTAGGGTTTCTGTTTTTACTTATTCTTTTCTGAGGAAAAAGACAAGCTTAATTATTTATCCTAAATGTTGTTGGACTTTCACCTTATTCACCTTGTTTGCATGTCTTCTTAATGATTCTTTTCAGTCTGTCTGGCACATCTGCCTTCTTATCTATAACCCAGAGTGGCCCAAGTGATATTTTGACATTTCACATGTAGAGAATAAGTGAGAATTGTTTGTTGACTTAACCATGATTTAAAGTATTCTGGTTATTCTGAGACACTGTACTGGGTGTCTGATTTCTTGATCGGTTTCTCTTTATGCTCTCTGAATTAAACAGTATCCTACACACAGTGCTCAGGTGATGATGGTTCCTCATTGTTGGTTTTGGTTGGTTGATTAAAGCCCTGATGCTGAGAGTTCATTGTTGCAGATGGTTCATGTGGTGGGGACCTCTGAGCTTCCTGAGCATTCTCCTCTAATTAATAATGTTGCATGTTAGGCTCAGCATTCCACCTATATAATCATGTAACTGTTAAGTCTGTCTTTGCTTTGTGTTGGCATTCACCCCAAAATTTTTTAAGTGAGATTGATGTTTATTTGAGGGACAAGTTGCTCTGTTGTAAGAATGGTATTTTTCTGACCAATGCTTTGTATATGGTCTAGATCAGGGGTGTCAAACTCAATTAAAACATGGGCCATTTGGTGCAACAGGCAAGATTCACGCGGGCCACATCACATTTACAAACATCGCCAGAATTGAGTCAGCGCGTTTATACACACCCACAGGCCCCCAGGAAAGGCACTGGGCCACACGTCTTTAGTAGTTAAAGGGTTAATGAGGGAATTGTGTGTACGGTATTGCCTCGATCTCCCCTAAGCGCTATTTTCTTCATAACAATTTTTTCTATTTTCATTTTATTTCAGAGCATCGTGGGCCACAAAAAATTACCTCCAGTTTGATACCCCTGGTCTAGATTAAGAGGCAAATTAACGAAAGAATGTGAGTTCTCTTTCTCCATGTGGTGTAGTAAGACAGACTTCATTCACTAGTAGCGTGTGTAGCAAAGGATTGATTGATTGATTGATTGATTAGATGGCCATTATAAAGGATTCTGTGGAGTCATGTTAATTTTACAGGATATAAGAAGTAAATTGGTAAGGTAGTAAATTATTTGAGACAGACATCACATCTTAACACTTACTCAAAGATTTTTCTCTAAGCTCCTATTGTTCCATATTTTTCTTCCTTAAAATCTAACCCTTCAGAGAATGACTTCTGAGTGGTATGGACTTCAGAATGCCTTGTTAGAACAGGAACTTGAGGCAGTTGAGTCCAACTCAACTCAAGCTTGTCCAACCTGAATCCCAAGACAAATTCGTAAACTTTCTTAAAACATAATGAGATTTTTTTTCTTTTAGCTCATCAGCTATCATTAGTATTGTGTATTTTATGTGTGGCCCAGTACAATTCTTTTTCTTCTAGTGTGGCCCAGCAAAGTCAAAAGGTTGGACACCTCTGGTTTAATAGAAAGATGAGAGTTGAAGGAAGCAAAACAAGTTGCTCCAATCCTTTTTCTGATGGAAGTCCCTTTACCCACCTGTGAACTACCTGACTCAGCCATCACTGTAGTCTTAGAGAAGGGCTGGTGTCCCTGGCCAGGGCACTGCAGCTGTCTTCCTGAGTTGTTTTCTGCTCTAGGGCTTAGGGACTCACACCTCTTAACCAGCTCTGTTTGTCCTGGCCCCAGGGTCTTTGGGGGCTTGCATTGTCAGAATGGAGAGCTAGGCTATGGTGAGGCTATTGAGATATTTTTATTTTATTTATTTATTTTTTTAAGATTTATTTTATTGTTTGAGAGAGAGAGAGAGAAAGGAAGGAGTGGCCAGAGCAGTCTCCACAGCTGTACATCATTAGTTGTGACATAGTTTCATTCCACACAGGTGGATGTAGGGCCATGCAGGGTAGGAACAGAACTGGGGGCCTTCCCACATGGGAGGCAAGAACCTTCACCACCATTTCAGTGGTTACCAGTTATACCGTAGTTCAGTATATGGTTTTACATGGGCCAGGGCCAGAATTCAATCTCTGGACCTCGCAGTTGAAAGACAAACACTCATCCTCTTGAGCTATCCCAGCATCCCCCAGATATTTCTTGAAATTGATAAACTCATGGTATGTTACCAAATTTGTGTGTGTGTGTGTGTGTGTGTGTGTGTGTGAACTCTGTAGGATCATTTAGAAGTAGTACTTGCAAGAACCACAGAGAAAGGTTCTCATCGGAGATGATATCCAAGGAGACTATTGTCTGTAATGCATTGAGAATGTGTCCAAAGAGGAAATGGAACCTTCTTTTTTTCTTAATTTAAGCAGAATCTTATTCAGAAAACACCTGTGTGAGTATTAAGTTTGCTGGAAGTATTTCTGACTTAAGCTGAGTCAGCCCCACCTCTTAGAGCTCCTTAGGAATGAGGTAGGATATAAACCAAGGGTGCCCAATCTTTTGGTTTTCCCTGGGCCACACTGGAAGAAGAAGAATTGCCTGGGGCCACACAAATGATAGCTGGTGAGCTTAAAAAAAATCTCATAATGTTTTAAGAAAGTTTACACATTTTTTTTTTATTTTTTGTTTATTGTTTTTGACACAGAGAAAGAGAGAGATACACAGAGACAGAGAGAAGGGGGAGGGCCCAGAGCAGTCTCCATAGTTGCACATCATTGATTTTTCCACATAGTTTCATTCCACAGGTGGGTGCGGGGCTGCACAGGGCAGGAACTGGGCCAGGGTCTCACCCCAGTGAGAACTGAACTGGGGGCACTCCCCAGTTCAGCATATGGGTCCGCATGGGCCAGGACCGGGATTCGATCCTCGGTCCCTGGGGCTGCAAAGTGAGCACTTAACCCACTGAGCCATCCGGCTTCCCCAAGTTTACAAATTTATGTTGGCCTGCATTCAAAGCCGTCCTGGGCTGCATGCAGCCACGGGGCCGCAAATTGGACAAGCTGGGTATAAACAGTCATCATTAAATATTTATTAACGCATCTGTGCACTGTTTAGAGCATTGTACATTGTTCAGTAGGTGAGTTGAAGAATAAAAGAAGTTATCCCTGTGAACAGCTTTCCAGTGCAGTAGGGAAATGAAATATGCATACTGTTCAGTCAAGATGAAGTATGAATTTGGTCAGTAGAGAAAAACACAGTCAAAATGTATAATCTGTGTATATGGCTGAGGGCTAGAGTTAGAGAAAGCGGAGGTGGAATTGGTAGAGCTTTTCAAAGAATGCACAGATTTGGAAAGGCAGGAAGGACGATGGATGGTATGGAGAACAGTTGAAGTACTGAGTACAGAATGAGGGATATGTGATAAGGGGATGTAGGTGACAGACAGTGGGCGATAAGTCCACCTGGTTGCACTATTTCTTTGAGAACAGTGGATGAAATAATGGCTTTGGAAAAAAGTGGGACTATACTTTATAATTCTAAACATTTGTATTTGGCTTGCAAATACAGATTTATTCATTTTTAAAGGCAGGCATGCTTGAAGTTCTGAAGGGTATATTTCTGAAAGTATATACCAATTATTTTTTTAACTGTTCCTATGTGCCCGGTATGCTGCCAAGTACTTTACATGTTTTATCTCTTCTTTTTTTTTTAAGATTAATTTTATTGTGTGAGAGAAGACGCGCGCGCGCGCAAGAGAGAAAGAGAGAGAGAGAGAGAGAGATAGATAGATGTGGGGAGGGCCCAGAGCAGTCTCCATAATTGTACATCATTAGTTGTGACATAGTTTCATTCCATACAGGTGGATGTGGGGCTCTGTGGGGTGGGAACCAAACTGGAGGCCTCCCACATGGAAGGCGAGAACTTTTGCTGCCAACCCAGCAGCTACCAGTTGTGCCACAGTTCAGTATATGGGTTTGCACGGTCTGGGGTCGGGATTGGATTCCTGGACCTCACAGTTGGGAGGCAGATGCTCAAGTGCTGAGCTATCCCAGCATCCCCTTTATCTCATTTTTTGATAAGAAAACAAAAGGTCTGAGAGGCTAAGTAACTTGCCCATTATCACACAGCTAATGAGAGGCAGACCTGAGATTCAAATCCAAGTGTCACATTACTAAAATGTACTACTTAGTAGGTGAACCTAGGCTTTCCCAAGTTCCTTCTGTTGGGTTGGAGGCTATGTTGAGCAGAAGTGTTAACAGTTGATGACCAATATGAAGTCATGAAAGATGCAGAGTTGAAATAAGATAAGTGACTCTGATGTAAACTGAGGATTTGGGTATCTTCTTTTTGAAGAGTTCCCCTGTTTGTTGAATCTTTAAAGTAGTGGCTTCTTTTTCTGGTTGATAAAAATAAGTTATTTTTATAATTCTCAGGCTGCTAAACCACGTGGTATTTATAATAAATAGTACCCTTTTATTTATGAATGAGTAGAAAAGGTGAAAGAGACCCCTCGGGCTCTAGAGTTGGAACAGATGTTTTCAGTTCACCCCAGGTGCCATCTTTATTGGATGGGTGGGAAGAGTACCTAATGCCCTGGTGTCAGGGATCACTGAGCTGGCAATAGATTTGATTTACTCTAAAGAAATTCTTTGCCTGCTATTAAGTCTGGGAAAGAACGTGATGCTCTTGGAAGCCCATGGCCACAGTTCTAGCAGGCAGATATAATTTAGTTTCCTGCTGCCTCCATAGTTACAGTTTAACTTGCTAAGGTTGGTAGGATGAAATGAAAAGATTGCTTCATGCACCTGCTCTATGAGGGAAGGGTGGATATGTCAACATAATGGCACATCTGTTGGTGCCAGGAACTGGACACCCTGAAGCCCTTCTCCAGCTGCCCTTGAATAACCATTAGCTTTATGGACTCAGTGCTTTGTGCTTTGGAGGGGAAGCTCTGGGTGGGAATGCCTGCCCTACCTCCATTCCTACAACCCAGAGGGCCTGGCCCCTCCCTGTGTGAAAGCTGTCAAGAGGGAGTCAGAAAAGTAAGTGTATGCTGACCTGCTCTAAAGATTCATAAATCTGACTCCTTGCTTTCGTTAGAAATTGGCTGGCCTCATTGTCAGCTCAATTGTGGCCAACCTGTCCCATGTGAATAGTTAGATCAAGTATTGGTGAAAGTTAGAGGCTGTTTTAATGAATCTTTTTTTATGTGATTAGCTCAAGAATCTCAGAGGACAAACAGTCACAGTAAGATAGGTGCTCACTCTGTTGACTCAAGGCTAGTTTTGCCATGAATTCTAGCTCTCTGACTCATCTCTGGATGCCAGGATAGCTTCTTCTGTTTGGACAGTGTGAAAGTAGTGAATAACAGTTTATAGATGTGTAGAAGGAGAAAATAAGTTCTGTTAAAATTAAATACTTCTTTTTCTTACTTGCCAGAATTTTTTAAAATCTCTAAATGTTTTTAAGACCTTACAGAAGAATAAGACACCAACCAAATTATCTGATTGAGGATAGCGGGAAATATGAGTGTGGCTGGCAAAAGCCAAGGGGTTATTCTTCAGGCTGCCTAAATGTTTAACTTCCTTTTTCTAGAAGAGTAATAGTTTACACTGGGGGAGCTGAAAAGAATCCCCAAACTCATTTATTTTGTTACTTGATCTATAACTCTTACTTTGTGTTCTTACTTAAAAAAAAAAAGTGTTTGGAGCTAGTATATGTTATGCATTCATTCCTCTTTTTAAAATGGATTACAGTCTGAGTTGCTGTCATTACTTCTGCCAGGTACTGGTTCAGAAGGAGAAACTTGTTATTATCTTTCTGGGGACATTCATCAAGCTCCTCCAGTATCCTCCACTGCCGGGTGCCGTCTGCCCTGCCTGCCCGCATTCCCACCTGCTCTTTTCCCTCTCTCTGCAGCCACCCTTTAGTGTGTATGTTTTGGATCTGGAGGTAGAGGAGTCAGTCTGTGTGTAATATATCAGAAATCAGCTGTCTTCTGACCTGTCTGTGTTGACCAAGGCATAGAAGAGCTATTTTCCCTCTAATTACGTAAGGGTTTAAAAATTGTAATAGAGGTTACTTAATAGAGGGGGAAGGTTTGGAAAAAGCAAATCTTCTGATATGGGCCTGAGAATGTAATGGCTTTTGGATCTTATTACCTACTTTGATGTAGCCAATCAGTTTAGTATAATAATAAGGGATGGGTTTAGCCCCGGTGATTTCGTGGAATTGGGCCCATCATTTGCCCAGTTCAGAGGGCACTGAATTTGACCAGAAGGCAGGGCTGGGCTATGGTTATGTGAGGCAGTAGAGGGCAGTGTAACCTTCCTGCTGCTGTGAAACTTGAGTCTTTGTTCTCAGATACAGACCTATTCCATGAGATGTTTAAAGATGGCTGAAAAAGAAGCTAAAAAAAAACTTGTGTTCTCCTCTAACAAGGGACAGGTAGCAGAAGCATCCTACTCCTGGGCAGAGGCTAATGAAAGTACAATAAGTAGAACTGTAAAACTACCATTTATAGGCACTGTGCTGAGGACTTTTTAAACTTATTTTTTTATTGTTAAAATTATCAATGTACATAGTTTTAAGGAGCCAAGCAGTTCTACGAAGCTTATTACAAAAAATACCAGTCACCTCCCTGCCTCCCAATCCCCAATATTTGTTCCCCAGAGGCAGCGTCCTCAGTGTTTTAACATACATTACTACATTTAGTTGACATAGCAGTACCATGATATAGGTGCTGTTATTATCCCTACTTTTCAGTGGCTGAGACTTGAGGTACACAGATTCCATGATTTGCACAGGGTCATGTAGCTAGAAAGTGGCAAAACCAGGATATGAACAGAAGCAGTAGTTTTTAACTCCTGAGGCTGCTGTCTTAATGGTGCACTCTATTGCTTTCCAATTATCAGTAGTTTCAAGTGCACATTTGTATCAGATGAGCTAACAGCTGTGAGCTAGGGGGAGGAAGCCATTTATTGAACAAATATGTGACTTCTTATTATGTGACTTCTCTACCATTAAACCCCCTCTCTCTATAAGGTATGGAAGCCACAGAAACAAGCTTTTATCTCTAAGCCTCCAGGAAGGAAAAAGATTCCATGAAACCTCCGTAGTCATTTGGGTTTAGATTTTTGTTGACATTGAAATTTCCATTAACTCACTCTTACAATAGCAATACCTAGCCTCTTGAAGTTACAGAACCTGTTTGTATTTCTTGATTGTTGCCAAAAGATAATCTCTGGAGTTTTATTTTTCTGGAATGAATTTTAAGTCTCCCTTGAACATAGTTAGTATTTTGAAACTAAAACATACAAAAGTTGGATTTTATTTCTGCAAAGGCTATCTGGAGAAAGAATAATTTAGGTAAAGGGACAGCCAGTACAAGCCCTGAAGTGGAAGTTTACCTGGTTTGTTCAAGGAATAAAGTTAGTGAGGAGAAGATAGTAGAGAGAGATGAAGTCAGAGGACAGAAACCAGACCATGGAGGGCTTTGTGGGCCCTTGTACAGCTTTGGGCTTTTGCTCTGAGGGATAGAGGAACCAACGAAGGGTTTTGAGCAGAAGAGTGATGCGGTCTTAGTGTTGTAAAAGGATCATTCTGACTCTCGTGTGGAGAATACAGGCAGGGCAAGGATAGAAGCAGAGGACCAGTAGGAAAGTTAGTGCAGTTAGCCAGGGGAAGAGAGAAAGGGTGGTTTTGACCAGAGCAGTGGCAGTGGAGGTAGAAGTCATCTGAGTCTGGATCTAGTTTGTAGCAAGAGCTAACAGGATTTGTTTGTAGATTGGAAGGGGGATGTGAGAGAGAGTAAAGGATGACACCAAGGTTTATGGCCTGAGCAGCTAAAAGGATGTAATTTTCATCAGTGGAAAAGGCAAAGGCTATGGTAGAGTGATCAGGGTTTCTATTTGGGGCACATTGGAGATTTTTGTAAACATCCAAATGGAGGTATCAAGTAGGCTGTTGTACATCTAAGTTGGGTGTAGAGCTTAGGAGAGAGGTCTAGTCTAGGTGGAGATCTAAATTTGAGAGTCATGTTTTATGGATGGTATCCAATGCTGTGAGACTGGCTGCAGTTCACTAAGTGATGGGTATAGAGCAGGGTTTCTCAGCCAACGGACTAACACTACTGACATTTTAGGCCAGATAAATATTTTTTTAGGGGGGGGTGGAAGGTGTCTTAATACATTGTAAAATGTTTAGCAACATCCCTGGCCTTTATCCATCAAATACCAGTAGTACCTCCCCAATCCTGAGTGTAATAGCCAAAAATGTCTTCAGACATTGCCAAATGACCCCTTCAGGAAGGAAAGCTCTGTGTGTGTGTGTGTGTTGGGCTGGGGGAGCGGAGGGGGTTGTGTGTGGATGTGGTGGAGGGTCTCCCTCCAGCAAACCGCTGGTATAGATAGGAAAGGGTCCAAGGACTGAGCTTAATTCTATGTCCAAAGGATGCCCAGATGGCATAACAGTTTGAGCGCTTGTCTTGCAGCACCAGGGTTTGAGCTGGGGTGTGACCCCAGTTTAGTTCTCACTGGGGTGAGCTTTCCATGTGGAAGGCACCCGGTTTGGCTCCCACCCCAAGTGTGCTTCCCATGTAGGAGGTACCCAGCTCACAGGGGTGTACCTCACATGCGGGAAGCCCCTACTCTGGATCCGGCCCTGTGCAGACCTGCATCCACCTGTGGAATGAAACTATGTCAGAAAACTAATGATGTACAACTATAGAGACTGCTGGTACCTCCCCCTTCTCTCTGTCTCTCTCTCTGTCAAAAACAATAAAAATAAATCTTTAAAAAAAATACTACGTCTAACACATAAACAAATCACTTTATGGTATCCAGAGCACCTTTACTGCATTTATTCTTAATTCACAACACTCTTGTGGGTTTTGTAATCATACTCTTTGTTTAACAAAATCATTAGGAAGTTTTGACTTGCACACAGTCATACAGCAAATTGGGGGTAGGCCATGAGCTGAAACCCAGGGACCCAGTCTGAGTCTAATGTTTTTCTGGACCATACTGTGATGAGGTTTGCTGGTAGAAGCAAAAGTTTGTTGGCTGTTCTCTGAAGGTAGTTTATATACTTAGAGATCTCCTTGTTCATCTTCAGGAGCTACAAAAGACTTTGTGGCCAAGTAGGAAGCAATACAGAGCAACTGAGGAACTTGTGTGCTATGTCCCCTCCCCCAACTCTGCTGGCAGATTAGCACATTCTGTACCTGAAGGGGTTTGCCAGGAGACTCTGGTTTAATAATATTAAGATGAATCTTTTTGAAAACCCAGTGGAGCCAGTAAAGTCCTCCCAGCCTTGCTGGTGTTAGCATTGGCATGGGTTATGTGTGCATTTAAAAAATAAATTAAGCAAACATTGTGAGCCTAAGAAATTATCTTTTGTTTGTAACATTACTATCTGACAGAATAAAAAGTATGTCCAGGAACTCTCCCTTTTGTACCTCAACAGCTTCAAAGCTGTTCAGCTCCATTTTATTTGTTTTGGGGCTCTGAGCATTGTTTTAAACTGATCTGATGCTGGACAGTCTTATAGCTGAAACAGTTAGTGTTCCCAAGGTTGCCAAAATATTTTGTTTGGTTGTAAGGATGCATTCTCTTCCCTATACTGTGAATTCAGCAATTTAATTTCAGATGAAACTTCTCAAAATAGAGGACTAATGAAATTATGGGTTCAAACAGACAAGTATAATTCAGAAGTGTGAGAATTTATCTCCTGGTATAGATGTCCAGGTTTCAAATGACTTCTCCACTAAGTATGCTAGAACTGTATTCTGGCAGGATGAGGTGCAGAATGGAAGGGAGGGGCTGTTGATCCTCAGGGGGATAATGTGGGCTTCCTTAGAGCTCAGCTGGAACTGAGACCCTTACCAAAGCTGTGGACATTCATTTGCAAAGGAAGAGGGTCTTGGGCTTTTTCTGTGATTTCACTGCCCAAGGGTCAGTTAAGACTGCTTTACATAGAGATGGCTTTGATATTATTTAGTCAGTTAGTGAGGCCTTCCAGGTGCTAAGCCTTTGCTAATCCTTATCTTCAAAGAATTTGCTCTCTAACTACATATATGTGACTAGCTCATAGGAAAGAATGAGAGCCAGTAAAGATGGAGCATATTGAGTTCCAGTTGACTTTTAAGTGTTCATAGAAGTTTGGAGGTAGGAGAAAGCAATGGAGTTTGGAGTAGCCATAAAAATGATACCTTGGTGTATGATAGATTCAAACTGAATTAGAGGCAGAGGAAACACATACAGGAAGGCCTAGAGGCACCACAGGCAAGGTGTGTCCACGGGACACTGGCCAGTGTTACTGTGGTAAGTGAGATGTGGAGAGTGAGGGTGGGGAGACTTTCAGAAGAAGACCTTTGAAAGCCAAGCAAAGGAGAGTTCACTTTTAATGCGAAAGGAGACAGTGCCAACAGTGCCTTTGAGCAGCTCAGTGGCCAGGTGAAATCAAATATTGCTAAAGGGAATCAACAAGGAGAAACAATCAGCCAGCCATTTGCAGTGGGGGCAGGGGAGTGATGCTGTGAATTAATTGTAAGAGAGATGCGGGAAGATGATGACATATTCAGAGATGGTAGTTGACAAAAGGTTACAGGAGCCTGCATGGAAATTCTGAGAGGAAATAAGCCCATCAGTCCCCTGTGCCTCAGCAGGATTCCCACAGTAGGGTGTCCTCCCCAGTGAGACTCATGCTTTTTTTTTTTAAATGTATTTCTTCTTTTTTAGAAATCTCCTCTACCATAGAGCATGGTCACAAGAGAGCTCTGCCAGCATTCCACCTGGATTCTAGCATATTTGCTACACCTGAGATCTTTGGGCTAGAAAATAGATAGAGGTAGCTTTTTCCTGAAGTCTTTACTGAAAGGGGAAGTCAGACTCAGCCAATATCCTCCTTATTGTGAAACTATAAATAATGTGTTCTTGTTCACAGTTACATCCCATGAAAGTGACTTGAACACCAGTGTTGAAGCATCAGTACAAGTTCCTTCATGCTGGTGCGGCACTGCTGTACCACTAGCAAGCCTTCTTAAACAGTTGGCAGCTATCAAGGGAAGGGCCTGGGCCTGGTTTGAGTATTTCCAAGAGAGTCCTCATTGCCCTGCTCATTAGTACAGTATAGACTTTATTTCTAATTAATGAGAGACTAACGAGTTTGATCAAGGCTTGATCACTCTGTTGCCCTTGCCAGCCAAATCAGCCCTTGAGCAGGGCCTCATCATACCATGTTTGCAGTCCAGGGTCAGGGTAGAACTTAGCATTAAACCCTATATTCTTCTATGTTTGTAGTCCCATGTACATAAGTGATACCCAAGGAGTACTAGGCAGGTGAAGCGCTGACCAAGACTGGTCCAGGTAACGAAGAGGAAGGCCCTTGTGGTGGTGTCTGATGCTGCCACCAGTATACATACACCGCAAGAGCATGTTATTTCATAGCCACGCTGCAAACGTTCCTTTTTGTTAACCTGTATGAACCTTCTTATTTTTTTAAATCAAATTACAAATAAAAGCAAAATAAAGATAAGTATGTGAAAGGTTCATGTTGTGGTGCTTTCTCCAAACAACAGGCTTTCATAGTGAAAAAGAACAATCCAGGAAGCACTCGTAAGACACCCTTGTTTCATTAAGAATTTAAACCTTATATTTTTCCCTTAGAAGGTTAAAAACAAAGGTGGCTCACTAGTGCATAGTATTTTACGGTTCGTTCATTCATTTTGCTGATGTTTGAGTCTTAACTGGGTGCAGGGCAGAAATGACTGGCAGAAACAGGTTCCACTCCCACAAAAGGTCAGCTTGCTCTTTGATAGCATTGTACTTTTTTTCTTTTCTTTAGATTTATTTTATTGTTTGAGAGGAGAGAGAGAGAAGGGAGGAGGGCCCAGAGCAGTCTCCATAGTTGTACATAATTGTTTGTAACATCGTTTAATTCCACACAGGTTGATGTGGGGCTGTGTGGGGTGGGAACTGTACTGGGAGGCGAAAACCTTTGCCACCAATCCATCCCGGCGATTACCAATCACATTGCAGTTCAGCATATGGGTTTGCACAGGCTGGGGCTGGGATTCAATTCCCGGACCTCAAGGCTGCAAGGCAAGCACTCCCCACCTGTTGAACTGTCGGGGCACCCCCGATAGTACTGTACTTCTTGCTGTTGAAAATTGATGAAGAAACTTTAAAAAAATTTTTAACTGAAACAGAACTTGTTTCCTGTCTTTTAGTACTTTAGTATATAGTTGCTGTTTTCTCTAACAATATTTTAGTACTCCATTTTGGGAAAGTTGTTTTGATTTTTGTATAATTTTAGGAACTTTCAGGTACTTCAGATGCACACTCACAAAAGATCAATGATAACCAAATCACTGGCTGGGAGTGACTGCTATTCCACAGGGGCAACTGTAAACTATTGTGAAAAACAAATCAGGGGGTTGTATTTTTTTAGATTTGTTTTGAGAACAGGATCATAAGTATTGAACGTTAAGTTATCCTTTCAGGACATTGTGATGAATGGGACTGAGCTTTTCTTCTATGTCTATAAATGTTATCTTTTAAAAATATTTTAGGGGAAAGCCGGGATGGCTTAGCGGGTTAAGCACTCGCTTTAAAGCCCCGAGGACCGAGGATCGAATCCCGGCTCTGGCCCAGGCGGACCCACATGCTGAACTGGGGTGTGCTTCCTGAATGCTGTGAGGCCCCCAGTTCAGTTCAAAAAAATAAAATAAAATAAATAAATAAATAAAAATTTTAGAAAATTATACGAGTTGTAGCTTGCAGTAGTTATTTCATCATGGAAGTGTGTTCAGGACCTTGACCCAATTACTGTACTCTTTTACCCTGTTTGAGGCCACAGTCTCTTCCCAGATGCCAACAAGCAGGGAGGCCCCGTATCTTAACTGGCAAGGATGAAGCATCTATGCTTTAAAAGGGCTCACCTGCCCTAAATTCAAGTAGAACTGAGGTCCCAGGTCTCACAGCTATGACAGCTGTGCAGTGAAAAGCTTAAGGAAGGTTGAGGCAAACAGACAATACCTCAACCCCTGTCCACCCAAAGGCTGTCTCTCCTTCACCAGAAATACTTCCATGTCTCCTTGAAGATGTGAGGCTGCTCCAAGAAATGTATGCTTTGAAAACCCAGTTCTTTGTAATCTGGTTAGGCCTAGGGAACTGGCCTTCAGGCCTGGAGTCAGATAAAGGAATGCTTTTCTGGGTTTGCTTATCCATGCCTTCTGTTAGCCTGGCTAATTCCAGCCTTGCTGCTAGAGCTGACTGTGGTGGGAAGTGAAACCTCAGAGAGGAGGGTGGCCTTCTGCGTCAAACTAACTGAGTTTTGTAATGCTGATGGCCTCAATTTTTGCTTGAGTCAGAGTTTAATTTGGGGCTCTGTAGTGCCATCTAGTCCTTGATCTGTTTTCCTTGTTAGTGGTACACTGTTAGCAGGAGAGATGTCGGTGATGCCAGCTTAGGTAAAATAGTTGGCATTTACTTTTCCTGTAGAGAAAAATTTGAAGAATTGCTAGCCCCAGAAGAGTGAACATTATCTGTATTTCCAAACCCTACTTTTAGGCTGGGGGTTGGAGACATTAGCCACCAGAACCTGTTACACCAGGTGTGGGAACTGCAGTGGAACCGGAAATGTGGATGGGGCCTCCTGTTTCTAATAGAATATACCCCCATCCCACTATTCAGAAAGGCACTTCCTGCTTGGCCTCCTGCCATAGGACACCCTGGACAAGCTGTTCTTGGAATCTCCTCCAGCCTTTTCCTTAACTGGTGTTGTGTTGCCTATGTTCTGTGATCCAGTTGTGACCCCTATAGTCCTTCATATGGGGAGTGTAGACAGTAAAATGGTTTCTAAATAGAATTGACTTTGCTCTCCCTTTCTTGAAGTGATAGTAGTTAATTTGGGGGGCGGGGGGAAGGAAAGTAGAGCTCATTCTTAAACCACCTTTCTGTACCAATTTAAATATCAACAACTCCAGTATGCCATTTTCTGGGTAAAAGGGAATTAGCATTTTTCTTTCTAAAAGGCCCAGAACCTCAGGCAGTAAGTAGAGGATCAATGATAACTCCATAATATAAGCTAGTTAAACACCAAACTGAGTGGTCTAAGGGCTGGGTCATTCAAATGGAAATCTGAAAATGCTCATGTCTGTATTCCTCTCTGTGCCAGGTACATAGGACCTATTTTATTTATCTGTAAAATGGGAATGTACAACAGCTCCTTGGCAAAGTCATGAACTCCCTTCTCCAAGCATTCCAGACAGGTCACAAGGGCCAGGACTTGCTTTCTTAAGGCCCATGTGAAGTGTGTGGAGCTCTAGTCTGGAAAGCAGTTAAATTTAGGATAAAGGGGAAATAGTTCATAAAAAACAAATGCTGTTTGTTTGGGGGTTTTCTTTTTTCTGTGCATTTTTTTCCTGTACAGAGAGACCTTTGAGCATTGTATTGGTTTTAAATCTTATAGGAATCTAAGCTTTTATTGCTTTCCTTGAATTGTTCCAGATGAATGAATGTTGCTGGGCAGTACTGAGAGCAGCTTGTTTTAAGCTTCTTTACTTTCTACCTGTGATATGTGTGACCCTCTGGTCATCTAGGCCTGGCAAAGTGGAATCTCAGAGCCCTTTGCTACCCCACCCCCACTTGGTTGAATGGGTAAGTGCCATGGCTGCTGAAATGGTTTACAGCTTCGACTTAACCTGCTAGAGGCATGATTGGTTCAGGGGCTGGCAAACATGTGGCATTTTGGCATTTTAAACACCACTGCTCTACTTATCAGCTCTGCCCTTGATCAGGTTACCTCCCCTTTCTCAGGTTGGGGATCATACTTGTCTCATTGGACCTTTGTGAGAATTAAAGAGAACATGTTAAAGAGCTGGGACATAGTTGATGCTCATCAGTGTTGGTCTGCCCATCCCCCAAAATCACATTCTTAGTCTCTTGTTCAGTGATACCACAAAGCAGCTCTCTAACTGGTCTTTTGTGTCTTTATATGGGAGAGTGGGGAGGGGAGGGGAAGCAAAAGCAATTTCCATGCTTTTCACTGAAAAGCACATGAAAACTTTAATCTCATGTTCCCCTTTCTTGGCAGCTTTGACCCCTGACCTAAGCATGATGAAGGGACTTTTTCTTTCCCTTGGAATATTGTTTTTCAGCCTTCTGAGCCAAGCCAGCCTCTGGAAAAGTGTAATGAGGAGCCTTGAGATCTTTTGAGGGGAAGGGACCTTATTCAAGGTCACTTGATGAGCTGGTGCATGCTAGGAGCAGAACCCACATTTTCTCTAGTTCCACACAGGCTGTAGTGGAAACTGTGAGGGTTGTCACCTCCAGCTAATTACCTCCAGAAGAACCTAGCCTCTCCTGGGAGGCTGTGACCAGATGCATGGCATGACACAGACACTTGAAAACTTGGTTTTGGAAGGGCATTCCTGGGACTTAGAGGGGTCTGACACTTGGGTAGCAGTCTGGGAAATACCTGTCCTCTTTCATTTATTAATTCAGTAAATACTTTGGGTACCTACTAAGGGCCTGGCAACATGTTAGGTGTTAGGGAGATAGCAGCAAAGAGTCATACTGAAGAGGGATTGTAATCACTTGTAACCCTGCAACTGAGCACTTGCGTTTCTTTTCCAAGACATTCCGATTTTGACTGCCTGCATCCCATCAGGCTGTAATGGAAAATGTCATCCCAGTCATTCTTGTGTCTCCTCATCCCAAGTTGTGCCTAGTTTTAGGATTCTAAATGTAGTTAAACATCAGGAATCCCCTCTCTGGTCATTTGTTACGGTTTTATGGCTGAGGTGCCTGCTATCTGCACCCATTTGGTCCTTTTGGTCTAAGAACCTGCTTCTGGGCCAGTTTGGGCTGTAGGGCTCTAGTGAGGCTGGTCACCATTTACCTTTGCCCTCTTAGGTCTGGCCTTGATCGGTTCTTTCCAAGGAGTGTACTCCAGGAGTGGTGTGGGAGTGGCGGGAGGCATAGGTCATCCTCCACTTAGTTCATGCAACTGCTTGTGGTGTTATAACTCTTGGAGTCTCGTTCTTAAGGGAAAAGTGAGACTATAACACCTTTTCCATTCAGCCAGGCAGCATAGAAAATGCCCTTGGAACTTTGGAATAAACATGATTATCATGTGGCATGGGAAAAGCAATGGGGGAACAGAGATCAGGCTTGGGTTTGAATCTTGGCTCTGCCTTTTACTACCCATGTGACTTGGAACAAGTCTTAGTCTCTGTGGTCAAGTGGGCATCTGTCAAGTGGGTGTAATAATATTAACTCACCTGGCTGCTGGGATGAGGAGTAAAGAAAATACATAAAGTTCATACTACCATGCCTGGTAAGACAGTCACTTTTCTGCTGCAGTGTTTTTGTTGTTGTTTTTTAGATTTATTTTTATTGGTTTTTTTTTTTTGACAGAGAGAGAGAGATACAGAGACAAAGAGAAGGGGGAAGGCCTAGAATAGTCTTCATAGTTGCACATCATTGTTTTTCCCACATAGTTTTATTCCACAGGTGGGCGTGGGGCTGCATAGGACAGGAACTGGGCCGGGATCTCACTCCGGTGAGAGCCAAACTGGGGGCACTCCCCAGTTCAGCATATGGGTCCGCACGGGCTAGGGTCAGGATTCGATCCTTGGTCCCTGGGGCTGCAAAGTGAGCGCTTAACCCACTGAGCCATCCCGGCTTCCCCATGTTTTTGTTGTTGATGTGTCATTAACAAGCAGCAATTAAAGGTGCAGAAAGTGGTGTACAGGGCTCTTTATCAGAGAGTTTGAGACGTTGTCAAGAAGGAAAAAAGGCTTTGTGACCTAGGTGGAGGAAAGTTGGCACAATTGATCTAGAAGCTGAAAGATGAGAAGCCTCTCTCTCACCCCCTCCTCTCTTTGGATGGTGTGGTTGAATGAGAACACTCAGCAACTTGAAATGTGCTGATGTTTGGCCTCCTGAGGTTTTGCATGATGAAGACAACCCTCAAACCTTGTCTGTCCCTGGGGCTTCCTTTTGGCTCAGTGGGAACCATAGATTCTTTTCTTGGTTTTGGTTGTCAAATTGTACCTACTGTTTTTGCCATCACTGATTGTGTTTATTCTCTTTCAGGGGCTCCACGGGCCTTACCCCTTTGGCCAGTCTTAAACGGGTGTCAGCAAGAAGAAAACAAAAGACAGAAGGCCTGACTTTGGTAGGGGGAGGGCAAGGGGTTCCTCTGGATTGCAGACCACATCGCATGGACCCCTGGCTCTGACCCACCCTGTCCCGGAAAAAGAGGAAGAAGCAGAACAGACTAGTTTTGAGTAAACTCAGTATGCATGTGTGAATGCTGAATCGCTGGAATGGTGTTGAGGCTACCATGAAGAAAGCCATGCAGCCACCTTGGGTTTTGTTATTGGGCATCAGTCTAACAAGTCATTAGGTCACTCGGGAAGGGAAAAGAAGTTTAAAATGGGGGAAAAAGCCATCTTTTTAAACAAAAATGATTTTGCCTGCAGACAAGTTGTAGTTTTGAGCACATGTTAATTTTTTTCTCTTTCCCCACTTTTATTTTTTTTTAGTTTAGATAAGGGGTAACATACTCTTTATAGAATAGCTGCTTGCTCTGGGAGCGATTCAGGTTACAAGCTGCCGTGTTGTGTTTGGGGACTCTGTGGGTCAGTGCTGCAGGAGTACATCTGCCATGCCACATGACTCCAGAAGTCTTTGACCCCATTCGTTTTTAATGGCATCAGCCAATGAATTATCACCCTTTTCCTCTTCTTTTCTCTTTAATCTGTTGATTTACACCTTCAACACTAGTATTCATCAACCCTGTGACTTGTTATCATTAGAACCTCTCTGAAGACCAAACTCCCCTGTGTGGCCAGCAGAGGAAGATCTCTGGTGACGTGGCAGTTTCGGAGCCCGAGAGGTGTCTTCCTGCCCACACTTGTAACAATTCAGATTGCTTTTCTTCCATGTTTCTCTTGGTAGAAATGCCATCATGCTTACTGCTTTTTTTGATTCTTCATACACAGTGGCTCCCTATTCACTCTGGGAACAGTGCCTCTGTGCTGCGTAAATGCGTGTCCCATGCGCACGCACACACACACGGGTGTTGGTGCAGCAAACCAGTGAGTGTGCAGTAGGCAAGTGTGAAGGTGTCCCCTGCTTCTCTGTTGTCACACAGCTCCCTTTCCTGTGTCCTCTCAGTTGTCTTTTGTGGTGTTTTCACAGCCTGTTACTGGAGGCTGAGCTGTTAAGGTATGAAAATACAGCCACAATGGGGAATTTGCCATGGGGAGGGGCCACAATTACTATGATTTTGGAGACCACATTTTGGTGGAAATAGGAGAACCCCCTGCCCTGAGCAGGATAGGATGCCTGGTTATTGGGAGATCATGGGCAAGGGACAGTCCAGCCAGAGCAGAGGCTGATTGGCTGGCTGGCTGCTCACTTGAGCAGGTGGCCCTAGTGACATCCTGTGGATTCCTAGCAGGTTGAGATGTGGATATCTCCATGGGAAGCTTAAACCACGCTAGAACAGCTGTCTGCCAAAGATACAAGAATATGCAAAGCCCTTCTTTTCACCCTCTCCTTCCCTGAGTCTTTGTTGATTTGACAGCCGGGGATATGGATCTAGGGTGCGGTTTGCCTGCCTGCTACCACACCCCCACCCACCTTGGGGGTGTGAGACAAGCAGGGAGACCAGGTGATGAGTGGCTGCAAGGGGTCATATAGCCTGGGTGTGGGTGAGGGTCTGCCTGCCTGCCTGTCTGTATCTGGGTGTCTGAGTTCCAAAAATGTGTGTTGTTTGTTCCTCCTCATCCTCTTTCTGAGACTGTTGTTTTTTAAAGCTTGATTGTGGGAGAAAAGCTTGTATGAAATTACCCCCTTTGCCTCCCCACCTCCCAAAAAATAAAAAGGGGAGTAAATTTTGTTCCACTGGAGAAGCCCTGGGGGAGAGTGGAGCCAGCCTGCTGAGCGGGCAGCACATCTAGGTCTGGGGCTGCACTGGGGCTCACACTGGAGCACCCACTTTCTATGCACATGAAGAATGCCCCACTCTTGAGCAGAGCAGACTGGAGTCCCTTCTGGGTGCCCAAGCCAAGAGCTCACGATGGCTTTTTGTATGAGGGCCTAGTTGGCCCAGACTGCCACTACTGTTGGTGCCAACCTCCTGGGACACCACGGCCCTAGAGCCCAACCATGCCCAGCATTCCCCTTGCTTGACAGCCCTCAGAACAGCACCTCTCCAGTGCCCCTGACAGGATCACGGGAGGCTTTCTGTCCCCTGGGTTTCACATCTTCCCTACTGTAGGTGCTCCTTCCCCATTTCCCAGGAGGGGCTACCTGCCGTAACTCAGCAGGGGCTTCCGAGGCCTCTTGCTCCTTGTGCTTGTGGGCGGGCAACCTGACCAGCAAGGTAACTGTTCCAAACACATTGGCTTCCTCCCAAGAACAGACCATTCTGTCCACATCCTTGGAGAAGTGAGCGCCTTAAAGAAGGCCAATGCGAGCACAAGCCATGTGTCCACGGCTCCCCCAGGACCAGGGGCCTATCAGTACCACTCATTCAGCCTCCTTCAGCTTGTTTGGATTCAGAACAACACCTACAGCCCCTCTCCTCCCCTGCAATCGGGATGGTGGAGGCTACCCTCTCAGTCCCAGTAGCCCTGCTCCTCTTCACCACATGGTAGGCTGCCTCTGGGCAGGATCACCAGTGCCGTGCCTGAGTCCAGTGTGGGAGGCAGAGGGCCTCAGGCTTGGGAAGAACCTACCTGTGTGCACGAGTGAGGTGTGTGTGGATGTGTGTGCACGCGTGCATGCCTTTTTTTTGTTTTTTGTCATGGGGACAGTTGAATTTGGGGCATTTTTCTACAAGAAACAGCCTCTCCTTCAGCAGGGACTGGCTGTAACCTGAAGCTCATCAAAGACACTTCCAACCTATAAAAAAAACTCACCAAGAAAGCTGGTGTGGCCTGAGGGGGCCAGGGTGGGAAGTGGGTGTGAGAATAAATGCCTCCCCAAATTCAGTCTGAGCCCCAGCAGGACAGGATGATGGGGTTGCAGGGCTCAGAAAAGCGAGCTGAGCCACACTCCACCCTGCCTTGCCTTTTCTTTGTTTCCTTGGGTGAATGCTGGAGCAGCAATGGCTGCCCCCTCCACCTGAAAAGTGGTGTGTAGTAAGTAAGCAAGCTGGGTGGGTGTCTGTGGTGAGGCCTTATGGTGCCTGGGAGGAGATGAAGATGAGGAGGTTTTTCCTTACTGTATAAATGAATATTTGTATGATTAAATTAACACACACAAAAAAAGCTTCTCATACGTGTCAGTGAGTTTTATTGTGCCCTCAAGCCCCCTGTTTATCTGCTAGGCCCCATGGTGGCTCTGTGATGTATACCTTTTGGTATCTGGGTCTTCCCCTTTTGCAAATAGGAAAATAGATCCTGAGGTTTATTATGTGTTTTGGGAAATCAATCCTGGGGTTGTAATTAGATCTTCTGCCCTTTAGTGACCAGAAAGGTGAGTAAACTGCTTCCAGTGGTCTTTAGGTCCCTAGGGTCCCATGTATCTGTTGAGCACTGCTGTACGTGCTGGGCAGGTCAGTGTTGATCAGCCAGCAAGCACTGTGTGCATTTACAGGCACACAGCACAGGGAAGTGCAGCATCGTGGGCGCTTTCCTGCTGGGAACGCAGACGAGAGCGGTCCTCAGTGCACAGGGGCCCCGGCATCGTAGATTTAGAAGAGTGAATGCATCTTTCCTTACATGTTCCCATGGTGGTTGGATATGGTTCCTGGGTGCTCTAGGTGCTCCCTCTGTTACACTATGGATTAGGTAAATTTGGGGGCATGACCTGGGTTCCTCAGAATTTGGAAGAGACCACACTCCAGGCAATTGGCACACAAACTTGGAACCTACCCCACATACTTGTGAGATGGGCCTATGACCTTTGCCAAGAAATGGGGAGGTGGGTTACACAGTGGTCAGGTAGCATGGAAGGCACTTAATTGACAAATATGACAGCAAATGATGGTTCACTGGACCCATTCCTTCATGTCTGTTAATAGCCCAGTCACATCATCACTCCTGTGTGTTGGCAGGAAATTGCCTGGGTCTTACAGGCTTGGACCTGTGCCCTCAGCTCCCAGCTGCTGGTGGTGTTTCACTTCAGTTGCAGACGCCCATATTGGGTCTTCACCCTGGCTGGCAAAGCTGTGTGTGCTAAATGAGGGTGAACCTGGATGTGAGCCATATGTCCAGGCTGTGAGTATTGAGGAGGGGATTTCCGGGTCACCTTCCTGGAGGCAGCTCAGTGAGGGGACCTATGGCACAGGCTGTATGGGAGAGATGGCACCACAAAGGACTGGGCCCTGCCCCAAGTGCTGAATGCAACTCCATTTTCTGTGGCTAACCCGTTACAGAGCCCAGGGTGAGGGAGCTGGAAGACTGGCCCAGAGACCCCTGGGATGAGTGCCCTTCCCTCCACACCTAGTGCCGAGACAGTGCACCTCATCCTGCTTCCTTCCACGTGCCCAGAGCAGTTTGTTCCCTGCAGGAGAGGGGCCCCCACCCTGTCACCCGGGTCTTCTGGCTGTTCAGACCCACTCCTAGGCCTTCCTCAACACCTCTGCTGCTGGACAGCTATTTGCTTGGCAGTATCTGTTTGTCTTTGGGGCTGTAACTTGTCAAGAAGTCACCAGGCCCTGGGAGAAGGGGACAGGTTTGATGGTAGCTCCTGACCCAAGCCATTCCCACGAAGGCTAGGTGACAGGGAAGGGGCTCTCAGCCGAGCTTTTGTCGGGGGTGAGGGGCGGGGGAGGCAGTTGCAGTGGTCTGGGCCCAGCCCTCCTGGCAGAGCAAACAGGTCCTCCGGCCACCTCCCTGCGCCAGCTCAGATTATATCTACCTTGTTTTCAAGAAAGCCCTTCCCTCAACTCTGTGCTGTGACAGGCCGCTTTCCCACACTGCCTGGTGTCCAGCCCTGTCGGGCGGCCAAGCGCACAGGCTCTGAGGGCACTGTGACAGCCCTTTATTTCCAACTGGGAGGGGAGCAGGGTGCAGGCTAGATTGCTTTGAGACAGGAGAGTGTGTGAGTTTTGGGGTCAGTGTGTCCAGAGAGGATTCTAACATTCTGACTGATGGGTTTTGGATGACTGCTTTATACAATAGGAATGTGCTGGTTTAGAAACCAGAACTTGGAATTCATGGATTTTATATATACACACACACCATTTTTAGCCCTTCGTTCTGAGATGCTGTGATCTGGGGCAGTGCTTCTCAAACTTAGAATACAAATTCTGATTTAGTACGTCTTGGGGAAGAGGCCAAGATTATACATTTCTAACAAGCTCCCAGGGGAGCTGGCCCTGCTGGTCCGCACCCACACTTTGCCTGAGGATAGTAGGGGTGGCCTGGAGGGGTTGCAGGCCCCCTCTGTGAAGCTGAACCAGCTCTAGGCAGGCTGTGTTGGCCAGGCCCACCAAATCTGAGGGCCGTGAAGTTGTTTAGAACTGTAGCATCCACCAGGTGGGCCGAAGCACAGCATGGCCTGGGGTTTATCCAGCACTGAGATTTCTGACTTAAACATTATTTTTAGTATGCTGCTTTTCTGTCACAAGCAAATGTTTGCTTCCACTATAATTATGGTAATATTGGCTGCCTGTTATTGACCAACTCCTATTAAACTGTTTATATGAACTACCTCATGTAATCCTCCCAGCCGTCCAGATGAGGCCTTGAAGGGCAGGCTGGCCTGGGGCTCAATCTGAACAAGTAACTTCTAAGTCACGATGCCTGTGAAAATGCAGGTGCACATGCTGGGGTGCCTGGAGTAAGCAGCCTAAGCTTAGTCCTAGGGGTTCTCGGAAGCGACACTTCAGCTGAGACCTTACCGGAGAGATGTGAAAGGGACAACAAAAGGACCTGTGGGAAGAAGGAGAGGGCGGTGGCTTGAGACTCTGAAGGGAGATAAGTGCCTCTGTGAGGAATAGTCCTTCCGATGGTCCTGTTTTTGTGCATCTGGAGGGGGAAGAGCTAGGAGAATATGGGTGTCCCGGCCCACTCTCGCATGTGCCAGGATCGTTTTAGGTGCTACAGATACAGCAGTGCCCAAAAGAGAAAAATGCCTACCCTCAGCTGACATTCCAATAGGGTTAGATAGCCCATTGGCAAAGACATGTCAAGTGGTGACAGGTGCTGTTCTCCACAGAAACCGGGCAAAGAAGGATGGGAGTGCTGGTAGGAAGAAAGGATTGCTATTTTATACAGAGAAGCCTTTCCTAATACAAAGAATGCCTGTGGGTATCTGGAGTAAGAACAGCCAGGCAGAACAGCAAGGGCAAAGGCCCTGAGGCGGAAGCTGTTGCTGAGTGAGCAAGAAGAGTAGTAGGAGGTGAGGTCAGAGAGGTGAAGGGGTAAGGTGGGGCCTTGAAGTGACTGAAAGGGTTGTAAGCACAGGGAGGGACACATCCAATGTCCTTTAAAAGACCTCTCTGGGTGCTGTGTTGAGAATAAGCAGTAGGGGACATGAGCAGAAGCAGGCCTCGTTTTCCTGGTTGGTGTCAGTGGAGGTGGCAAGAAGTGATTACAGTAAGACATTTTGAAAGTTCAGCCAACAGTATTTGCTAACAGATGTAGAGGGGAGCGGAGAGGCAACGCCTGAGAATAGGCCCTGAACAGCTAGGAGTCAGGAATCAGTTTTGGGTGCCTTAAGGCATCTATGGGAGGTGTTGGGCCAGCAGGTAGATATACAAGTCTGCTGTTCAGTTGGGAGGTTTGAACAGGAGTCAGTGCGGGAGTCCTCAGCGAGTCAATAGAATTCAAAGCCTCGGGATTAGGCCAACCAGACGTCCCATTTGAAATGGGCCAGAAAACAACAGCACTGTCCCGTTTCAAATGGTACATCTGGTCAGCTTACTGACAGCCTGGAATTTAGCCCAGTGAGACTAGGCTGACCACATGTCCTGTTTGAAACGGGACAGTACAATTGTTTTGTGTCCCATTTCAAATGGGACGTATGGTCAACCTACTCAGGACTAGATGAGATCATCAGAGTGTCAGTGGGTTTGATGTCCTCTCACATGCTCCTTCAAAGCCTGTTTGTTGCCCCAGCTCCCTGTTACCAGGAAGAGCCCTTCCCAGACTCCAAGCTCTGACACCTGCAGTTGACTTCTCTCCTGTCCCTGTCTTGTCTCTAGACACTGTCCCAGCCCTCTCCCTACTTGTCACTCCTACAGATGAGTGTGAGCGGACGAGGGGCTAGATGCTGTCCGGGCCAGGGTTGGCCCCTACCCAGGAGCGAGGTGCAAGGGCATGGAGGGGTGAAGCCAGGGCCCCTGGAAGCATGGCTTAGCTCCTGTGGTCCTATCTTCCCAAGGACAGTCTAGGGCCCTAGAGCCAAGCTCTAGGAACTGGGGGAGGGTGGGGGGGAGGAAGGCTGTGTCTGAGTTGGGGGCCCTGTTTGCCTGCACCAAGCCCCCAGTCCTGGACAGTGACCAGGACACCCAAGATCCCTGCATGGCTGGGCTGTCATTGCTTTAAGCCTCTGAGAAGCCAGCACCCTCCCCCACAACTCATAGGGCAGTGAGAAGCAAGGGCCAGGAGTGGGTTGCCGCTGAGCTGTGAGAAATTCCCTTTTAGAGTATGGCTGCTTTGAGCCACGCTGTGGATGAGGGGGAATATGTGGTGTGTAGTAGTCCCCTTGGGGCTGTTAAGAGTGTGGCTACCTCAGAGCTGGTGCAGGGTGGGCCCGAGGCCAGCAGAGGGCGCCATGTGGCCCAGGCCTCTGGAAATGATGGACACCTGCCTGGCCTGGCTACCCCTGCAAATGTGTTGGTATGCCTGCTCCTCCAGGCCATGTCGCCTCTGCTCTGGGCTCCAGGTAAGCAAGCTTGGGTTTGAATCTAGGCTCTACTGATTGTCCCCTATGTGACTAGTCCGTTTACTTAAACACTCAGAACTCAGTGTCCTAATCATGAGGACAGTTTCTTTCTCCAGAGGTCTCATGAGAACTAAAACTCATCATAAAAGTTTAGCATTATATACCAGGCACATGGGAGTAGGAGGTCCTAACTTCCTCTAAGAGGCTTTGAGGGGAGGAGGCCGTGCTCAGCAGCTGCATACAGGAGGCTCTCAATACACGTCTGTTGGATGAAGAAAGGAATGAATGTGGAGGAGGGACTGTCTTGTGCTGGACTGGCCTGATTTCTGGAGGGGGACACTGCCCAGCCCAGCTCAGCTCAGACCCCAAACAGTGTCAGGGTTCCTGGAGAGACACTGGGTGGGGAGGGTCACAGGTGTGCCCGAGGTGGAGAATGACAGCCCAGAAACTTACGCCTGGGAACTGGTTTGGCCACTGTGGTTTACCACTTCCGAGGGCAGAGCACTGGGGCTGACATTTCCTCCCTGTGTCTGCAAGGACCCTTATCAGTACCAGGGCCAGGGATGGAGGCCAGGCCTCAGGTGGGCACCACGGTAGCATTTGCACCCATCTTCATGGCATTTAGTGATGTCAGATGGCACCCAGATCTTCTGAGCCTCTCCAGCTCTTACTTTCATTCTGTTCCCTTCACTTACCTCTCTCCCTCACTTCCTGGCTTCCTGTTGTTAAGCACGCTTTTACCAGCAGCCCTGGGGGTGAAGGCTTGGGGTTGGGGGTGCCCACAGAGAGCTGGTGGGTTTGGGCCGTTGTTGCCAAGATGTGTCAGGAGGGCGGTTTATGTACGTGTTGAGCCCCAGTTGCCCCCCTTTCCCATGTGCATCATCCCGGGCTAATGAAGACCTGTGTCCCTGTTGGGGAGACGGAACCTTGGGGAGGGAAAAGTGAGCACCGGTAGGGAACTGCCCTGTGAGGAAGGCTCAGCACATACGCTGTGCAGGATGGTCTGGGAGAGCCAGGCCTCTCTCCCGTGCCCTGGGTTGGGGACAGTGACCAGAGCATCCCCAAACATGAGACCAGGAAGGGCCTTCCTCAGAGTCCCACAGCCAGGTGGCTACGCCCAGCCCAGGCTGTCTCCAGAACACCTGTGTCAGCAGGGAGAGGGCCCATCGCCCCCAGGAAAGAGACAGAGTAGATGGTTGGGAAACAGGAACTGACTCCGGTCCCCAAGGTGGGCAGCAGGCTGGGGGGCCCAGTGCAGTCCAATCACAGTGGTGGTGGTTGGGCCTGAGGGGAGGCAGCCTTGGCTCTTGGGTCTCATTTACATGGAGTGAAGAGGAATTTGCATCTTTGAGAAGTTCCAGCTGTGGGAAGGGAAGGGGTGCTGGGAGCAGTGAGCTGGGCCTTCAGTCTCCTGTTGCCCCCAGGGAGGGGTGGGTGTGGGGAAGCAGGCCCTGACCTGGTGTGAGGACAGCTCAGTCCCCAGTGCCCTGGGCTCAGTATTCAGGCTCTGTCCCATGTGGAACACACAGGTACATGCCTGCACATGCATGCACACATATACTAGCATGTGTTCTGCATATATGCGCTATTCCGTGCACCACTCACACAGGGTTGTATGTTCATACAACACACAAAGCAACAATGCATCCCCGTACTTACACAAGCATGTTCATCCACAGACACACCACCACACCCTTAGTGTCACATGATCTCACACCAGCATACACATATGCACACCACCCGTTCATACTTAATCATAGTTGATATTAGTTACCAGTTTTCTTCTAAGTCAGGCATATTGGAGATTCTGTTCCTTCCTCACAACAACCCTCGGAAGTAAGTACTATCGTTTCTTTGTTATTGATGTATACTTTACATACAGTAAAGAACACAAAACTTAGGGGTTCAGCTTTATGTACCCTGTGTAAAAATCACGTGGGTCTAGATCTCGAACATGCTTGGTGCTCCCACAGCCCTCAATCAACAGCCTCCACAAGAGGAGCTAATATTCTGTTAAGGTTAGTGCCATTATTCCCATTTAAGAGGTGAGAAAACTGAGGCTCAGACCCACAGTCACATGTTAACAGGTGGCCAGACTGGGAGCTCTCTGACTCCAGACCACCACATTGGTGTACACGTGCACATGCTCAGGTCAGTAGAGGGCCATGGTCACAAAACAGGTGGAAGGGCCTACACAGCACATGCTCCCCTAACCGGCACCCACGGGGATTGGTAGGTGCCGGATAATGTAAGGAGACTCTCCATTAACCGGAATTCAAGCAACCAGCACTCTTAAGCAACTGGCAAAATCTCAAGCAACCACCAAAAATGTTTGCTGGTTGCTTGATAGTGCCAGTTGCTTGAATTCCAGTTACACAGAGAGTCTACTATATTTCTTTCTTTTTTTTAATGAGGAAAGTAGCAGAGACAATTTAAGCTTTGTTTTCAACCTGCTCTTAAAGGGCATGTCTGTGATCTCTGGGTCAAACAGGAGGGGATAGGGAAGGAAAAGAAAAGTGGAACTTTAGGCGGTCAGGGAGGTCCCACTGAGAGGGTGACGTTTGAAAACGTATGTGGAAGAGCCACCTAGGGAATGATCATTGTGGATGTCTGAGAGAATAGCACTCCAGGCAGGGAGAACAGCAAAACAAAGCAAACAGGTGCCTGGTGCATTTAGATGCCGATTGTGGATTTTGTGAAATGAGGATTCTGGCACCTGCCCCACCTTAACTGCTGTGTGACTTGATGAGGCCACTTCCCTCTCTGGGCTCTGTCCCTTCACCCACATGATGTGAGTCTTAGATAATGAGCTGCCCTGTCCACCTGAGCACTCTATATCCTCGAGGGCCTGCCCTTCCCAGTGGAGCAGCATCTGTGTTCACCCCCAGGACGGGCCAGTCACAGGGCCGGGAAGAGTCCCAGGCAATACCTCTGACTCCACTACCTTCACCCCAGGACCGGCTACAGCCTCAGTTCAGAACCCTGATGCCGTAGATGCAGTGGCCAGGGGTGGCGGTAGTGGGGACCCTGGCCTTGCTCTGGATATTAGAGCATTGCCACTTATTTGTGTATTTCAGAGAATGAGGTGGTGCTACTGGGGATTTGTGTCTTGGATGTCATAATTTGCCTGCAGATTTATTCTTGAGCAAACTTTGGATGGGAGCTAAATCTAGGGTCTATTCGAATTCCACCCTCCCAGGATGCTCCCAAGCCTGGTAACTCTAGTGGACCCCCTCAACAACCTGGGTACCCCCTGACCTCCCCTCAAGGCTGGCTCCACATCTAGGCCCTGTTCCCCTTTTCTTCATCCCCTTTGCTTCTCAAAGACTTCCTTAAGGGAAATGGTTGTCCAAAATCATCTAGAGCAGGGGTGTTCAATCTTTTGGCCTCCCTGGGCTACATTGGAAGAAGAACAATTGCTTTGGGCCACACATAAAATACACTAATGATAGCTGATGAGCTTAAAAAAAGAAATCACAAAAAAACTCAATGTTTTAAGAAAGTTTACAAAATTTTAAGTTTAAGAAATTTGTGTTGGGTCACATTCAAAGCTGTCCTGGGCTGCATGTGGCCCATGGGCCATGGGTTGGACAGCCTGGTCTCAACAAAGAAGGAGCTGGTAAAGGAGATTTTGACAGATTCTCTTGAGTCATTTAGGAATTACATTCAGATGCAAGTAACATACTCCTGAAAGACAGTGGCTTTAAAAAAAAGTCAAGGATTTATTTTTTTACTCATTAAATGTGGCTTACTTGTTAGATCTGGCTTCCACCTTCAGGGCCTCCTTGTGGTCACAATGTAGCTACCACAGCTCCAGCCATCACATCCCAGTTCCAGGAAGAAAGGAGGAAAGAATAAATCAGTTTCCCTGTTCAGGAATTGAACTGTCCTGGAATCCCTACTCAACAACTGTATCTCTATACCATTGGCCAGACCTTGGTTAAGTGTTCCTTTTAGCTGCAAGGAATGCTGGAATTATTTTATCCAAGAAAAATGCGATTCCATTAGTAAGAAAAGGAGAGAATGGATATTGAGGAGACAACTAGCACTCTCTTCCCTATAGGGAAACATGCCCTGCAGTTTTCTGTCTCTGTTTCTTAAAAAATGCACGCTGTTCCTTCCACCTGTGAAGCCCCTCTACCCTCACTCCCACCCATCTGTTCTCTGATTAGGGTTGCCAGTGACAGACATCCCCCAGGGTTGCTCAAGCGAAAGTGGGAGGGTGGGACTACTGGTAAGAGCACAGAATGCCAGCCTGTGGTGCCCAGCAGAGGGAGGGGCAGGGCCACCCTACTCCCTTGCTCAGCAGGACCAGACCTGGAGACACAGCAGTGGACAAGCCAGGTCCCGTTCCTGCCTCTAAGGAGCCGACATTCTGATGAGGAGAGATGGTCACCATAAAGACCGAAACCTAAAGAAGATAGTGTCAGGCTCCGCTCCGAGCCAAGAAGAGAAATCCAGAAAAGCCAGTCGGTGGAGATTAACCAGGTGGTCAGGGAGCACCGGGCACACACTCAGCACCCAACAAATGGGTATTGAACAGAGCTCTCAGGAAAGTGGCCCAGAATCCAAAGGCTGTAGACCCTTGAGGGGCAGGTGATGATAACATAGCCCCAGATGGAAGAGCCCAGGGCAGCTGTCAGGGGCTGGCCCAAGCCTGGAGAAGGGGGACATGAGAATCATAGAGGGGTGTGGGTACGGGGTCCTGCCCCAGCACTGAGGCTATTCAGGGGCTGCTGGTCGAGACTGTGCTCCCAGTGGGCAGAGGTGGGTCCTGTGGTCTAGGGTCTTGGGTGCTAGGCAAGGACGTCATTCCATTACAGAATGGGCACTGCAGGGCCTCCAGCTACGAACCAACATGATAAAAACACACCCACATTCTCCCTGGACTACTGTCTTCTTATCCTTCTGACAGCGTGTGCAAATACTGTCTTCGTGTCACTCAGACCTGGCCAGGAATGACCTTGGGCAGTTTGCTGATCCTCTGGGCCTCACTGTCCCCATGAAATGGGGCTAGTTCCCAATCCACAGGGTGCTGATCCTCTGGGCCTCACTGTCCCCATGAAATAGGGCTAGTTCCCAACCCACAGGGTCTTTGTCAGATCTCGCTGGGCTCACACTCACCTGAGGCCTCTGCCCTCCTCTCAGGGCCAGTCAACAGCTGGGGGCAGCTCCCCACTGTACCCTGGTACCTTCCCTGCCCTGGCCCTGTGCCAGCTAGGCCCGCCCATGCCACATCTCCCAGATGGCACCATAAGGCCATCCCCGAACCTGGGCCGCCCAGGAACAAACAGCCCCTCCCAGGAGGTCACACCCCACTGGAGCCCTCCCTGGCATGTTCCCCTTGCAGGATGCCTCCTGTGTGGGGGCAGGTGAGGGGCAGCAGTGCAGGACCAGGGGTAGAGTCTGTCCTTTGTGGGGAGGGACAGGGGAAGGCGGCCAGGGCACAGACTGGGGCCGAGAGCTGTGAGAATGGGCTCAGGCTGCCTGAGAGCAGCCCCTCTTCTTTTCCTTCCTTACCTTCCTTCTCTGTTTTCTGCTCTTCCCCTGCCCCTTCTCAAGAGAGGCACACGGACCCACTGCCAGTCAGCTGTTTGACCTTGAGCAAGTCACTGAAACTCTGAGTTCTAGTTTTGCCCTGTAAGAGGGCCCCCATCCTGGGCTGGCTGAGAGGGCTGAAGGTGAAGGGCAGCCTGCTGGCCTCTCATTTACCTCCTTTCTACGGTGGGGGGTGGGGCAAAAGGGGAGAAGGAGGGGCAGTTCTTCCCCGGGTAACCCAGGCTGGGACAGGCAGCCCAGAGGGTGAGGTTCCAGGCCAGGCAAGCAGGGACCCCCAGGAACTCATCCCTTCGTCCTGATACCCCCTCTCTTCTCCGCAGAGGGCCCCACTGGATAGAGCCCAGGCCTCCATTTTCCCGTCTGGGCAGTGGGAGAGGCAGGGCTGGTGTGGGGCTGTGGAGGTGCGCTGGGTAAAGTGCCTGGCACCCATGGGACAGGCACGTGGTCGCTGGAATGGCTCAGGCACCTTTACCAGGAGAACTGCCTCAACCCTGACCCACTGCTTTCGACATCTCGGTCACCAGGTCTGACTTTCTTCTCTGAACCTTTGATCTGCCTTCCCACTCAGCTTCCCTTGGGCACAGACAGCCTGTCCTGGACAGTTAAATTCTTAAGTACAGATTGCCTGTCCACTATTGTTTTCCTTTGTTTCACGTGTGTTGGGAGGGAGTAGAGCAAAGTGGTTCTCAGGCCAAGCTACCAGGGTTCCAGTCCTCGCCCTGCACTTGCCAACTGTGCTGCCTGGGGTGCAATGTAACCTCTCCTCTGCCTGTCTCCTCACCTCTACGGCGGGGGTGATCATAGTAGAGCCCACCTCATAGGATGAGCATGCGGCTTAGTCAATATGTGCGAAGTGCTGAGAACCGTAAGGGTCTGTGCACAGCCTTATTACTCTATTATTCATCCACCTTGGGAGACAGGGCCACAGAGGGCAGGGCTTGCACCCCACAGAGGGGCCCCGGGAAGCTCACTGATGGAGCAATGCTGAGGAACAGAATTGCAACTTGGGATGCACGCTGTCAGCCCCTGCGTGTAAGAAGGCCTAGCCATGGGAAGATGTTGCTGCAGGGCCCCGGGATCCCAGCCAAGGCCTGAGCAGCCCCAGGTGGTATGTGGCCACAGGCAGGCCGAACAAAGGCACCCCGCCCCAAAACCTCCCTCCCCCAAGTCTGTTGGGTGAGAGGACAAGCCCATCATGGTCTCTGCTGGGCCCAGTGACCACCTGCCCTGAGAGGAGAGGCTGGGCATGGACAATTGAACAATTTGGCTTCTCATTTTGACTGCTTACTTCCTCTCTGTGGGGCACTGGCCACACACTTACCTGCTCTGGACTGGTTTCCTCATCTGTAAACTGGAAATGAGAGCTCCCTCACAGCCGTGTGTGCAGGTGACATGAGACAACATATGTAAAGAGCCTGCCCAAGCAATGTGATAATGTTGTTGGAGGTGGCAAGGGAGAGTAAATTCAGTGAGGAGCAGATGGGGGTCCCTTCCCACAATGAGAGGACTTGTGGGCGTGTACTGGGAGTGCCCACAAGGGACCTAGTGACAGGTTGTCTAATCCCACCTCTCAGCTTTCAGAAGAACAAACTGAGGCCCAGAGAGGGAAAGGAAGTTGTGGAGGTTGCACAGCAAGGCAGAGCTGGGGCTAGAACTGGGACTTGAGACCCTTAGTTCCGTCCCATGACCCACCTACCTTGAAGTGTTTGAAGAGAGGAACTCCAGCCTCAGCTCCCTTCTGACTCCCAGACTTCCCCTCAACTCCTGCCTCAAACACTCTGGGCTGCCTGGTTAGGCAGGGCCTCGCTCTGATCGGCTCTGCAGCTGCCTGGCTCTGGGCAGGCCACCTCACCCCAGCCCTGCCTCAATTTATTCATCTCTGAAATGGGGATACGAGTAGAACCCCACACACAGAGTTGTTGTGAGGACCCTGCAGCTGGAGCAAGGCCCGTTCACAGCACTACATGTGTTAGATTAATTTTATCTCAACCCAAGGGGTCCATGCTGAGGCTCAGGGATGAGCGGTGACTCGCCTGAGGTCACATCGTAAGTTGTCTGTCCCCCACTCCCACCCCCGCTCATGTACGTCCACCCCACTTCACGTGTGAGAAACGCCGAGCACAGAGCCACCTCAGAAAGCTGAACGTGTGTGCTCCCACCCCTTCCTCACTCCTGTCCGAGTCCCAGCCCACCCCTCAAGGCCTGGCTCCCCCGCCTCTGCCATGATGCCGTCCCAGCCTCTCAGACCCCCCAAGACGGCGGTCTCTCCCTGCCTTCGAAAACCCCATCCTGCTCACACTGGGAAGCTGGCTGCCTGAGGGAAGGGCACTCCGCCGGGCACACAGCTGAGGTGGAGAAAGCAGTGGTGAATGACTGAGGGAGGAGGACATGAGCCGACGAGGACAGTGAGGGGTTAGGAGTGACACCTGAGAGGCTGGGCGGGTCCTGCTTCCTGCAGCAGCTGCCAACTGCATTCTAGACTGGGCACGGGGATCCTGGCTTCCTCAACGTGACGCAGGAGTGGCGTCAGGTGGCAGAAGGGGGCAAGGGTCATCAGCGTGGGTAGGGCAGCTCCTGGGAGCCACCTGGCTGCTGGGTCCAGTGAAGGGCGCCCATAGCAAGAGGCCTCCAAAGGTGGAAGGAGGGGCTGGACGGAATGACCTTTCTGGGACTGATTGGTCCCTCATCCAGCCTGGCCCATGTACAGGCAAGACAGTCATGATCGGAGCTTGGGCTGTGCTGGCTTTGTGTCCCAGCTGTTTTTTATTAGCCATGTGTCCCTGGGCAAGTTAATTATCCTCTTGGGCTTCAGTTTACTCATCTGTAAATGGAGATCATAGGGTTATTATAAGAATTAAGGGACAGCCGAGATGGCTCAGTGGGTTAAGTGCTTGCTTTGCAGCCCTGGGGACCGAGGATCAAATCCTGGCCCTGGCCCATGAGGACCCATATGCTGAACTGGGGTGTGCTTCCCATGCAGGAGGCCCCCATTTCAGTTCTTGCCCCCTACCCCCTGGTTTGGCCTCTGGCTCGAGGGGGCGTGCCTCCCATGCAGGAGGCCCCCCAGCCCAGTTCCCATCCTGTGTGGAATGAAGCCATGTTGAAAACTAATGATGTAAAACTATGGAGACTGCTCTGGACCCTCCCCCTTCTCTCTGTCTCTCTCTGTCAAAAACAATAAAATCAATCTGAGCACTGCTCCTGGAGCTGCTGACATAGAGGTCAAGACCCAGGAGGTAAGAGCTCAATGGCCCCCACCCCAAAGGGCCTGACACAGGTGTCTACACTGCCCACCTCTCCCGAAGCCCTCCCCACTTGGCAGAGTGTGAGTCACTTCAGGGGAGGGGGTGCCTCTGAATGGAGCCCCAGGGTTGGGTGGGAACGGCTGGAAACCCCAGACCAGGAAGCAAATCTTGTTCTTTGTCACCCCTCCCCTGGCCCTCCTTTTTCTCACATGCCTTTGGCCATTGTTGTCCAAGGCAACCAGGTCTCACATGGGAACCAGGAGGAGAGAACCCAGCCCTGCACCCTCCCCATATCCTCTGTCCTCCCCAGGGACATTCCCAGACCTACCTCAAAACCCAGCCCCTATTCCCCTCCCACTTCCTATGTGTACCCTCAGTACCAACAAAGTTCATTCATCTGTCCATCCATCTATCCATCCACCCATCCACCCATCCATCCATATTCATCCATCCATCCACCCATCCATCCATCCATCCACCCATCCATCCATCCATCCATCCATCCATCCATCATCTCTTCCTTCCATGCACAACTATTTGCTAGGCACCACACTGGAGCCCAAGGATGTTAAGCAACTAAGACAAAGCCCCTGTCTGAATGGATTCCCAGCCCAGTGCCCGAGATGGACAAGGAGAAGGACTGTTCGATAAGGCGGGATATGTGCTATGGTCCCGAGAACAGCAGGACCAGGAGTGACTTCCTAGAGGAGATGACACCCATGCTGGATTCTGAAGATGAAGTACAAGGGCATGTAGCCACTGGAAACAAGAGCCACTGTCAGCTCCATGAGGGCGCTGAACACATCGCAGTAGCCCCAGTGTCTAGAACAGTGAAATGCACTCAATGCTTAGTAAATGTTGAGATAAATAAATGTTGGCGGAGAGCTCCTGGCAGCTCCCAGGGCTGAACCGGCCACTCAAGGTTGTGAACTGAAGCAAAATGGGCAATGGGGGCTGGATCACACAGGTCCTCCTGTGTCCCCCAAATTCCTTGCACTGTCTCTGAGGGTGAAGGGGAGCATGGGAGGGTTGTAAGCAGTGGAGTGACAGCCCTGCCTCGCCCTCCATTTCCTTCCTCTGCCTCTGATCCAATGCACAGCCCAGCCCCAGATGCCTTGCCTTCAGCCAACAAGTCCATATCTGTTAATTTGTGGAAATGAGCATGTGTTAGGTACCTACTGCATGCCAGGTGTTTTGCTGTGAGCTGGACATGAGTCCAATGTCCTTCCCACACATTACCCACAATCCAAGACAGGGACTCTTAATCTGAGGTTCACACAGAGGCTTTGGAGGACCTGTGAACCCCTGGAATTGTGTGCGTGTGTATATTCTGAGACAGGGATCTGTAGCTTTTAGCATATTCACAAGGGTGGCCGGCTCCCTATACAGGTCAAGACCCACATGTATGAGAAAGTTGCTTCACCCGACTGCATCTGGATGCTACTGAGAAAGTTCAGGCCCCAGGACTTCCTAATTTTAGCCTAATCCTGACTCTGCCCTGGACCCCTCCCTAACTCTCCTTCAGAAGGTGACCATTCCTGGCAGCAGGCGAGGGCACCAAGCACTTCCTGGCCGTGTTGCTGCTGCCGGGCAGGGTGACCTGCCCACAGTCCAAGCCCCTGGGGCAGCTTTAGCTGTGCCAGCTCAGATGGTTCTGGAAACTGTGTGGCTGCTACTGTATCTAGGAAGTCACCGTAGGGAAGGGGACAGGATGCAGGCTCAGGGCACGGGCAGTGGGAGCTGAGGGTCAGATCCATACAACCGAAGGGACACAGGGGTGCCCTGAGTGTAGCAGCTGGCAGAGGGGCATCTCGTAACGCTGCATCTCACCTTGCCCACCTCCCACCCCTCCCCACCCCCCAGCTCTCAGAAATGCTCTGTATTTTTGTTCCTCTAATATCCTGTTCCTCATCTAGCATCCTCATTCATTCATTCACTCATGAATGTCTTCCATTTATTCTTGGGCGGTGCCTGGAAGGAGTGGTTAGGAGCTCTAAGCTATCTCGTGAGAGCCGGGCTGGGAGGAGCCCTGGGAGCCCAGAGGGGCCTGGGGAGGCCCTGGTGGGCAGGGGGCACAGGGCCAGGCAGGCTGCTCCTTGCAGCTTCCCCAGGCGTCAAAGCTGAGGAAGGTGGGGCCCGGCAGGAGCAGGTGGCTGAGCCTGCAGCTGTGGTCCTCTCAGCTGAGCAACAGAGCATGTTGGGGCTGCAGTGGGGATGTGTGGGGACGTCATTGCTTAGGGCTCTGGAGCCCAGAACAGGAAGTCAATGGGAAGAATGTGCCCAATGGGCCTCCAACATCATTCAGTGGAGAGGATGCATGCCTGAACCCTCAATTGTGTCTCAATCTCCTCATCTGTCAAATGGGGACTATTTAAACTATAGGATTGATGTGATAAATGAGTTAATAATGTAGTATTGCTGGTTATAAACTTGATCCTGGGTTGGCAGTGGGTTTACAGTCTTCATTATATTATTAACTTTTAAGAGAGGGCTGTGAATGAGTGCCATACACCCAGGATATGATTAACCCAATGAAAGGGGTCCTTAACAAAGCCTCTAAAGTGCTTGGAACACGCGGAGTGCTCCCTAAGCTCTAGCCACAATCTGGATGAGAGACAGAGGTCACTGCGGGGGGAGTGTCCACTCGTGGCGGCCCTGCTGTGTGCCAGGCACTCACACTCTCTCATTGCTCTTTACGACACCCTTGTGAAGGAGGAATCCTTGTCCCTCTTTCACTGGGAGGAGAAACTGAGGTTGAGAGGGCCCAAGGTCACCGGTCAAGAAAGCAGAAGGGCTGGTACTTGAACTTGGTCTCTGGACTCTGCTCTTTCCCAGCTGCCTCAGGCTTCCCCAGCAGTGACCTAAGGGCCCCTGGATACCAGCCCATTAGCTTAGCTCCCTTCAGCATCCCTTTTCTCGTCTGTCTCCTTAGAGCACGTGTGGCATGAGTCAGGCCCTGGGATCTGCCCACCTTACCCCCGTGACACCACACACCACTATGCCCATGGCTGCAGCGGCCTCCCCCCAATGCCCACTGCCCTGTTCAGGCCACTGACCTCTTCACAGGACAGCAGGCGTGTGTTGGGAGTGGCGGATTAGGGGATAGAGAGGGGCTGCTCCTTGAAGGACATGGCCTCAAGCCCGGGCCACTGGTATACTTGCTCCAGGGGCAGATGGAGAACACATGGTGGGGGCTGGGGCAGCCAGATCGGATGACCATGACACCGGCAGGGAGCACAAGGGCAGACCTCGCAGCACCCCGACACCATCCACACGCAGTCCCCAGCCAGGGCCTGAGCCCTGATCCCCAGCCTCTTGGCTGCAAAAGGCTGAGTCACACTGCTGTGAGCCTCAGTACTCCTGGGCTCAGCCCTGCACCCAGGCTGTCCTGCCCTGGGCCCTGGCAGTGCCCCCAGCTGCAGGCGGGCAGCAGGAGTTGGGAGAAGGGTCCTGGCTGGGCTCTCATTTCTGCTCTGCCCTGCTGCCATTGTGCTGTGTGGCCTTGGGCACTTCCCTGCCCTCTCTGAGCCTCAGTAAAGAGTGAGCTTGTAGGACGGGTTGGTCTCTCTCCTCCGCCTGGTTCTTTCCTTCTGTTTGTGACTCTAACCCCACAGAGGGAGAGCTTAGAATCCTTTAGATCCTGATTCAGCTATCACCTTCTCAGGTAGGTGTTCTCTGACCCTTCACTCCCCTCACACACACACACTTAAAATTGCCCTCAACACTCCCTGTCCCGCGTCACTGCTTCATTGTTGCCCCAGAGCAGCGGTTACTGCTTTCTGGCAGTCTACCGCCTACTTACTTGTACTGATTTATCATCTCTCCCCAACACCATGGGGGAGTGAGATTGGTTTGTCCTGTTCACTGCTGTGCCCCAGTGCCCGGCATGTAGTAGGTGCTCCATAAACATTTGTCGAAGGTGTGACTGAGGAGGTCAGGCGTGTAACAGGCCTGGGTTACTAAGGAAAGCCGGTCAGGAACGTGAGGAGGGGGTGGAGGCCGTGCGGCCCACCTGGCACTGAGAAACTGCTGGAGGAAGGGGTGGGAGGGTTGGGGGTGCTGCAGGCTTACTGTGGTGTTGAGCGCAGGGAGGGAGAGAGCACATGGGCAGCACATTCTCTCGGCCCAGGTCTGCGTGTGAGAGAGGAGGGGCCCCCTTTGGTGTCTGAAAGCCAATTCCTTCTTCCCAACACGTGCACCCCCAGCCCCCCCAGACTGCTCTGGGAAAGGCCAGGCGGAAGGTAGCCTCCCACAGTTGGACACGAAGGCACAGACGCCATCCCTCGGAATGCTTGTGCCCCTGATAAGGTGGGTAAATTTCAAAGGGGCTAATGGGGAAGGGGTGGGCAGGGCTGCTGATAGCAGGGCCAGAGCGCTGCCAGCCACTTACCCCCACTTCCCACTGCCCCAAGGCCCCCCGCAGGCCTGCGAGCAAAACAGGTTCCAATTGTGCTCTTATCTGGGACTGCGGTTTTGGAAGGTCCTGCTGGCCCTGCGCTAATGGGGGAAAGGCGGCGGGTGTGGGCAGTGACGCAGCCCCTCCATCTCTGCCCCTCACGACGGGCCGGGGCCAGGGGTGCACCTGGCGCTCTGCAGCGGTGCAGGAGGGCCGACTGACACACCCAAGCGGGGAGGAGGCCCCCACCGTGGCTTGGAACAGGGCTTTGCTTCAGAGGCTGGTCCCATGCCTTGCCACATGAGCCACCACCTTCCCTGTGCCTCAGTTTCCTCACTGAGGTTACAATACAGATGGAAAAATAGAGGACAACTAAATGAGTTAACCTCTGCAAAGCAATGAGCCTGGCACCTGGCTCCCTGAGCAGCAGCTAAATAAGGTGCTGGGCAGGGAGTACTCGGGAAACGAGGGGCAGGGCTCAAGGCCCTGCAGTCCGGCTCACACTACCTCCTGGGCCTCACTGACCTTCATTGCCCCTCTCTCTGCTCCAGCCACACCCGACTCCTCAAAGTTTCTCCAGCACACTTGGCATGAGCCCCTCAGGGCCTCCGCCCAAGCTTTGCCTACACCTGGAATGCTCACAGCCAACTGCAGGGCTCGCACCTTCACCTCGTTCATGCTTCTGCTCAAATCCCACCTTCTCAAGGACATCTGCCCTGACATGGTATCTGATGCGGCTCCCCATGCGCCCACCAGCACGCCTGACATCCTATTTATTATGGCATTCATTGCTTTCTAGTGTACTATACACTTTACTCATGCATCACTTCTACTGTTGACGATCTGTCTTTCTTCCTTAGAATATAAACCCGAGGAGGTTCACTGCCGTATCCCAGGGACCCATGCCTGGGCCGCCATGGGCCTTCAGCACATATTTGTGGGTAGATTCTTGAGGCAGACCAGACTAGGTTCACCACCCGGCTTCACCGTTGCAGGGGCCTGGAAGGGCAGGGAGGATGGTGCGTGCGTTTGTGTGGCCTGCCCCACCCACCCACCCTCAGAGAGCCCTCAGGGTCCCCAGGCTTGCTGCCTACCTCTGGCAGGAGCCCTGCCCAGCTCAGTCCACAGGGAAACTCTGGGGCCCTTGAGGGCTGTGTTGGGGTCTGGGATGAGGCCTCCTCAGATGGCATCCCTGGTGTGAATCACCAATGGGGGTGGATGAATGAGGCTACAGGCAAGAGTTAGGGGGTGTAGCCAGGCCTTGAGCCCCCAAAAGACTGGCCCATCTGCTCAGCCACACTTGGGTGGGTGGGGCCCGTCTGGAGAGGAGCAGGAGATGACGTGGGTGAGGGTGCCCAGGGCCACAGCTGGGAAGGCCTTTGGCATCTCCTGTCTATCCATTTTTCCTGTCATGCATACAGCAGGCAAACCCAGTAAGCCCACACATGGCTGGCCTTGGGAGGGATGCTGGAAGTTGTCTGTGCAAGGTTACCAGGCCATGACCTATTCTAGGACAGACTGTGCCCAGCCCCCCGCCCCCCAGTGCTGGTACAGGGCCTGACACAGAGTAGGTGCCAGCGAATGCCTGTGGCCTGAGCAGAGCAGAGCGACGTGGCCCACGGGGGCCCCGAGGACACAGCTGCCACCCCTTAGGCTATTCCTGGTCCCCGTGTCCACCATCCAGCTGCAGCATGGTGTCCTGAAAATGGGGCTCCAGCAGACCAGCCTGAATCCTGCCTCTGCCCCTCTCCAGCCTTGACTGCAGGGAAGTTTAAGGAGTCTCTGTTCCTCACCTGTGCATGATAAGGCCAGTGAACCCCTCCGGTGCTGGACTCCTTAGGATTATATGAGACACACATGTCATACATGAGCATGGCTTGAGGTCTGGATTTGGGTCCCAGCCCTGTTGTGTGCCCTTGGGTCTGTCCCTAGCCTCTCGGGTCCCGGGGTCTTCCCGTGCACCATGAGGGCTGGATGGGCTCTGGGTCCCACAAACCAGGCTTCCTGCCCATCCTGCCCACATGGTCCCATCTGGGTGATCAGCCCCAGGCTCTTCACACCTCAGCAGGAAGAACTTCCCCTCAGCTGTTCCCACCTTCTCACACCTGGGGCCTGGGGCCTGGGGCAGGGGGCAGGGGGCAGGCAAGAACCAAATGGCAGCCACGTCTCTCTGTGCTTGGCGTGGAACCCCGCCTTGTCCTTGCCATCACTACCAGGCAGCCGCTCCTGGGAAGGTGAGGAGATGGGGACAGAAAGAAAGGTAGGATCCACTGACAAAGACCGATCACCCTTTCCAAAGTGCCCCCACTTCCTTTGTCAATTGACATTGACTCATCACAACCCCCTATACGCAAGGTCAGCAGGGAAAGTATTAGTTCCATTTCACCCAAGAAGGTGAGAGGCCCAGAGGGGGCCTGGACTCACTGGCGCTCAGACAGCTAGTAAACAGCAGCCCCCAAACCCAAAGCCTGCGCCCTGACGCCCATTCAGCACTCTCCGCTCTGATGGGCTAGTGGGGAGAGGATCCGGTGGGGCGGGCAGCTCAGGACAGCCCCTCCAAAGTTGCAGTCTGTGTGTTGGGCCTGATACTGCCTGCTGCTCCAGGGTCTCTGCCCTCAATGCGTTAGAATCTTGGAAAGAAAAGAAAGGCTGGGATATAATCAGAACACAAAGAATGGGGACATATGAGGTCTGCCAGGATGGAGGAGCCATGCGAAAGCTCTCTGCAGGAGAGGGCTCTGGAGAAGGGCTAGAAGAACGCAGATTCTTTCCATCGCAAGTGGAAGAAACTCAGTTCAAGTCCATTTGTACAACAGAAAAAGGAAGTGACGGTTCATCGAGGTGTTTACACAATGGTGTCAGGAAGATCCTCTGGGCTGTCTCAGCACACTCTCCCTAGGGGTGGCAGCTCCCAACTTACACCCTTAAGGCTCAGAAGCCACAGTGGCAGGAGCGATATGCTATCCCAGCAGGCCAGGGTGGAGTTATGTTGGGCCAATATGGGTGGTATGCCAGACCCCAGGTCTAGAGAGGATGGACATGGGGCAGGCACAGCCCCCAGCAGGTGGGTGGGGTCTAGACGGAGGGAGAACAGGAGGAGGCACCTTTCACCCTGTGGGAGCTGGCCAGAGGAGGGTGGCGAGGAGATAAGCCTGGGGGCGCTGTGGGCAGGAGGTCTGATGGACCCAGTGACCCATGCCAGAGGGCTGAGTCTTGTTCAGAGGGACAAGGTGTAGTAACAGGTCCTCTCAGTCACGGGTGATTGAGAAAGCTGGAAATTTGAGTTTGAATATCTGCTTCCCAGCTGTTGACCTTGGGCAAGACATTTTTAACATTTGGGCCTCTGTCTTCATCTAAAAACTGGACACAGTAATATCTATCTGGAAGGGTTGCTATGGGGAGTAAGATGATATATGTGAAACATATGGCATGTGGTTGAGGTCAACAAGGTGTTGGGACAGGGTGCTTGGGTTCACACAACATTTCACCAATATTATCTCAAGGCTCACAACAGCTCTTAGAGTTCTCTAGGGATGAGGAGAAGGGTGTTCAGTAGGATTCAGTTCCTTGGCCAAAGTTATGAAGCTGAAAGGTGACGAAGCCAAGATGTGTATTTGGGTCAAATCCCACGCTGGTGCCACGACACCATGCTAGATGGATCAAGGTGTTGAGGGAATGTCACACTCAAAGTGTCACCTAGAGCCCTTTTGTGGGTTAAAGATGGACCCTATTTGGTTCTGCTTTCTCCTGGAGCCCACCAGAGTTGCCCCAAGCAGACACCAAGCGTGCCTTGAGCCCACCACCCCAAGCAGCCTCTTAGAACCTTAGTCCAAGTAAACGCTAGCTGAGAAGGTGGGGAATCCCCTCCTTGCTCCCTCTAGGACCTTTCCAGCTTCCAGAGTCACCCTTTGTTTCCCTACTCCAGACTTGGGTAGGTAGAATCACTGTCCACACTCAGCACAGCTTAGCCTAGTCTGTCCATTCAGGCCCACCCATTCCTGGAGATAACTATGAAATGTTCCTTTAGACCTAGAACAAGGCTGTACTCAGCATTCAAGGGACAGATTTCCCTAAGTCAAGGTTTCCTATGGTTTGACCAGGCCCCTTTCCATTGCCACCGAGCAGTGAGGTATCCTCTATGGCTGCAGGAATATTCTATCTTCATCTGTCTGCCCATCTTCTGCTGTATATCAACTAGGATCAGGCTTGACTTTGACTAATTAAGACCCCACTTAACAACAGCAAAAGGTCTATTGCTCTTATGAAAGTCCTGAGGCAGACAGTCCAAAGCTGGTAAGAAGGTTTTATGCAATCCTCAGAGACCTAGGCTTCTTCCAACTCACTGCTCCATCATTTTGTCCTCATGGTCCAAGATGACTGGCAGAATTCTAGCCATCACAGCTGCATTCCAGGCAGCAAAGAGGAAGCATAAAGAGGCAAATGATACATACCAGTTTACTTTAAGAAGGATTTCTAGAGGGAAGCCGGGATGGTTCAGCTGGCTAAGCACTCACTTTGTAGCCCTGGGGATGGAGGAATCCTGGCCCTGGCCCATGTGGACCCAAGTGCTGAGCTGAGGTGTGCTCCGCATGAGGGAGGCCCCCAGCCCATTTCCCGCCCTGCATGGCCCCCACCCACTTGTGTGGAATGAAACCATGTCAAAAACTGATAGCATACAAATATGGAGACTGCTCTGGGCCCTCCTCCTTCCCTCTGTCTCTCTCTGTCTCTGTCTCTCTCTGTCTCTGTCAAAAGCAATAAAATAAATCTTAAAAAAAGAAAGATTTCTAGAAATTGACACATGACACATTTACTTGGTCACATTGTCACATCTAGCTGCAAGGGAGTCTGGGATAGTCTTAATTCCAGGTAGCCAAATTCTGATCTAAAAATTAAGGGCTTACTGCAGAGGAAAAAGAAAGAATGGACATCGAGGGCAACAATCTCTGACACCTGATCCATTCAATGAGCATTTATTGGGTAGTCCTTATACCTACCCATGTCATAGTATTCATAATGTAGTTGATACCTTATCATCTCATGAGTGCTGAACAGTGCTCGGCATGTAGTTGGTGCTTACTGAGCAGTGGCCATTTCAGTGCATCGGCGTGCTGATATAATTACAAGCTTCTGTGAGCGTGGAGAGGAGGGCTGCCTGCCTGTCTGGGGAGCACAGTATCACAGTATAGAAAGGCTCCTGGAGGTGGACCCATTGGGGAATGTAGGGGGTCTTTCCTTTATTGACCCTGGAAAGCTGGGGGGTGGGGGGAAGGGGGTCGACTGTAGCCATTTTAGGACTTTGTACCTCCTCCATCCTCAACTTTCCCTGGGGAAATGACTATGGTAACTCATCCTTACCAAGGTGCTGGCGACAATAACAGCCAAGCACAGGGCTCTCCAGGCTGAACAGTGCAGCCAGATGTTGGAGAATTACAGCGTCGGTTATGGAGAGGGGGCTCCTTCCGAAGGCCTTGGAAACTTCCTGAGGTTTTAAATTGCTCCGCCTGTGGGCTGTCCCACAATTCCTTCTGAAATTAGAAAATAACAAGAAACATGACCTAAAATGTCCTCATCTGATAGAAGGGGGGTAGCAGGTGCTCAGTGCCCTTCCAAGGTGATCCAAAGAAGAGCCAACCCCTGCCCTCCGGGACACCCCTCCCCCACCCCTGGCAGCATGAAGAGGAAGCAGAGAGCTCAGCAGCGAACCCCCCTCAGACTCGTGGAGGGGCAGGAGGCTGGGCAGTGGGTGCTGGGTGTGGGGGTGCGCAGCCTCCCGTCCTTGCCTCCACCCCTCAGGGGAGACAGTAAGCTGCTGCTGGCTGACCCCCACTCTGGACCTGGAAAAGCGTGCTACTCTTCCCGAGCCACACTGTGTGGCAGGCCTGGCCCCGTGGGACACAGAGGGTTTGGTTCCCACGCAGGGTGATCAGCCTGGGAGCCTCAGGTCCCCTTCCCAGGGTTCTTTGAAGCTCCCTCCATCCCCGCCTGGGGAGCAGGCAGCATTTGCTCCGGGGAGGCCTCACTGCCTTCCTCAGGTCTCCCACAGCCCTCCACTGGGGCTCTCAATTTCCACTGCTGCTTGGTTGCCCCCCACCTTTGGCTGATCCCTGTTAATGCCCCAGCCCAGGTCCCTCTTGATATATACCCTGTGCCTCACACATAATGTGAGCGCAGTAGCTGTGCATCAACTAAGGAACGTGTGAGTGAGTGAGTGAGTGAGTGAGTGAGTGAGTGAGTGAGTGAGTGAGTGAAGGAGGGAGGGAAGGAGGGAGGGAGCTCTCTGGCTGCCAAAGTATAGATTTCCACAGTGAGGAGGGAAAGGCCCGAAAGGGTTAACTGGGAGCCTGCCTGTGGTCTGAGGTAAGCAGGGAGCGTATTTGTTCAGGTAAATAAGGAAGGATTACTTATAATGGGAAATCAGGCCCAGCCAACTCTTCAGCCCGCAGCTGCCGGACTTCTTACCGGCACATTCCTGCACTCTGCCTGTGTCTGTCCACACTGCCCCACAGACCCAGACCCCATGCCCTGAGCCCCCATCCCAGCACCCACTGCTGGCTGGGTCTTGCCACTGTGCCAGCAAGAGGCCCTGGGCTGGGGGCCGGGGGCTCCCTACGGGGCACGCAACCCTGAGAGCTCAGAAGGCCACCCCTCGAGGGTGGCCAGGCTCCCGGCGGCCCACCCGAGTACCACCTCTGCCCCCAGCCCTGCTGGCTGCTGGCCCCACTGGCTCCCTAGATGCCTGGCTGAGCCCCAGCAGTGGCCTAACCTATCCCTGCCTCCTCCTGGCCCCTGAGGTGGCTACTGCAGCCGGCGACTCCTTGGGCACCAGGCAGCTAACGGGTAAGTCCAGTGGGAGGCTCCCAGTGCCCTGCATGGGGCTCTCCCCGGCCAGCTGTGGGGAGGTGGGTGGCTGAGAGAACTTGAAGGTGTATTTTGCAAGCTCGGAACGGATCCCCCAGGCACCGGTGACCCTGTGATCTGGGTCCTTCACCTTCAGCAGCCCCTATTTCTCCAAATGTTGCCCAGTCTGCCTCCCTGGGCAGACCTGGGTGAGCCCCCTCGGCCTGGCAAGGTCCGGGCGCCCCGTGTCTGATGGCCCCATCCAGGCTCCACAGCGAGCCCAGCCTGCCCGGCCTGAGGGACGCAGCTCTGTGGGCGCAGAGACTTGGTCAGCCCTGAGACCTGGCCCGTTCTGCTTGGCTAGTGAAACACAAGCAACCTTTCTGCTACTGCCAGCAGTGACTGCTCCCCCGGGCCAGGCCACCAGTGGGCAGGGGCTTGCTGGAGCCTGAGGTTCAGGGTCAGGGTCCAGGTTGGAGCAGCTAGGACAAGCTCAGAGCCCAGGGAGAGGTCAGGGCAGTGGTGGGCACAGGAACCAGGTGGTCAGGAGACTGCAGGGCCAACCACCTGGTTGCATGAGACTCCGAGAAGCAGAGGGCCTGTGGACCCATTCTGGGCACACTAGGGAAGAAGCAGGGGTCTTTGTGAGTGTTCATTTTTAAGTTTTGCCAGGTGCCCCCTGTGGGGAGAGAGGGAGGTAGACAGTGGAGATAGCAGGGTGGAAAGCTGAAGGGTCTGAATGGCTGGGGGTCCCCCAAGGTTGGACAAGGTGTGTACATATATACGTGAGTGTGTGTGCACATGTGTGTGTGTGTGTGTGTGGCCATCTGTACATTTGGGGAGTAGGCACGCTCACTGAACTAGCCCTGGATCCCCTCACCTTACCCACCCAGCTGCCCACACCCAGGCCACAAGCCTGGAGCAGCCTGTCCCCTGTATAGAAGGCATGGCCTTTCTCGTTCTTCTTGCCCAGACTGGGACTTGGCCTGGTTTCCTGTCCCCACCTCCCCAATAAACAGCTTCATAGCACCCCCCCCCCCCAATAAAGCAGCAGCTCCCCAGCACCAGATGCTCACCTGAGTAACAAAGCAAACAGGCACCCAGGCTGCACAGGTCTGAGGTGGTGGGCAGGGGTGGGCAGGAGATGCCCTGCCAGTCAGGTAGGCCCAGGCTGTGGCCCAGCCCTGCTTGCCCCCTGCGGGGGAGGGGCCAGGGGCAAGGGCTCCCAACTAGGGGTCTCACCACCCCAAGCTCACAGAAATTAGGGGACAGGACGCATCCTCAGGGCTCCCAGACAGGTGTCACAGGACAGGGGACCGCCTTCCCCTTTGAGGACCTGACAAGTGAATGGACAAATGACTGCTATGCTCCAGGCACTGTGGAGGGACCCAGAACTGAAAATTCAGTCTGTGTCAGACGTGTTTATTGTGTCACCAATGATAAAGCACTTCAGCAGGTAGATACCGCTGGTTTTTACAAGGATCCCCTGAATTAGACAGTGCTGCTCTGGCTTCTCGCCTGAGGGAATGGGTGGCACCCAGCAGGCCCTCACTCGATGCTCAGATATTGTGTCACTAGCAACAAATAGAAGAGCTTGGGAGAGCCCACTTTTTACCACCGAGGTCATGACAGACACAAAATTAACAGTCCTGAAACAATTGGAGTGCAGTTTTGTGCCAAACGACTTGGTGCAGCTTGAATGTAACCTGGGGAAGTCAGTCTAAGGTGACATGGGGACAAAGACCCTCCCTCCAGGTGGAGGGCAAGAAGGCCCACAGGTCACTTCCTCCCTGAACTTGCAGCTCCTTGTCTGAGACGCTGAGGCTTTATGGAGGAGATGGCTTGGAGTGGGTCTTGAAGACTGTGTAGGAGTTGGTGGAGGCAGGCTGGCTGGCAGATCTTCCGGCTTTGAAAGACTTATGTGCCTTCCCAGCCGTGTCTCCCAGGCTGAGGTCAGGGGAGGTGGGAGGACCTGGCTTTCACTCCTCCTAGAGGTCAGGGAAGGGTGGGTGAGGCCAGCAGCTGCCCTGGACTTGGCTAGAGAGCAGGGTGACCCCAGGACAAGGCCCAGGCCTCCCTACCACCATCCTCAGCTCTGTCCCAGACTTCACCCTTGGCCCTGACCCTCCACTCACCATCACTACCTGCTTCTGCTTTTGTTCTCGTCTGCTCCCCATTACTTTTCCCTTCCCTCTTCTCCACCTCCATCCCTTCACCTGCTCCCAGGTGCCAGTTTCATGCATATTTGGGCTATCATAATCCACAAGGAATTTCCATCCACCTCCTTCAATCCTCACAATCCCTTTAAGAATATACACTTGACAGCCCATTTAACAGACGGGACAACTGAGTCTCAGAGGAAGCTGAGTCACTTGCCCCCAGTCCCAGAGCTAGAGAACAGGGCTTGTACCTCATCTGGGACCTTTTCCCCAGGCCCCTGCTCACCTTCATCCCATTCTGTGCCCCACCCTGTGCCCCCAGCCAAGCAAGTGGCCTGTCAGGTGGAACAACTCTTCCCAAAGCAAACTTTGCACAAGCTGAGTTGCCCTCGGCTCTTCCTGACATTTAATGCCTGGCTCCTTCCCCTGACTGGTTTGCATGTTCCCAGCCCAGGAAGCGCCCCTGCCAGATTCTCCTCTCCCACCTCTCAGCAGCTGAGCGGAGCCTCCAGAGGCGGGTCGGGGTGAGCCTCCTCTTCCCTCCAGACCACTCCTCCTGGCTGGACTCTAGTGAGACTCTGCTGGGGACCAGATGGGCCGGAGCCCACCCAGGACCACCAAGAGGGCACCACCAGAATGGAGGGGCCCTTCCTTCTCCTCCAGTTCTGGAATTCAGGGAGGTCTGGTGGTGATGGCCCAGCATCCCCATAGCCCCTTAAGACCCCAGCCCTTCCCATTTGAACCTTTTTCTTGAAGTGATTTCCATTCTTAGTCTCTCAGGACAGTTCATGCTGAATTTTTATCGTTTCCTGTAATGTTGGAGTACCTTCACTTTGTTCTAAAACCCCATTTACCCAACATATGCCCCTTGTCCCTAGGATTTGGGCTCAAGGTCAAGATTGTACAGGTTCCCCACCCGGAGTTTATGAAGCACTCTGCCTTTCCAGCCCAGGCTGGGCCTGGGTGAGACTACAAAGGTGCAGAAGAACAGCAATAAGAGGAACCAGTGTGTGCACAGTCCCCCTGGGAGCATGAAAGGTCTGCTCCGTCGCTGACCTGCTTTGTCCTGCCAAACCCAGAGACATGATGTCTTTATGAGTTTCTATTTTACTGACGAGCAGCCAGAGACTGAGAGGGTCAACCAACGGGCCACAGGCAGAAGCCAGGTGAAATTTGTGTGTGCTCACACCTTCAGTGGCCTGGCCGCCCACCTGGGCCAAGAACATGGGGAACAAGATGCCCGTGAAACCTCATAGCCCTGCCAGGTAGCAAGTGTTGGGGCAGGGGGTGGGCATAGATGAGGTGCCGAAGGGGCGGAGTGAAGAGAAGGGGCTGTGTTTTTGTGGAGACTGTGCTACAGACACGGGCAGTCCAGGCAGGGCAAAGGGGCTCGGAAGCACTGAAACATGAAATGTGTGTACACGCAGTAGGTGCTAAACCAGAGCTGAATGAGGACGTGATTTCTGGAACCTGGAAGTCGTGCAGGATTTGTACTGATATGGTGGGAAGTCGGGGTTCCTGCCTGACCTCCTTCTCATCACTCACTCCATACCTGGGTGGTCTGGGCTGGGGGTCTAGGCTGGCTGGAGGAAACAGGGAGGAGGTGCTGCTGGTGGGAGCCAGGCCTGGCAGGCAGTTTGTGGCATAAGGGGCAGCCTGCTTGGTCAGAAGAGTGGGCTGTCTTTCAGAAGCTCTGAACAACAAGTCCAGAGGAGGGGTACAGGGAGGAGACACGGCCACACCCCTTATTCTGCCAAAAACATCAGCCCTGAATTGTCTCTGCTTGCAAGGGGGCCCTGAGGCCCACCTGTGTTTCTCCACCATCCTCTTCCTGAGAGGCAAGATGGGGTCCTGTGGTCACAGCATATAGCAAAGCCCTGGGAGACAGCTCACCCACTCTGAGAATAGAGGAGGAGACTGAGGCCCAAGGGGACCAGGGCTTGCCCAAGGCCTCACATATGGAACAGGGCAGAACTTGTGAACCCACATCTCCAGATGCTGAGGCCTCAAATTCTCTCCAGGCCACACACCCCTTCGGAGCAGAATCACATACAGGGGTGAGTTTGGTGCTGAGGTGGGTCCCTTACCTCTAGGCTGCAGGCATGTGAGTCATGGAGCCACCAGTGCCAACCTCTGTGGGGTGGGATTTTCAGGGGCTGGGTCAGTGGGCGCCTGAGCAGAGGCGAAAAAGGTGGTTAGCTGGGGTAACCCTAGAGGTGGGGAGGTGCCAAGTCCTCAGCACCATCTGAACAGGGTGCAATGCAGCCTTTTTTTTTGGAGCAGGAGAGAGAGAGAAGTGGGAGGGTCCAGAGCGGTCTCCATAGTTGTTCCTCGTGGAACTCAGTCTTGAGTTCCAGTCTCTTCTCAGTCCCTGTGGCCACGTGTCTGTAGCAATCACAGCACCTGTGTTTGTCAGGCAGGAATATACTGGGAACAGCTGGGAGAGCCCAGCAAAGGGGTTTATTTCATTGGCCTTGTCCCAGAAGGGGTTAGAAATGATGTCAGTGAGGCTGTGCATGTGTGTGGTCACCAGCAGCACCTGTGCAGTGGGAGTGAATGGGAGACAGAGCTGGTCTCATTGTGCCTGTGGGCTCCTGGCTGCCTGTGGGAGCTGTGGGGACAGCAGACTATACCAGATTGCCTTGATGTTTCCCGGAGCCTGTTCTTTCCTGTGCCCATCCTCCCGCTACCTGGCCCTGCCCCTCAACTCCCTAACCACCCTTGGGTCCCTCCATGGCCTCACCCCATCTCCACATCTCCCACATACTCCAGCTCCTGGGGCCCTGGCTGGCTCCTCAAGTTGAACCTTCCAGAGAGCAGGGCTCCTGAGAAAGGTCAGTGGCTCAGACGAGTCTGGGATCTGAGGAGGTGGGCAGTCAGGGGGTCTACAAGAAACCCACTTTCTCTCATCTGATGCTAAGCCCAAGACAGGCAAAGCCTCCCACAGCCACCCCCTGGGACCTGCCTCCCTTCTCTCTGCCCTTGGAGACCCCAGGGGCAGCAGCTGCTTGGGGATGGCCAGAGCAGGGAGCTTGAGAGAGGGCCGGAGCTGCCGGGAGGCGGCCAGCCCACGGCCCCTTCCTGGGTAAGAAGGTCTGCGCAGCAGAGAGAGGCTAGCCCTCTGGGCAGTACTTTTCTTAGGTCCAGCTAGGTTTCAAAGGGTCCAAACTGCCCTTTGAAGAGCAGTTTCAAACGGCAAGGAAGCTGGGGTTCTGTGGTGGGCAGAGCTGCTGGGGAAGGGAAGGGGCCAGAGGGGGAGCAGCAGGGTGAGAAGGGAATGTCTAGAAGGGGCAGTCTGGGGCCAGAGGCTAGGAGGGTTCAGAGAAGCCAGACTCGCTTGCTCAGGCCCCCTGTGACCTGAGCTCAGCTTCTCTCCAAGGTGCTGACCAGTGGCTGGGGGGCAGTCCCACATGGCTTCTGCCCACTCTGCGTGGCTCCTGGCCAGGTCCTAGTTATACCCCCACAGCCCTCTAACCCATTAAAGGAGACCCTTCAGGTGGAGGGAGGACAGGGCGGAAGCCAGAGGCGGTCTGCTCTAGCGGGTACAGCGAGGCCCGCTCAGGTGGGGGCTCTGTCACCCCCGCTCCCCCACTCCTTCTCAATGCCCTTCTCCCTGGGCTCCACAGCCGGGGTCCTGGGCTCTAGGCGGACTGAGGCTAGGTGTCAGGATTGAGGTGGGGACTCAGGCATATTAGCCCCACCCACAATGCTCCTGGGGGGGAAGATCTGAGAGGCTGGACTGAGCAGGACGTGGGCGATGGGCTTCAACCCCATGAGAGCCCAGGGCCTCAGTGAAGGCCTCCCTAGCAACACCACCTCCCTGAAGCTGTGGCTTTGGGAGATTTCAGGGGGTCTTGTGCTGATGCCAAGTGGGGGTGGGAGGGAGGACCCTGGAGGCAGGGGAGTTGCAGGGGCACATTCCGGCCCTGTGACAAGACAGGCCCAGGTGGAGGCAGGGAACAACTGCTGTAAAGCTCTGAGTTAGAGTCCCTCTGCCTTCTCTCCTCCATCTGACTTCCTGTGAGAATAGGAGGCACTGAGAAGAGGGGCCCGAGGTGGCTAATCCCTCCGGCTGTCCTGCCATCTGGCCCTGTCTCTGGGTCTTGGCCTTTACCAGCTGTTACCAAACTTTCTTTGTCTGGAGACAGAGCCAAAGCCTCTGGGGCAGAAGGAGCCAGAACATGGTGAGCCTTAATCCAGACATGTGGATTAATCCAGAAAATATCAGCTTGAGGTTTGGGAGCTGGAGGCATCGCTCAGGAGACGGGCAGCCCCTTGGGCGCCGCCAGCAGAGCTTGTTGGAGGGCTGGGTTTGCCCCCCGAGAGACCAGGACCCGGCAAACACCAAGCTTGTCTCAGGACCCTAGGCCTAGTAGCCTGAGGGTCAACAGATCTCTAGCTGGTCCTGGCTTAGCTCTGTGACTGTGGGCATGTCCCTGCCACTCTCTGAGCTTCGTTTTTCTCAGTACACATGTATCCTCATGGGCGGACAGTCACCTGTGAATGTAATCAGGTCTGAACTGCGTGGCACAGATGGGGAGAGGTGGGAAGTCAGACAATGGAGCTGTAGGGGAGGGCTTCCTGGAGGAGGAGGGCTTTGGGCTGAACTGTTATGACAAGGAAGGGGCATCTGGGACAGGGGGACAACACAAGAGCAAATAGCCATGTGGTGCCCACAGCACAGGGACCAGGGGAGAAATGCCATTCTCACTGGTTCTGAATAGACTCTGCCACTAACCAGCGAATGGACCCTGGCCCACTCTGGGCTCCATTGTTCCCGTCTGTGATATGCCCACATGATATCTGGGAGCTGGGGCATCACCCTGCTTATCTGGGCTGGGTAGCAGGTGGACTCGGGAGCACACCAGCTCTGGGGTCTGGCAGGGCTGGCAATGGTGAGCCGTGGGAGGTCCTTGAACACAGGGGTGCCTGGTGAAAGAGTGCTGGAGTGCAATGAGCCTGACAGGGAGGTGGAGTGAGAAGCCAGGAGGTAGGAGTGGCCTTTGGAGGATCAAGTTATCTAATCAGGAGATGACAGGATGCTGGGAAGATGGAGCTGGCCAGAGCAGAAGCCTCAGAAGAAATGTGATGCAATGAGCAGATGGCCAGCTGGGCGCCCCTGGCAAGCTGCATACCCTCTCTGAGCCTCATTATCAGCATCTATCAATGGGGCTCTCATGTCCACAACACCCAGGCTGTGGGTTGTAAAGGGGGAAATGTGCACGAATGCCCTGGGCATGAGGAGTGCTCACTGCAGTTCTCCCTTCCCATCCGAGTCTGGAGGAGATGCCTGAATTGCAGGCTGGGCACCAGCTTCTGGCTCCCCAACCAGTAAGCCACGGTCCCCCCAGACCTGGGCTGCCGGGATAAGGGCGTTCCCCACCACCTCCCACCTGTGGAGCTTTCTTCTTGCCGTGTGGTTCGTCATGAACACACCTGCACTTTGTGTGTCTCTTGCTTTCCAGGTTTCTTATCAGTATTTTTCACCAGGGAAGTTAGGAGCTGGGACCACACCTGGGTTGAGAGCAGGTTCCTGGGCATTTGGGAGCAAGGTGGTGGGGAGCTGGAGTGTGGGGTGTTGAAGAGGGGCTGGAATTCTCTGCTAGGGAAGGAACCCTGGGCCAGGAGTCGGAAGTCACTGAGCTCAACTCTTTGCACCTTAACTTCTCCATCCACGAAGCAGGACTGAGGATAGGCCCGTGCTGCCTCGCTCCTGGGGAGGGGCCACATGCAAGGGCCATGTAGCTCACTTGACAAATGTGTCAGGAGTGTGTCGTCACATCTCCGCCTGGCAAACACTGCCACCTGCCCTGCACATTCATCCTCACTGACCCCTCATGCCACTGGGCCCTGAAACATAGCAGCCGCCTCCCATCCCACCTGTGACCGAGGCCAAGCCAACAGGAGGCCCACAAGGGAGGCAAGAGCTCCTGCTCCTTGGGAAAACTTCCTTCTCCCTGGCATGGGGCCCAGGGTGCTGGCAGAGACTATCCTAACGTGGCAGGCATGGGAGTTCTGGGGACGTGGATGGGGCAGGAGGCAGGCAAAGGGGTGATGAGGGAGGGTGGGGGTGCAGAGCAGGGCTCTCCGGGGGTGGGGCCCCCTAGGGGTAGGGTGTGGGCACAGGCCAGGGTGGAGACCCAGGAGCAGAGTGGGCTGTTGATGCTGCCTGGGTAAATACTGTGGGCCCAAAACACACACGACTGTTTGCACAGAAGGACTGGAAATGATTCCAGGCCTGCCCTGTCCCTCACAAGCCCAGGCCCCCCTCCATCCCTGCCCACCCCACCCTACCCTGACCTTTCCTTCCTTGTCACTTAAAGAAGCCCTTGAAAGGGAAAGTCAAAGGGAACAGCCTTCTCTCTTGCTGGCATTTTCTCCAGCACAGGAAATTGCAGGGCTGCCAAGTCCACTGGGAAGGGCGGGCACTGTGCAAGAGGGAGCTGAAAGGCCACCGGGGCTCAACTTACCAAGCTATGCTCCTCGTTGAAAAGGGGCATCGCTTCCTGAGTTGAATGATGTGGACAGGCTAGCTGCAGCCATAGAGAAGTCGGGGTATCTTCCACCCGAGCTTCTTTCCCTGTCCCGCCAGCAGCGGCAAACACCACTGCACACAGGCTGAGCAGGTCAGGCCCACAGGTGACCAGGGGTGGGCCAGGGAGCCCTCCCCCTGTTCCAGTGAGGCACAGTAACTGCCACCATTAGAGGCCACCAGCCCTTTGATTAGAGTCGCCCCCTCTCACTGGCCAGATGCCTTGAAAGCAGCGATTCTCAACTGTCAACGTGCGTCAGGACCTCCCAAAGGGCCTGCTGCCAGGCATGGCTGGGCCTCCCCTCTCCCTGCCCCACAGCCTCTAAGGTGGGCCTAAGCGCTCATGCTCCTAACTAGTTCCCAGCCATGCTGATGCCGCTGGTCCAGGCGCCACATTCTGACATCCGCATTCACATACAAATACCCCTGAGAAAGGACAACGGACAGGGTTCCAGGCTCTGTCCTCCCCTCTGAATAGCTTTCTGTATTATTGGGAGCATGTGTGTTGGTAATCCTCCCCCTCTGTCCTGATTTATCCTTGAGTCTGGGGCACGCACATCACGGACATATCCCAGAACCCCCGGTCTTTGGTGCATGCACCTCCCTCGCGTGCCCTGCCTCTCCCAACCATGTGCTCCAGTACAGGGCTCAGAGGAAAAGGCCTGAGCCAAGCAGAGCCTGGGCGAGCTATGGAGAGGGAGGCCTCTAGGTGCCCACGCTGACGCCAAATGATGCCCTTGGGGGCCCTGGGGCAATAGGGAGGAGTAGGTGTCAGAATCTCTGAGAGCCTCAGTTTTTCTGGGCGCCTGTGCCTTCTCACCAACCTCTGCTGCCCCAGGAAAGCAGGCTCAAAGGTCAGCGCGTGGGCAACATCTCCAGGACCTGGGAGCAAAGTGGGACCGGGGGCCAGCACCTTTCGGGGAGGATGAGGTGGGGTGGGTACCAGCCCAGAGCAGGGGTGGAGCCAAGCACACCTGTGCACTGTAGTTCAGTGAGCACCGAATTAGCCTTATGCTGGTAATTTCTCACCCCCCTCCCAACGTCCCTGTGTGTGGAAGGGGACTCCACCTGGACACGCCCCTCACTTGCCCTTCTGTCTCTCACCTGGCTGGTAAGGATGATGGTGACCCTCTCCCTTCCCTACTTCCTTCGAGGGCAGAAGAAGAGAAAACAAGCTTTGCTACAGCAGGGACAATTTAGGTTCACACTCAGAAGGAATGTATAGGACAGTGGGCTGGGACTGGGTGTGGGCCAGCTGGGGACCAGAGGCCTGGACATGGGAGGCTTCTTGTCCCGGCCTCAGTTTGCTCATCGGCCAAATGGGACTGGTCGTGCCTTCCGTTGTGAGGCCTGAATGAGGCCAAGCACCTCAGAAGGTTGTTCTAAGCCTACTATACTTGTGAAGACTGGCTGCTGCCAGCCAACCTGGCCTCCCTGGGGAGGGAGGGAGCAGCCGTGACAGTCCTACCCCAAGTCCCACCTCACTATCTTTCTGAGCTAGAAGGCCTGTCTGCCCAGCCCTGCACTAGCTGCCCAGTGACCCGTAAGCCATGCTCACTGGGCCCCTCAGCCTCATAACCAGCTTAGTGGCCCCCATGGAGATGTGGAGGCAGCCGGACTTGACTCCTTCCTCTCTTATTTCCATAGACACAGCTGCTGGCCCGAGCAGCAGCGGCATGAGCAGTGCCAGCCCGGGCCTGAGCAGCGTGCCCCCCAGCCGCCTCCTGCTGCCCCCCAACACTGTGTTTCGGACAGGCCCAGAGAAGGTGATAGCAGGGACAGGGGGGCCCGAGAGAAGGGACTGGAGCCCCAGCCCACCTGCCACGCTCGAGCAGGGCCTGTCTGCCTTCTACCTCTCCTACTTGGACATGCTGTACCCCGAAGACAGCAGCTGGGCCACCAAGGGCCCCGGGGCGAGCGCTCGGGATGAGCCACCTGACGAGCCGGAGCAGTGCCCGGTCATCGACAGCCAAGCCCCCGGGGGCAGCCTGGACTCGGTGCCAGGTGGGCTGACCCTGGAGGACCACTCACTGGAGCAGGTGCAGTCCATGGTGGTGGGCGAGGTGCTCAAGGACATCGAGACAGCCTGCAAGCTGCTCAACATCACTGCAGGTGAGCCCCTCCGAAAAGCTGGGGACAGGCAGGGCTGAGGTCACTGGCAGGCAGGGACACTGCCTACTGCACTCTGGCCACCCCTGGCCCAGCCTCAGGCAGCCCCGGAATGCTGGTGCTTCTGCACACCCAGTCAGCCCAGAACACAGCCGCTGTGAGCCGGGGAAGGTTCTGAGCCTCTTTGTGCCCCAGTCGTACAGTCCCCCCTGGGTAGGGGCTGGATGAAATGAACTGGAGCACCACAGCATCTGGACCTCCTCTCGGACTCCTCCCCTTTCCCTGCAGCCACACCTGCCTCCTTGCTGTGCCCACCATACACACCTCAGGACCTTTGCACCCACTGGTCCCGTAGCCTACAATACTCTTCCCCTTGGCCCACCCCTCACCTCAATGAGTTCTTCCCTGACCCCTCTTTGAAACTGCTGTCCAACCCCCTCGCTCTTATTCCTCCCATCTGCTCATGGCATCTGATATACTGCATCTTGTATTTACTTATCTTATTTACTATCCATCCCCCACTGGAATGCACACAACCCAAGTGCAGGCATTTTCATTTGCTTTGTTCACTGCTACATGCCCAGCTCCTAGGATGGCACCTTGTACACGACAGATGCTCGATAAACAATAACTAAACATGTCAGGCCTTGTTCTAGCACCGGGGAATTGAGGGGTGAACACAACACAGAAGCCTCTTTATGAAGCTGACATTACAGTGAAGGAAATAGGTCATAAGTAGATAAATGTGTCACCGGTCTGGTGGTGACGAGGGCTCTGCCAGAAGGGGACATCGGGGTGCTGGGCATGAGTGTGTGTGCCAGGCACAGGAAGATGTGGTTGTGGAGCCGATACCATGTGTGGAGGGGCTTCCAGGCCTCCCGCTCTGTCCCGCCATCGTCTGCAGCTCTGGGCAGGCCTGACCCACCTCCCGGGGCATGAATCCTGGCTTTTGAGCATCCCACTCTGTGCTACTTACACACTAGAAAGTTCTCCGGGGCCCAGCCCCTCCCACTCCAGGGCCTGGCCCTGCCCCCCAGCAGCCCCAGCTGGTGCCCCCTTAAGGTAGCTCCTGTCCACACCCCAACCCTCCAGTTGCCCGGTGCCCAGGCTAGCCCCCCACCCCCGGGGAGGTCTGCTATGGTGCCTCCACTCCCGCACTGGGCTAGGGAGGGAGGGGCCTGCCAGCTGAACAATGGGGACAGAAACAAATCGTTTTGACCCTGACAAAGAAAAAGCATTTATTAAATGGGGCAGCCCCACCTGCAGGTCACACAGCTGGGGCACCAGCTTAGACCACAGTGTTCACGTGGAGCCCCATTGTGACTGTGCCCACCAACCTGGCCTCCACCGTGTGCCCTGCCAAGCTCACCCCAGAGCAGCATCCCAGGGGGACAGCTAAGACCTAGCCAGTGACTCTCACCCGCTCTGGGGCCTGTAGCTGTGCCATGACCAACCTATTAATAGTGAACCTGGGTCTCCTTCCTCATCAAGATTCATACAGCTGCCCTGTTCTTCCTGTGCCCTGTCATTCATTCATTCATTCATTCATTCATTCATTCAACACACTTGCACTGAACAGCTATTATGCACCCAGCCCTTTGTTAGGGGTTGGACAAGAGGATGAAACTCTCTGTGCCTCAGTTTCCTCATCGGTACAATACAGTGGGACTTGATGGGCTTTCCTCTGGTTTCATGAGGGGCTTTGGGGAGGCAAGCAGCAGCTGGGAGAGAAGCTCGTGTGTTTCTGTTTTAATGTCACTGTCCCCTCCAGGGCTGGAGTTTCCCAAAAGCTCCTTTGAAGGGGCTGGAAGTGGAGAACCCAGGGTCTGCAGAGTCCCCAGGCTACCCTGCCCTGAGCCAAGGCTGCTTCTAGGGCATGGGCCCCTCGCTCTCACTCCCCTCTCCTCTTGGGTACCCCCTCAACAGGGCCCCTCAAGAGAGTCTGGCTTGGCCTGTCCCCACCCCCGGAGCTCCTGGTCCGGGCCACAAGTTCCCAGAGCCCACAGGCACCCAAAGCACAGCGGGCCACATTCGGGTGTGCCCTCGAGCAGCCCCCGGAGCTGAGGGGTGTCTCTTGACCAGATCCCGTGGACTGGAGCCCTGGCAATGTGCAGAAGTGGCTCCTGTGGACAGAGCACCAGTACCGGCTGCCCTCTGTGGGCAAGGCCTTCCAGGAGCTGGGCGGCAAGGAGCTGTGTGCCATGTCGGAGGAACAGTTTCGCCAGCGCTCACCCCTGAGCGGAGACTTGCTGCACGCCCACCTGGACATCTGGAAATCAGGTGGGACATGGCGTGGGGGGAGGGGCCCCTCGCAGGCTCCCAGCCAGGGACACCGAGGGGCCGCTCTCCGCTGGGCTCTGTTCTGAATTCCAGCCCAAGCTGCAGCTGCCTGCCTGGAGCCTGGGTGAGTTCGCTGCCCTGACCCCTCCCAGCCCTGGGCAAGCCCACAGAACTTGGGTCAGAGCACGTGGAAAGTTAGAAGGTTCCATGGTGAGGACCCGGCACATCAGAGCTGACCTGACAGGAGCCTGGAGGCTATGAAACCCCCCTTTGTCCATTTTAAAATTCCATTTGCTTGTTTCCTGTGGTTTTTCATTAAAGAGATAATGAGTAATGAATGAGTGCGACTAAAATAGTATACAGTGAAAAGTAATTCTCTCTCCCACTCCCCACCCTCAGCCTTCCAATTTCCCTCCCTAGAGGCCACCACTGTCACCAGTTTCTTGGCTACCTGGCCAGGGAAAATCTATGCATATATAAGCAAATAGTTACATGTTGTTTTTACTCTTTTTAAAACATGAAGAGTATCAGAGTGTCACATTGTTCTGTACTTAATAGTTAGGCTGACCATATGTACTGTTTGAAACAGGACAGTACCTTTGTTTTCTGTTCCTTTTAAAATGGAACATTGAAATGTATAGACAATGTGATGTAGAATTGTACACCTAGAAGCAATGTAATTGTTATCAACCAATGTCACCCCAATAAATTTCACAATTAAAAAAATAATAACAAAATAAATAAAAATAAAACAGGTCATCTGGTCAGCCCATTAATAGTGAATCTGGATCTTGTTCCCCATCAAGATCCATACAGCTGCCCTATTCTTTCTAGACGCTGCATGCCAACCCCTTGTCCATCTCATTGGGTGCCCACTGTGTGCCCTGCACAGAGCCATGTGCTTTGCAGGAGACAGTGCCTGCTCGCTGGGACCAAGGCCCCTGCCCTTAGGGGCTCAGATGAATACGGGGACAGGATCCACTCATGTCCTGCCCACCCCAGGCTCCTTCACAGTGGCTGCCATGGGCAGTGGGCAGTACCAGGCTGGGACTGGGTGGTGATGTGGGCAGAAGCTGCTTGCTCTGGGGGTTGGGGGGATGGGGAAGGGGCCAGGTGGAGAGCAGAAGGGGACAGAAGTGCTGGTGAACTTGGCAGCTGGAGGACAGGGGGCATTTATTATGCTGGACACTGAGCAAGGCACTGTGCAGACTTTGTCACCTTGGATCCTTGTAAGATTCATGACAGGGTGTCCTGAACCCCATTTCCTAGATGAAAAAGGAGCTCAGAGCAAGGCTCCACATCCTTTCTCCTGGCTGAACAACAAAGGGCTGTATTTGGGTCCTCTAAGTTACCCCCAAGCTCTGAAACCCCAAATTTCCTTCCAGGGAGCAGGGCCAGAATGGCAGGAGGGAGGGAGCTGTTGGGAAACCTGGGCCATAGGGGGGCCTCTGTAGCCCCAGTTTCACCCAAATGCCTTCCTCCCCCTTGGGATTTCTCCTGGGCCACCAACCTCCTCTCCTTGTCTTGCAGCGGCCTGGATGAAAGAGAGGACTTCGCCTGGGGCGATTCACTACTGTGGTGAGCAGGGCAGGGTCTGGAGGGGCCGGGGCTCTGAGGTCTGCGGTTGAGGGGCAGCTGCCGCTGGAGCAGTTCCCCACTCACCGCCACCCTCCCTGGCTGCCCAGCCTCGACCGGCGAGGAGAGCTGGACGGACAGCGAGGTGGACTCTTCCTGCTCAGGGCAGCCCATCCACCTGTGGCAGTTCCTCAAGGAGCTGCTGCTCAAGCCCCACAGCTACGGCCGTTTCATCCGGTGGCTCAACAAGGAGAAGGGTAAGCTGGGCACCCTGCCAGGCTCTGGGCCACCGGGGGAAGGAGGGGGCACTGAGGCCCGTGGGGGCCTGCCTGGGTTCCTACCAGGCACTAGACATGGCAGGGGTTGGGGCTGGGCAGAGGGCAAGCTGCCCCTGACCTTTGCCCTGAATGCCAGATGTGCTGCTGTCTGGCATTGGACCTGCCCAGGGTCTGGGTGCCGTCTGTGCCACATCTACGTCCCAGCCGGGCCCTGTCTTATTCAGGATCCCCAGTAGCACACAGCTCCTAGAACACAGTAGGCGCTTGAAATTCTGCTGAGAATGAAGCATAGGTTTTGCCCTCAAAACACAATCGCTTCACTGGGGAGGCTGGTGGAGCCCTCATGAAAACTACAATGTGAGCCACAAACATAATACTAGATTTTCAAGAAGCCATGTTAAAAACATTTAAAGCAGATGAATTTAATTGTCATGACACTTTTATTTAATCCACTGTTATAAATTACTATATTTTCAACATATAACCAATACAAAATTTATTAATGAGGTAGTTTACTAAGCCTTTGAAATCCAGTGTGCATTTTACACTTACAGCCTCCCTCCATTCACACTCACCACGTTTCACGTGCTCAGGAGTCACACATGGCTGGTGGCTACCTCGTTGGACAGCGCTGGGCATGCATGTGTGTTCTGGCAAAGGCCAAGAAACCTGGATCCTTAGGCCCCATCTGGTCATTAGCATAATAGACCAGTCTTCAGACTCATTCATCCAGCAGTCCTTCACAGAGTACCTTCCCTGCCTCCACACTTGCTCGGCCGGCATTTATAAAGAATTGCAGGGCCAGGAAGGATTCAGCTGCACCCCGTCAGGGAATGCCTGGCTGTGAGCGGGCGACGCAGACAGCTGTGCCCAGGTCTTGGAGGACCTCACCCAGGGGGTGACTGGGGCTGAGTGTGGAGGATGAGAAGAGGCTAGAGCGGGTAGAAGAGAAGTTCCTGCACAAAGTGTGTGGCTCTGCATGTGTATTGAAGAGAGAGTGCGGCAGCTGCTCTGCTGGTCCCTTGGTCCTCCGTACTCCAGGGAGACGGTCCCAAGGTAGAGTTTTAGGAAAGGGAGATCAGGGAGGGTGAGGCCGTCTGGAAAGGCTGCCTGGAGGGGGTGCGCTGACCTGGGCCTGGCGGGAGGGTTTACAGGGGTCTCCAACCTTTTGGCTTCCCTGGGCCACAATGGAAGAATTGTCTTGGGCTATACATAAAATACACTAATGATAGCTAATGAGCTAAAAAAAAAGGCAAAAACATCTCATGTTTTAAGGAAGTTTATGAATTTGTATTGGGCCACACTCAAAGCTGTCTTGGGTCGGATGTGGTCTGTGGGCCACAGGTTGGGCAAGCTTGGTTTAGGATGAAAACTGGGGGGATCAACAATCTAATCACTCTTCCCAAGCAGCCCTTTCTTCAAACTCCACTCTAAGCACCTTCTGTAACCACTCAACAACATGACAGTCACTACAAACCCCTTTTACAAGAAAAAGAGGCCTCAGACACCTCCTAAAGGTAGAAAATGGCAGGTCCGGGATTCAAACCCATGTTGGCCTGGCTTCAAATCCACTCTTTCCACTACCTGCCCTGAATTAAATCTGCCAGAAAGGGCTCTGTGTGGGCTGCAGTGTCTGAGAATGGCAAAGAGGTCTTTCAGGCTTAGGAACTGCAAGGTGGCAGAGGTGGGGTGGGATAGGGGGTGACCTTACCAAATGAGTTGCACCCCCTGCTTGGGTTTCTGCACAAGGTGAGCAAACCCCACTGTAGGGACAAGGATGGTGAGGGGCAGGCCCCTGGGACCCCAAATAACCCACTAGGGTACCCAGGCTCATCCAGGAAGTCTACGACTCCATAGTATTATCGAGCACTCATTGGGCTCTGTGGTACACTGCTACACACACGTCTGTAACATTCACCACAATGCTGGGGGTAGGCATCGTGGCCCCGGGAAGGCCCTGCCCCTGGGGACACTGGCCGGCTTAGCTCTCCGCAAGACAGACTGTTGGTCTTGGTCTTTCCCCCTCCTGCTGTTCCCCCACCTGCACCACTGGCTGTTCGGCTGTCCCGCTCCCTCAGGCATCTTCAAAATTGAGGACTCTGCCCAGGTGGCCCGGCTGTGGGGTATCCGCAAGAACCGCCCGGCCATGAACTATGACAAGCTGAGCCGCTCCATCCGCCAGTATTACAAGAAGGGCATCATCCGGAAGCCGGACATCTCCCAGCGCCTCGTCTACCAGTTCGTGCATCCCATCTGAGCGCTGCGGGCCGGGCCTCGGCCTGGACCTCGCCCTCCCCAGCCCTTCCTCCCGCTTGCCCCTGCCCTGGCCAGACCCTGAGCTGGGGGAGGGGGCCATCTGCTGGCATTCAGAGTCCAAGGATGGAGTGGGGGGTGCTCCACGGGCATAAGTGAGCTCTCTGGGGCCCACCCCCGGTGGGGATGCTCCTTCCTCAGGCCTGGGTGTTCATGTGCCCAGCCGCCTGCAGGATGGAGGGAGCCAGGGCTGTCCTCAGTGTTCACAGCTCCCTGGGAAGCCCTTCCCTCCACCTCAGCCTCTGCCCCAGCATTTCCAGAGCAAAGCTGACAGAATGGCTGTGACTCGGCCAAGGCCACTCACAGCCCAGTGCATTCTGCCGCCCATTCCTGGTGTGGGGACAGGAGATGTCTGCACCTCTGAGTTGGGGAGGCAGGGGTGCCCCTGGGAATGGATAATAAAGATACTAAAGAACTGGTGTAGCCCCAGTGTCTGTGCAGTGAGTGAGTGTGCAGCCCGGAAGCCATCAGCACTCAAAGCGGTTGGGGTCACAGAGGCCTGGGGTGGTCAAGCGAGACTTCCTGGGGGAGGTGGCATTGAGCTGAGCCTTAAAGGAAAGGGATTGGTAGAAACTGTCAGAGAGAGGCAGTGAGTCCTCAAGGACAAGGAGGGGCTGGAATGACCCTTGTCTCCCCCCAACCCTGGTGTGGGCTGAAAGCAGGGAGGGGGCTGGGGTTGAAGAGGGTCTATACTTGGGACTAGAAAGAAGGCAGGGTCCTCTGTCATGTTCTTGCTCTGCTGTAGATCAGGGCTTTCTGCCTGGGGAGGCCCAGGGAGCTGATGAACTAACGGAGCTCTGGGCTGGGGGATCAGGGGTGCGGCACAGAATGGGGGTCCCAGTCCCTTCCCCCTCATGGGATGCTGGCTCTGAGCAAACAGAGTGGAAGAGAGGTTGACTTGTTTGCGGTTCTTCTCTCCTGAAGAGTGAGATCACAGACCCCAGCAATGCCCTCTGTGAAGCTGATATGAGTGTGAGGGATCACAGCGTGTGATAGGGAAAGGGTGTGGTTAGATTGTGTGTGCGTGTATATGCGTGTGTGCATGCGTGTGTGCTGGAGGATATGAGACCTACCGCCCACTCTCCAGGGCAAAACAGCTCACTCAGCCTCTTCATGTTTGTTCATCGAGCTCATGAGTCCTGAGGGCTGACTATTTGCTTTCAACTGCTTTTTTTCTAGTCATTAACCTTCCCATCGAAATTAGGGGTTGCTCCCCCATTTTGCAGGTGATGAAACTGAGGCTCAGAGCCATTAAGTGACTTGCTCACACACAACCAATCAGCAGCAGAACCAAAAACTGAACTCTCAGGAACAGGGCTCTCTCTGCCCTCCCCGGCATCCTGCTTCCTGACTGGTCAGCACCCTTAGCCTACAGAACCTTTAGCTTCTGAGGACAAGTGTCTGAGGGACCAGATGGGGAGCAAGCCAGTGCCACCCACACCCCTAAGGGTTAAATGCTGCCCTGTGCAGCCGCCTTCTGCTCCCAGCAATTTGTCTTCAGAAGAAAGTTTACTCCTGCCAGTGAGCAAACAGCACCTTGGCATCTGTCAGCTGAGACTGGACCGGAAGGAGGAGGGGGCCCTGCCCCAGGCCTGTTCCTCGCTGGGCCCCTGCTGTCTGCCCATCCCCCAGGAGGGAGCAGGCGAGGACCCTGGCTAGAACCCAGCTTGGCTCTGGTTTTGTCTCTAGCCTGCCTGTCCTGCCCCCAGCTGAGGCCCTGGAGCCACCTGCTTCCATATCCCCAGCTGGGCTTGGGCCTGAAGAGGCCTGGATCTCAGGTGGGGGCTGGGATGGAGGGGGGTGGTGGTGTTGGAGAGCTGTGGAGAGAGGGGTGGGGCAGCTCCGTGCTGTGTGGATCTGCCATGAGGCAGCAAACTTTGGATTCCTCTTCCTCCTCTACTCACCCGCTCATTAGAGCCCCATCTAGCCTGGGTATTCCCTGACCCTCTTCGGGGACTCCGCCCCCAGGGCTCCCCATAACTTCATAGCAGCCTGCACAAATACCATAAGGCAACCTTTTGTCTTTATTTGAAGAGTCCTCCCTTTGGCTAAAACCAGGTGGTTGTCACTGGAGGTAGATTTGGGGGAAGAAAAGCTATGAGGTGGAGAACAAATTCAGCTCCCCTCAACCTTTTCTCCCTGCCCTGAGCACACCATGAGGCTGGGGAAAGGGTGGGGGAAAGGGTAGGGGAGAAGGGACTGTAGTATATTTGCCTTGAACTGGGGCTTGTGTCTGTGCCCTGCCAGGCCACTGGGGCACTAGAGGCCTCAGGGAGACAACTAAGCAGATTGGGGAAAGCGAAGGCTCTCAGGTGGGGATGGGGTGGGGACATGGTAAACTGATGGCAGAGCTGGGGCTGGACCTGGGACTCCTGCCCTGCCCCAGAAGAGACCGAGCTGGGGATGCTGAGGCCTGGGCAGGGCCTGGGCCTGGCAGAGCAAAACTGAGAGTGCAGGGCCCAGGTCCTGCCCACTCCACTGAGAAATCCTCCTGGGGAAGCCCTCCCAGGGGCCACACAAAAATGCTATCAGAGGTCAGGCAGGACACAGGGGAGCGTGGAATGACCTGATGTCACACCACAGGGAGCCCGGGACTATGGACAACCAGGAACCACAGGCCTGAGCAGTCACTTTTAGAATTCTGCTTTAAAAACTGAAATCTACTTGAGGGTCAAATTCAGCCTTGAACTGTGAGTTTGGACTCTGAACTCCCCAGCTCTCCTGCTCAGTGCTTATCACCAGCAGGCAGCCAGGACCCTAAAGGCCACTCAGGAGCCTTAGAGAGCATCCGGCCAACCCTCCCTGCAGAGACAGAACCCAGCGCCCTGGGAAGTAGAGACAGCCCTCAGCCTCCGGGCCAATTGGCAGGCGGCTTGGGCACCCCCTCCCCAACTGACATCCCAACCACCAGTAACTCTCAGGGGTCTCAGAAGACAAATGACTCAAGATGACAATGCCCAGCCAGGTTGACACAATTCTGGATTTTATCCACAGTCATACAATCACAACTTATATATATATATATTTGTATTTATATACCTTTAAATTACACAATCATGTACAAAACAGGTGCATTGCTGAGACCACAGCACTTCTCGGAGTTTCACAAGTGTTGGACTAATGGAGTCAGGAAGCCGAGGGCGGCGGACGGCGGCGACGGGGCAGCCGTGGCTCCTCGCAGAGGCAGGCTGCGGAATGGTGGTTAACTGGGGACAAAACACATTACTCGCCGAGCTCCGCGGGGCGGGCCCGTGCAGCATCGAGGGTGCGGGCAGGGGGCTACAGGAGGCGGTGGGCACGGCAGGGGGCGCAGCCCCCATACTCGTGTTGAGTGCCCTGACACCAGCACTGACAGGTGGGGCTGGGCCCTGGGAGCTCTGGAGACCCTCCAGGTGAGACCCTCTCTCCCATTCCAGGGCCTGAGGACCCTGGGAACCACAAGAGAGACTGTTCCCAAATGGGACTGTGGAGGAGGTTGCTCAGAAGAAATAGGGTCTCGAGTCCCTGACCCAGAGTGGGCAGCTAAAGTGCTAAGGGGGACAGGTCTGGGGTCCAGGCAGGGCCACAGCCCCTCCCCAGGTGCTAGGAAGCCACTGGCACCAAGAGGGGGAGCCCAGGCCCCACCGTGCGGATGTGCTGGCTTCCTGACTTCCAAGGGTAGATGGTGAGGAGCAGAGGCCCCCAACCCCAACTCCTGCCTGGAGGAGAGGCTGAAGGGGCTTGTGTTCTAGCGTTGGGAGGGCTGAGGGTTGCCGACATCTTGCTTCAGCTTCTGGGAGGCCTAGGGCACTTCTCAGGCTGCAGCAGAGGCCCAGAGAGCAGTGAAGAAAGGGGGTCCTGGCAGAGGGAAGTTTCTCTTTCCTGGGGGTGCCACTGTCATCAACCCCCAACTCCCCTGACCCTGAGGGAGACCTGCCCCAGCTCAGACCCCTGCCAGAGTCTGCCAGGATCCTCTGTGCCCACATGCACAGGTTCAGGTCCTTGAGACTCTGGTCTGTGATCTCCTGACAGTGGGCCATGGGGGGAAGCAGGGAGCAAGAGGACTGAGGGGTGACAGAGGGGCTGGAGTATCACAGTCTTTACCTAAAGGCCCAGGGGGCCAGGTGCTATGGGAGGGGGAGGGGGTCCACAGTCCTGAGGCTCAGAAGTGGCATCTGAGGTTAGCAAGGCTCAGGCGCTGCAGGGCCTCACCACAGAGGTGCTGGGAGACTCCTCTTCCAGCCAGTCCCCCCACCTCTTGGGGCCTTGTCCTGCCCTAGTCTGCTTCCCAAGTACCCCTGCCCTGCTTCCATGGGAGAAGCTGGTACCTGGTGCATGTACTCAGTAATCCAGCACCTCTTAGAACCAGCCATAGGAAACACCCCTGCTCTGGGCTGGTTCTTTGTCTCCTCCCACTACCAAGTCCTTTAACTGAGACCCAGGATTGGCCAGATGGGGGCGCTGCCAGCAGGGAGAATGTTGCCCCAGGGGGGTAGAGCTAGGGTTGAGGGGGAGGGGAGGGGACAGGGAAGAAAGAGGGTGACTGTCCTGCTTTTGAGGGCCAGGGCTCCTCCCTCCTGCCAAACCCATTCTTCTCCCATTGGCTGCAGGCTTTCCCTGCAGGTCCCAGGTTGGAGGCTCCCATGGGCCATATGGTGCCCCCACCCCCACCCCCACCCCCCACCCCCCACCCCCGCCCCCAGGAAGGCCAGGGAAAGGGAGAGGCCACAGGCTAGGTCTCCTGAAGGCTGGCTGAGCCCAGTGATTCTCCAGTCTTAGAGGACATGGAGGGAGGGAAGAAAGGAGGGTAGTGAGTGGGCAAGATCCCCTCCTCCCCAGGAAACCAGAGAAGGCTGCTACTGTTGCTGGCTTTGCCCTGGGCTTCGGGGCCCCACCCCCTGCCTAAGGACTTGGGGAGGAGGGGGGAGCAGTCTCTGTAAATAGAAGGGTGTGGCTCTAAGTAAGAGCGCCAGCCTATAGGGCAGACAGCTGGAAAGAGGGGCCCCAGCAGGGGCTTGGTCCCTCAGCTGAGCCTGGCGTTGACATTGCTGAGGGACACCTCAGCAACTCTGTTGCCAACTCCAGGGCATCCCTCTTCATGTCTGAGGGAGTCTAGGGACCCCTGGAAAACCTCAATGGGAGAAGAGGGTGACCATTCCTCCTCTAGCTCCACCAGTCCTGAGCGGGAGGCTGGGGACAGAAGGGCACTCCCCAGGGCAGAGTGGAAGACTGAACACTGGAAGCCCCCTTGGCGGGGGGTGGAGGGGAGGCCTCTAAGAATAGGGTGGTGGTGGCAGGGGCTGGGACAGGAGGAGGTCAGAAAACCAGTTCCAGGGAAGGGGGAGGGGCTGGTAGCCTGGGCTGGGGAGTGGAGGGGTGGAAAGGGTGAGGGGGCAGTGAGGCAGGATAGAGAGTCCAGGAGATACCCCTCAGGGCTCAGAAGACTCTTTGGTGGGATCTAAGGGGCAAATACTATGATGTCTCTGTTGGACAAAGTCCTAAGACCCTCACATGCCCCGGAGCCATCACCCCAACTTCCATCACCCCAGCCTCCAGGCGGCCCTGCAAATGCTCTGTCTCTTGATACTTTTTCTTTGTTCTGTTTTGACTTTTAAAAAAATAAAAGCTTGATCGGAAAATATGTCTGGAACTCTATGGTGAGGGGAGGGCACAAGAGTGGGAAGGGACGGGGAGGCGGTGGGAGAAGAGTGAGGAGTCGTGTGGAGGGGGCAGGGCAGCTAGATGGCCTCCACGTAGTTGGCGGGATAGAGGCCCAATTGCCCGCTGTCCAGCCGCCCGCGGCACCAACCCTGCTCGTCCTCTTCGCCCAGCTTGGTGAGCTCATCTCCTGCGAAGGGGACACAGCTCGCTGACCGCGGCTAGGAGTAGGCCGGCCTCCCACCGCCACCCTGCTAGGTAAGCCCTCCAGTACCATTATGCTGGGCCGACCCAGTACTATAACGGGGTTTCCTCTTCCATTATTGCCTCCCAATGCCCGCTGCTGGGGACCGTCCCAGACACTCCTGGACACTCACAGGCTGCCCCCAGCCACCCATCTCATCGGCCCCGCCTCCAGCTTCACTTCCCCGGCCACATCCATGCTCCTGGCATCCCCGGCCCTCAGGCCCCGTCCCCAATCTGTGTTCCGGCCCAGCTTCCACCCTATTCTCAGGCCCTGACTCCACCCCTGGCACCCAGCTGCCCCTCTACTTCCAGTTTGGCCGGGCCGGGGGCTGGGGCACATGTCACTCCGGGGCTCGGCCACGCCCTGCACGAGGCCGCGCCCCCAGCTGCATCCCCTGCCCTCAGGTCCCACCCCGCGTCGCCAGCCCGCACTCCATACCCGCCTTGAAGCTAAGCTCATCCTGCTCCTGGCCGTCGTAGTCATAGAGAGCCCGCACACGCACTCCCTTGGCTTCGTCCTCGAAGGGGTTGGAGCCCCCGTTGGCCTCATTGCCCCCAAATGGGTTCCCGCTCTCGTCGTCGGACCACTCAGTGGCATAAGGCTGGCCTCTGTCATAACTGCTAACGCTAAGAAACAGAGAGAAGACCCAGCATGAATTACCTCTCACTGGTCCCTAGGGCTGCCCCCTACTCCCAACCAAAGCCCTGGCCCCAAATTTCACTAAGGCTGGAACAGGGATGGGCTTTGTAAGAGGGGTCCTGAGCCAGGGACCCTCACTGACAGCTCTGTAAACAGATGAGAGGCAGGAACTAATTAGCATTATTACTCCGCCCTTGAGAAAGGGGATGCTGAAGGGGACCTGGGACAACATCTGACCCCTCATCTTGGATGGGCAAGTACAACCTAATGGTTAAGAGTGATGATTCTGGAGCCAGACTCTTGGGCATTCTATCCTAACTCTGAGGCTTACTATTATAACTAACTGTGACCTTTGGCAAGTCTCTGGATTTCAGTTTCTCCATCTGTAAAATGGGAATGTTTACACACTTCTCACTGTTCGAGGCTTCAATTAGTTAATATATGGAAAATGCTTAGAACACTGGACTAGCTACCGCTAACTTTGAGAGGGGCATGTTGTTGTGATGTAGACCATTTCTTCTCTCCTGAGGGAAATCTCAGCTGCACCAGTGTCTAGACCCCCCCACCCCCCCACCCCCACCCCCGGCCAATTCCAAGGAAGCTCCAAAGGAGGCACTTACCTGCCACGGTCCCCTGCCTGAGATGTGGACTCCACTACCCCACTGGCATTGGTCAGTGCTACCCCCTCTGCCTTCTTGGGCTGCTTCTCCTTCTTGGTGGTGGTATGAGGAAGGTCTGGGTTCCACTCCTGGGGGGCGCCAGGGGAGCATCAGGCTGGGGGCTGCTCCCTGAGGCCCCTTCCAGCCTTTTCAGACTCCCCTTCCCCGTGCCCACACATCATCACCTCAAACTGGGGCCAATTCATGGGCATGCCAGGGCCACTGGTGCTGCGGAACCATCTGAGGTCCTCCTGGGCATCGGCCCCCCGGATGGCCTGTTCCAACTCCCGGTACACATGGACGTAACTGCGCACAGGAGAGATGGGAAGGTGGGGGTGGGAGGCACCATGGGCCTTTATCATTGGTGAGGGCCAGAGCCCATTCAAGGGGCCAGGGTGCAGCCATGCCCCCCCCCACCCCCCCCACCCCGCCCCAGCTAGGAATCAGACAGGCTTCCAAAGGAGCCATCTGTGTGGCCATGCCCAGTGGGCACCCTTCTCAGTCCCCACCATAGCCACTCACCCATCCACCCAAGCACACTGCTTGAGTACCTAGTATGTGTCCTTATACCCAGGGAGCCACTGTGTTTGCAGACTCTTCCCTGCAGCTCTGCTCTCCCCTCCCTGTCACTACGACATAGGGCCTGGGACGTCTTGCACACCAATTCCACCCTCTGCAGCCTGTGCCTGTGCCCACCATGCTGCCACGCCCAGCTACCTGCTATTCTCAGCGAGGTTGAGGTGACGTTTGATGTCCAACAGCACCTCCTTGAGGAAGACCAGCCGCTTTTCCTCAAATTGCTGGCACTGTTCAAACACCTGCTCCATGCCCTCCATGTACTGGGGTGTGGTCTTGCCCACTTCATCCAGCACCTTCTCATACTTCTCCTGCGTCTGTAGGCACCGGGGTAAAGGGAGGGTGAGACTCAGGCCGGCCACTGCCAGCCACCACCCACGCCAAGGGGCCCTCAGAGCCCAGCGCAGCCAGAACCTTCTGCACATCCTGCTTGCACTTGTCCACTTTGTCCTGCAGCTTCTTCTGCTGCTCGGGAGTGACTGACTGCTCCGTCTTGCTATTCATCTCCCGTGTCACAGCCAGCTTCTCTTCTTTGCAGGCCAGATGGTAGGCCTTCTTGGCTGCCTCCAGCTGTGGGGAAGGAGAACAGGGCAGGCCTCCTACTTGTGAGCAGGAGCAAACATGGTCACTCATGCACCCCTCCCACCTGCCCACCCCACCAGGAGCTGTGAGCTCTTAAGAGAGAGAATGGATGCAGGCCCTGGCTCTGGGCATTTGGGAGCAGTGCCCATGCATCTGTGGCTGTGTCCCTGCATGGCACTGCCTGCTGCCCCTGTAAGCACCTTCCTGTCAGGCACTGCAGTGCCTGCCCCATCTGTGGATGTTTTTACTGGATGTTCCCTCGTGGGCACAATCCCAGAAGGCAGTGTTCTTCCCACCTCATCTGTAGACACCCTCCCTCAGATCATCAGACTGGCCCTCTGAGCTCAGCCCTCACCCCTCCCACCCCTCCCACCACCCCTGCCCCATCTGTGGCAGCTGCCCACTAGGCACCTCCTTCATCTTCTTGGCCCAGGGCTTCTGGGCCTTGCGGAAGCCATCTTCAGCCTCCTTGGTCTCCTTGAAGCCGCCCATGATCTGCTTGTGATAGGCATCCTTCTGCCAGTTCTTGACCTTCTCCAGGTCCTCGTTCAGCAGGTTGTTCTTCACCTCCTGGTGCAGTTCGCTCACCTTGTCAGCCTCTGTCATCATGGCACCCCAGGCCCGCTCCAGGCTGCCGTACTGCGGGCCTGAGGAAATGGGGTGATAAGGCCCTCCTTACCCCCTACCCCGTGGTACCCCCCACACCTTCTTTCTCTGAGGCTTTCCCCATACTTCCCATGGCAGCAGAAATGCCCTCCACTGTGCTCCTTATAGTTTTATTTGTCCTCCTGGACCTAAGTGCAGCCACCTCCTCCAGGAAGCCTTCTCTGACTACTCTATCCTCACATACCTCAGCCTGTAGCCCTCACTGAATTCTTATACATCTGCCTCTGGGCCTCCTCCCTCTCTTGTCAGCTTGTGATCCTCAAGGTAGCTCCTCGACCCTGTGAGCTCTCACAAGCCCAGCCCACAGCACCTGGTACACAGTAAGTACTCCAGGCAGGAACGTTGGATGAATGTAAAACTGAAGAGCCAACTGGTGACAGGTACCAGAAGGCCACTGGGACCAGACATGCCACGGTCACTTGTTTCTCTATATACTGGCATTAAATCTGTGCCAGGCACTGTGCTGGGCAGGCCCAACCCTTTGCCCTCATGAGGTTTAGAGTGTAGTAGAAGAAAACAATATTAATCTATATATGTAAACCCCAACTTGAAATTGTTCTAGATTAAAGGAATCCAGAGACATGGCATCTAAATGCAGTATCTGATTCTGGATTGGCTCCTGGGCCAGCAAACAATTGCTATAATAAAATCTGCATATGGGCCATATCAAATGTCCTGAATTTGATAGCTGAATTACGGTTACATAAGTAAATGTTCTTATTCTTAGGAGATACACGAAGAATTTAGAGTTAATGGGCACATCTCAGACTTAAATGGTTCTGAAAAATACCCATATAGAGGGAGTGGGAAAACAAATGTGCTAAAATGTTAACTGCTAAATCTGTATGTAGTTCTCTGTACTATTCTTGCAACTTTTGTCTGTTAAAATTATTTCAAAATAAAAAGTTCTTGTTTTTTTCCTTCTTTCTTTCTTTCTTTTTTTTAATTCAACCTAAAATTATAGTAAAGTGGAGCTGAAATGCCGAGAGGCCTGGTTTGGCCTGGGAGGGGAGAAGCGTAGGTGTGGGGACAGGGCCCGCAAAGGCCCTATGTATGGATGGAGGCGGCAGGTGAATCCAGATGGCTGGGCGCTCCCAGGACCCAGGACCCAGACTGTGTGGGATTAGGGCCTGGGGTGTGTGCACGGGTGGGCATGGGGGGCACCTTTCTCGATGAGCTGGCGCCAGCGCTTGGCCCAGTCGGTGAGCTGCTGCGCGTAGGCCTTCTCGATTTTGGCTCGCTCCTGCACGCAGTTCATCAGGTCGTTGCACAGGCGGTGCCCGTCATCGATGCGCTTCACCGTCCGCTTGTAGTTCCCCACCTAGCGGCCAACAGCGAGCACGGACTCCCGCGGGCTCCCCGGCTCCCCGGCTCCGTCAGCCCGCCCTGCCCGCCGCGTCCTGCAGGGGGCGCCCGCCACGCCATCGCGGCAGGCCGCCTCCAACTCGCTGTCCCCTGCGCGGACCCTCTCACTTTCGGAGGCCATGGCAGTCCCTGTCACACCCTACTGTCTACACGCTTCCTCATCTCTCTTTAAACATAATTTTGTCGCTGCCACAAAATGCAGAAGGATTTTTATACTTTGGACTTGGGCTAAAATGAATTATTCATTTTGCTCTTGGGAGCTCAATCTATTATATTTATGTGGAGTCATACAAGTATTGAGTTGAGCTGCAGCTTCTTGACATAATATTATGTTTTGTAGACATCTTATTACACACTTTTTAATTTAGGTTTGGCAGTTTACACTTTGGGTTTCACAAGCCAACAGAAAAAAGTTTTCTCAAATACTTTGGGAGGCTCTGAAACACTGGCCAGTCCCCGCCTCCATGTTGCTGTGCTGCTCCCCGAACTCCATTCTCCTGTGACCCATGCTGCACCTTCTGCTCCCTTCACAGGGAGGGGCAGGGAGCAGCTGGGAAAGGCTGTGTAATCCTGCCTCTGTGAAGTGCCAGGGGTCTGAGCCACATCATGAAATGCCACAGGATCCCTCTGGGGACAGCTGTGGGGCTGAAGGGCTCTGGGCTCTGTGAGCAGTAGTAGCCACTTCACAGCAACCACTGCCTGTCAGACACAGGGAGCTTTCAAGGGGTGTGGGGGTGGGGGGCAAGGCCTAAGGCCACTGGGTGGGTGGGAGCCTGGCTGTGTGGTCCCCAGGACCTGGGGGCATCAGAGCCTCACCTCCCAGAAGCTGTCAGTCGTCTCCTCCGGAGCTAGCGAGGCCTCATCGTAGGAGCCAGACATGGCGTGGCCGTGGAGGGACAGACAGGTGTGGAGCGGCGGTCAGCAGGCCGGGCTGCTCATGCATTGGGGAGGCAGGAGAGAGATCCCTGGAGATGAGGGACTTGTCCCACATGACCCAGTGCACGCCTGGGGCCCCAACTTGCTGTGGGGATGAGGGCTCCACAGACATGAGCCTTGCATCAGGATGGGGACTTCCTGCCCAGGGATTGGCTCACCATCTGAGGGTAACTCCGAGTCACCCCGTAGCACCTCTCATGCCCACCTCCCCCTCCCTCCTGCACAAGCCTCTTGCTCCATCTCCTCTCCTTCCCCAGGATGGAGCTGAGGACCCAGCCTCCAGGTCCAGTGTGCACACCTCTTGTCACAACCACCAGAACCATGTGCCCACCACTGCGATGTATTCCTGGACTCACAGCTGAAAGTTAGGGACACACAGTGGCATATTTGCTTTATGTAAATCTGTGGTTTGCTTCACAGACACACAGGTCCTAAATGCCAGCAATCGGGCTTATCTCTGTGCATGTCCCGCACCCTCTTCCCAGGACCTGGCACCCTGTAGTGCCCTCTAGAGCCTGATAGACCCCCGCTGGCTTCTCAATCTGCCCCTCACCCCCTTGCAATGCCCATCCTGACGGAGCCAGATCCTTGTACCAGAACCAACCAACGCAGAGCCCCTGGTCTCAGCCCCTAAATCCTCCCCAAGCCCCCCACCTGGAGTCTGGACCCGAGCGCTCTGGAAGCTGACTGCAGGCCCCCGCCTTCCCCCTGCCCTGGCTGATGCCTCCTCAGTCTTCCATGCTGCTGGGAACTGTAAATGCCCTCTAGGCTGCCCTGGTGCCCAGCATCAAAGGCCTCCATTAGCTGCTTCCATGTCCCCTAAGAGTCCCAGACATGCAGCCTCCTGGTCCACAGGTCAGGCCCCTGTGAGCTGTGTGAGCATTGGGCAGCTGTGTGTGGCCTGGCTATGTCGGCTGTCATCAAGGCTGTCCCCCATCTAGGCTGCGTACTGCCCCAGGGGTGTGACTGGTGCTGCTCTACTCCCATCCCCCACCCAGGCCTCCCTGCTGCCTCAGGCAAGAATGGCTTAGTCATGGGGGACAGGACCCAGAGGGCCAGGGGCCTGGACTTCAAAGGGGCTGCCAGGAATGCCCCCCTGCCTCTGTACTGCAGCCTTGGGGACTGACTGGTGAGGACACTGGGGGAGTGCAGGCCTCTGCAAGATTCAGCCTAACCTGGGGGTCCAAGGGACCCCCAGCCATATAGCAGCTGGCCCTCAGGCTCAGGGCAGGTGCACCAACACATGAGGACCCCGGCTCAAGGATGTCCCTCCTCTCTCTGGCCTCAGTCTCCCCGTCTGTCCAGGGGTTAGTGCTCTCTGCCCAGTAATTTCCCAGCATCGCCTCCTCGAATCTCTCAGACACTCCCCTCAGCAAAAATGCCAACTTTCCCACAAAATTACAGATTGGGGGTGGGTAGGAGGGAGGACAGCTAGATTGCACCAAGGCACAAAGAAATGAGTGGATATTTTTCTTCTTCATTTGGCACTTTTCACTTATAAAGCAATACTTGCTTCATAGAGAAAACTTTGATTTAGATATGGAAATAGATTTGATTTAGATAAAGTAAAAGGCAGAGATATTTAATGAAGGACTTTCAGCTAAGTAAGGTAAGTGTCCCTGGGGCCAGAGCCATCTAGAACCCTTGCGGTCACATGGGTCCCCACACTGCGCTGTACGCAGGCTGGCAGTGGGGCAGGAGCAGGGTGCGGGGATGACATTCCCCTGTGGGAGTGAAGGCCGCACCCACCCCTGCTGGTGGGGAAGTGACTTCACACAGCCTCGGTGGGGGCGCCTTGGTGTCCTCTCTGGTCATCAGAGGCACACACTCCTCAGCCAGAAGCCCCACGTGGTCCGGAGTTCACCTGCAGCCAGTTGGGCAAACTGCTGCTGCCTGACTGGAGTGACAGCAGCACTGCCCGTAAAAGCCAGGTGCCCGTCCAGGGGGCTGGTGATATCAGGTGTGGTGCAATGGACCCTCCCCCAGCCGTGTCACTAATGCCAAAGGAGTGCGGTGCAGAAACGAGTGGCCGTGGACACTCCTGTTTCTATGGCGGGAAATATATAAGAAGAAAATATTTTTGGAAAGGTGGTAACCGTGGTTGCATTCAGGGAACTGAGTGGCTGGGGAATGGGTGGGAGATTTTTCACTGGAGCTCCTTTTAAATTTTGCATGCATAATTGCATATTTTTAAAAGCCCTCCAGCCTGTGTTGGAGGGGAGCTGAGGGGTCTGGGAGCCAGCACCGACGGTACACTTGAAGCACTGAAGGAAGGAACAGTGCAGTCAGGACCTGGCAGGTCAGGCTAGAAGGGAATGCACAACAGCAGAGGCGCTCTTCACCCATCCAGACCCAGGCACAGGGGGCCTTGCTGTGGTCCCTCCCCCAGGGGAGGCAGGTGAAGGGTCTCCTGGGCTCCCAACTGAGGTAGCATGTGTCATAGAAATAGCTTTGAGGTCCCTGCTCTGCCACCAAACTGCTGTGTGACCATGAGCAACTCACCTGGCCTCACTGGACCCTGCTGTGAAATGAGCATGATACGACTCAACGTAAGGACTCGGCGAGATGGTGAGGATCCGGCCCACTCCAGCCCCAGCTGCACCTGCGCTGAAGTGGATCAGGAAGACTGGCAGGGAGGGGCAGCGAGGGGCTGCGGGACTGGGCATGTGAGCTCCCAAGCACCACACGACCAGACACACCATCCCACCTTGCCTCTGCCTCACCCACCTCCCCAACCTGGGGGCAGGTGGGAAGCTTAACTCTTACCAAATGCCATCGCATCCTGCATGGTGATGCGTAGTCGCCATCACTGGAAATGCTACATCTCCCCGAGTCGGGAAGCTGGAGTGTCCAGCACCTGCCACTTGCTGTGGGCAGGCCCAGTACGCTCTTAGCTTTCCTCAACCCAGCAAACAGGCACAGTGCCCATCTGGCTTTCTGTGGCCCTGGAAGCCCTTTGTCATTAATAATGGCTGGCATTTATGGAGCACATACTTGGTGCCAGAGACAGTTCAAGTCTTAACTCATCTAATCCTCATGACAGCCCTACAGGCAGGTGTGATTCTCTCCCCCACGTGGTAGACAAGAGTCCAGAAGCCGAGCTTGTCAGCTCTCACTACTGATTTGTCACAGCACTGTTGTAGTCCCATTTCAGCATGGGCTTTTTGTGGAGCAGGGGACGACGCCAGGCCTGGTCACACCAGGATGGTGGAGCTGCCGGCATGCAGCGTGGGGGCCGTGAGGCCCTGGCCCTGCCGCCGGCCTGTGAGAGCTCGGCCAAGGCCCTCACATAAGGGGGTCCCAGTTTTCTAACTCATAGGATGGGAAACAATACTTGACTTTATTTTAAAGATCAAACGGTGAAAGGGTAGTAAGCTCCTTTTGAGATGCACAGCCCGCTACAGAAGTGTGCCATTTTCATGCTGGCCTGGGCCTTTCCTTTAGGGAGTAAGGAGCCCAAGGAGAAAGGGGTCCCTCCTCAGGCCTACTGCTGGCTGCCTCTAGAAGACCCCGGAAAGCCAGGGCCGTGGTCATGTTTCATGAACCCTGGCTTGAAGAGGGACAGAGGAATGAAGAGCAGAGCCCAGACAGAGCAGGTCTGCTGGGAACAACACTGTGTGGATTCCTACATCATCGGTCACCAGCAACACTTGGGGTCCAGCTCCAGGGTCTCTTTCTCCCCGATTTCCCAGCATGGGGCCTCCATCCTCGGGGATCCCACTGTACACAGACAGACTAGGTATCAACAGCTTGGCCTTGTGTTACTTCTGTCTTCACTCTCTCTTTAGAGCAACTGTGACAACCACTTTTGAGTTCCTACTCTGCTCCAGCCTCTTCATACCCTTCATCTCCAACCCTCACGACAACCTGTTGAGATGCGTGTAGTCTTCCTTGTTCCACAGACAAGCTTCTGGGACTCAGAGAGGTTAAATAACTTGTCCAGGGTCACACAGCAGGAAGGAGGCCGTCAGATCCAGACCCTGGGGAGTCCTTCCCTTGCCCCTTCAGGTGCCCAGTCGAGAGCCAGCACCTTGTGGGTGTCACCCTGCTCCTCCTGGCCAAAGGCGTTCTCCCCAGGGACCAGCTCAACGCAAACCAGGGCAGGGCCACAGGAAGCCAGAGCTGCCTCCCCTCACCCAGGATGGGGCTCGGGCCCCACACACATTCCCAGAACTCCTCACCTCACCCAGAGACGGGCGGGCTCACCGGGCTCACGGCACCTGACCAGGGGCCACACCAGGACCCTTAGCAGCCTCTGCTGGGGCTTCAGGTGCAACAAGAAGGCTCCAGGTGAGCCGGGAGCTGCTGTCCTCCCGTTCCTCCACTGAGGCACCCGGTGCTCACTCCCGCTTCTGCTCCATTGCTCACACCTTCCCCCCTGCCTGGGGTGCATGCTGTCCTCCCTCCACCACCCACCGCCCCTTAAAATACCCTTTTCTCCTAGAGCCAGGTCAGTCCCTGGATACCCCAGTGCTTGCCTAACTCCCCCCTACACCCTAGTGCAGCTCCTAGTCTCCCCCTACCATCAACCATGTCTTGCTGGATCTGGGCAGCAACCTGCTCTCCAGACATGCCCAGGAACTCCCACCAGATTGTCCGTAAGAGCAGAGTGTCTAAGACCACGGCCCCTGGGGCCTGACAGAATGAAATCCTACCTTTGCCACACACTGGCTGTGTGACTTTGGCAAGGTGCCTAAAATCTCTGTGTCTGTTTCCTCTTCTGCAAATGGAGGTGATGATAACCACCAACCCCACGGGGTTGGGGTGAGGATGAAATGGGTCGCTGGTGCTCAGGAAGAATAATTTTAACCACTATTACAGGCACACCTAGGTCCTCGACTGCTTTGAATCTGGTACTTACACATTCTGGCATGAAAATTGTGTTCCAGTACTCGATGTTTGTTTGGTACTTGTCGTGCCTCCTGAAACCAATTAATGACAAGTACCGAGGTACCATTGCATTATTCCTTGTGGGAAAATTGGTTTAGTACTCGTCATGTTTGGTGCTCATTGCGCCTCCCGGAACCAATTAATGACGAGAGTACCAAGGTGCCACTACATTATTATTATAGGTATCACGCATGCTTCTCACAACTGCAGAGTTTTCAAAACAGGAGACTCTCATATCTCTGGATGACATCACATCCCCTTCTCCCCTCTGTGCCTAACACCCCAACACACCTTTGTTATGGACTGAATTGTCCCTCCAGTTTATCTGTTGACGCCGTACCTCCCAATGTGACTGTATTTGGACTTTTAGGAGGTAATTAAGGGCAAACGAGGGTGAGGTTCTAATCTAGTAGGATTGGTGTCCTTATCAGAAGAGGAGAGCGCTCTCTCCCTACACACATGCACTGAGGTAAGGCCATTCTGGACACAGAGGGAAGTCAGCCAGGAAGAGAGACCTCACCAGGAATCCAATAGGCTGCCACCATGATCCCGGTGTTCCAGAACCATGAGAAGTAAGTGTGTTGTTTAAGCCACCCAGGTTACGGTATTTTGTTCTGGGAGTCCGAACTGACCAAGACTGCCTTTCGTGACTATTGGGCCTCATCTGGAACCCCAGGTCTCCAGGACCCCTGTGAAAAGAAGACCCCAGGCCTGGCTTCCTCTAGCCTTCTCTTCCGGTCAAAACATCAGGTCCTGACCTCCATCTGCTCTGAGGTAAGGTCCCTGAGCAGTCCCCAGGGACCCTCCCTTCCGAAAGGATGAATCTCTAGGAGTGGGGAAGAAGATGATGGAAACACGAATGGGACAGAGCAGGCAGAGCCAGGCATCACCCAGAGAAGCCCCAGCAGAGGGGACCAGGTGGGTTTGTACCAGCCAGGAAGGGTTGAGAGGACTCCACCGCAACCCCCCTGGCTGGCCTCTCCTCCCTTCTGCCTGGCCCTCTCCTGGCACCCTGACCTTCTGCTCACCTTCCCTACCCTCTCCCTTCTTCCTCGGGCCCACAAGGCAGCACCTGCACTCCCCTGCTCCCGGCCAAGTGGAGGAGGCAACATCTTATTCAGCCTCTAGTGAGTCTCTAAGATGGCTCAGGGGGAAGACTGGCCCTCCCCCATGGATTGTGCACTCTAACTCAGACAAAAGGCCGAGAAGTGAAAACTACCACCTCAACAGGGGGTGACAACAGTTATGAGGAAAATCAGGCAGGGTAAGCGTGTTCCAGCCTCAAGCAAGGACGGCTAAGTCTGAGGTGTTTCCCACAACTGGTTCCCAGAGGTGCCCCTCGGGACGGAGTGGGAACTGGCCTGACCAGGCATTCTCTGGATCTCACTCTCACACCCCCATTTCCAGGGACCACCTCCCACATGAACCGCTCTAATCAGATCCTTGTCCCTAGTGAGGCTTCTGGGGGAGCCCAAACCGAGACACCAGAGACGGAGAGGTGGGAGTGGAGCTGGTGGGGAGACAGGCCCTGTCCTCTCGTCTCTGGGTGCATCTCTTTCCCGGAAACCAGCCATCCCACACTGGACCCCGAGGCGGGGTCTGTCCTGAGCCCTGTGGACCCGTCATCTGCTGGAGGTCAGGGGCCAGCTCGGGCCGCTCCCTGGGCGGTGTGCCTGGGTGTGCAGCATGCATTCCCGACGGCACAGAGCTCTGGGAGAGATTCTGACCAGGAAGGGGCCTCTGTCGTCAGTAGCACTGGGGGCGGGATGCATGCCGCTCACTCTCCCTTTTCTGGCCACGCAGGGCTGTCCCGGCCATGGCTGGAGCTGAAAGAGGCAAGAAGCTTGCAGAACACCCTGCCCAACTCGATGCCCCTGGAGCAAGTGCCCAGCCAGCAGGGCAGCGGGGCAGCGGGGCAGGTCCGCCATCTCAGCATGGATGCGGAGGGCGGCCGCTGAGGCAGAGGCTCTTGGCTCGAAGGTGCAGCCCTGCTCCTTACAGAGCAGCTCGGAGCCACCACAGTGAGTCAGACCCAAAGTCCCTGCCTCCTGGGAGCTGACATTCCAGAGGCACTAGATGGGCAAGAAACCGGATGAATACACAAATGATCAAGTGTGTTAGAAGGTGACAAGAGATACACAGAAGAATAAGACCAGGAAAGGGACAGTGGGAGACGGTGGGGGCTAAGAGTAAGGCTATTTTACACAGGATGGTCACAGAAGGCCATTCTCAGAAAGTGACACTTCAGCAAGGACCTGAAGGAGGTGAGGGAGGGAGCCATGCAGGTACCTGGGGGAAGAGCATCCAGGCAGAGGGAACAGCCAGTGAAAAGGCCCTGAGGCAGAAGCACGCTGTCATGGCTGAGGAACAGGGCCATGTGGCTGGAGCAGAGGGAGTGAGGGGAGGGGTGAGGCTGGGAGAGGCTGCAGATCACACGGGGCCTTGTGGGTCAGAGGAAGACCTCTGCCTTTCCCCCACCGAGTGACAGGGGAGCTACTGCCGGGTTTGAGAAGAGATGAGATGTGAGGGGACTTAGGTTTTGAAGGGTCCCTGGCTGATGAGGGAAGATGGGGGCTAAAGCACAGCGGTCAGTTAGCTGGAAGCAGTGAGAAGTGGTTGGTGACTGGAAAGACTGTGACATTCGGGTCAAGATAGTTTGGATGTGAGTGCGAGGAGTCAAGGATGGCTCCAGGTTTGGGCCTGAGCAGCTGGCAGGTGGGGAGCACGGCAGGAGGAGTGATTTCGGGAGATTGGAGCTCAGGTTTGGAGCCCCAAGTTGCCCCTTAGAAGCCAAGTGGAGATGTCTTCTTAGTGTCCCCAGAGCTCCTGCACTGGGGGCCACGTGAGGAGGGGCCAGCCTGGGGCCAAACTGTTCTTCCAGGCCCAGGGCCCCAGCCCCTGGCTGAGCCCCAGGCCTCTGAGTGCTCCGCGCCTCCCTTCAGCTCCCTCTGACAGGGGAAGGCTGCTGCCGGGGCCCACACTGGCTTCCAGGCTGGTGCCCTGGGCAGTAGGCCCACTGCGTGCGATGGGGCAGGGCTGGCAAACGTACCCCAGGAGACTGTCCTGGTGGGCTCACTGCCCCGGAGTCTGGGAGCTACAGAGTGCAGGAGAGAGAGCAAGCAAGGAGCGACACTAGGGACATACGGGACAGAAAGAAAAATTGAGGAAGGTGGCCTAGAGAAGGCAGAACAGGAGGGGGGAGGGACAGGAGTGGTGGGGAGGGGACAGCTCCTTCCAGTTCTTACCCAAAAAGCCTGCCCTCTAGGCCTCACCAGCCCCTGTTCTGGCCAGGACAGAAGCAAGCCCAGCTGCAGAAGCTGAGGGCAGGACAGATGCCAGTGCAGGCCCAGGGACCTGGTGGGGAGGAGGGTGACAGGGCTCAGAGAAGCAGGGGCAGATGGTGACAGAGTACATGGGTTACATGGCTGCCAGCTCCTGCAAAGATCCATGTCCTGGACCCTGCTCCTGACACTTGAGACCTGCCCTCTTACCCCCCAAGCCCTTACCCCCCAAACGGGAGACCCCTGTGCCTAATACTCAGCCGGCACAACTAACGTTTGCAGAAATGAACTGAACCATGTCAGCTCCTTGGTGCATGTTCCTCCACCCTGAACTAAGTCCTCTGACCCCCACGTGCCCAGGGGAAGAAGCTCTTGCAATGTGGTGGCAGGGCCCAGCAGGGGACCCAGCCAAGCTGCCAGTGAGTGCTGGGTAGAGAAGGCAGGCAGGAGAACAAGGCCCACGCTTTGCCTCCCAGGCACCCTCAGCACACCCAAGGCTGCACACACCAGCCCCTGCCCACTCGGGCTAGAATCGCCTCCCCTCCCAGGCCAAGGCTCTGGATCCGTGCCAGGGCAGAGCCGGAGCAGGTGCACCCCACACGCTGCTCCACTGCTGGCCCGGCCTGCTCCTCTGCCGAGTGGAGGCAGTCAGCCCGGCCTCCCAGGCGCTGGCCCCCCGCCCGAGCAGCGGCAGAGGCTCCGCAGTGCCCAAGCTCCCCCAGCAGCCGCCAGTGTGTCCCTGGAGCAATGCAGCAGAGGGACAGAAGTTGGGGGAGGGAGGGACACAGGCACCTCCACCAGGGTCCACTCTTGCACCCCAACATGGAGACTCTGGGTTTGCTGGGGGCAAGACAGGGGCCGTTGAGGGGATCTAGGTCTGCAGGAAGAACGAGGGAAAGGGCTGAAGTCTGGGGGAAAAGGGGAAAGATGCCGCCTCCAAGCCAAACGCAAGACCATCCGGGCCGCAGGGGAGTGGGTGGGAGGACTGGGTCTGTTGGTTCCAAATGGCCTGGGCCTAGTAGTTCCCCAGTGGGGGTGAGGACATCCTCACTTCTCCCTGTCCCCTACCCTCTCCAGCCTCAGCCTGGGAGGGCCGGTACTGTGGGTTCCTGGAAGCTCCAGCCTCCCTCAGGCCTCTTCCCCCAGGGAGGGGGGCATTTCTACAGGCAGGACTTGTGACAGTGGTGGAGAGAGGGGCTGAAGTGCAGAAGAGGAAAGGCAACAGGGAACAGTCCTGCTGATGGGGAGGACCTAGGTTCTGAAGAGTGCCTCCAGGACACTGGCTGCTCCCCACCCATCCACGGGCCCCGCCAGCGCCTCTGCTTGCTCCCAGATGCTGCTGGTCAGAGGCAGGGGTAGCCCAGGGCCCCACTCTCTGTGCAGCCTCTTCTAGCTGACCCCCTTGGGGTGCCTACCTGGGCCTGTCTTGGTACAAAGCCAGGGGCACGTAGGAGCGCACTGCCCACACTGGGCCAAGCCAGGGCCGGAGGGGCTGACGGTCCTTCTCCGTGGTGGCGGGCAGGGAGGGGGCCTGGCACCCAGGCTGGGGGCTCTGTCCTCCTAGGTTCCCTCCACAGCTTGCTCAGGAAGGCAGCAGCGCCAGAACTGCAGGAGCCAGTTCCCCGCCCCCACCGCCGCCTTCTCTGCCTCCCTCCTCCCGACCTGCCTCCTTCTCCAGCCACCCACCTCCTTCTGCTCGTTTCTATGGCAACTAGGCAATGCCCACACAGCCAGCCTCCTTGCCATGTACACCAGGGCACGCCTGCCTTCTACATGGCGCCTGCATCCACACGGGCCAGCATGCACACTTCACCTTCCCAGGGATGCTGCAGCACACGCAGGCTCGCACGGCCACCTGGGCTGGACCTGCTCCAGCCTCTTCCCTCTCTTCTCAAGACCCCTCCTCCCAGCATCCCCACCAGACACCCTAAGCTGCACCTTCCCATGTATTGCGGGTCCTTGAAATCTGACTACAAGCTGCTCTGGACACATTTCTATTTGCTTGCTCGTTCATTTGCCATCAGTCATTCCTCAGTGTTTTGAGTCTTTTGGGTGTGAGATGTTCATCTACAATCTCAGTGCATGAGGGCCCATACCCATTTTACAGATTGAAAACTGAGCCCCACAGTAGTAAGACAACTTGTCTAAGCATCCAAGGCTCCTGGGCTCATGGTTGGCAGGCCTGGTGATTCCAACTCTGGTGCTTCTCCCACAGACCACAGCTGTCACACGCCCCTCAGACATCTAGGCTCACATTACACACATGATCCATACACATCAACATGTATCCATGCACATATGCACCCAACAACACACTTACATATACACCTATTACACATATTTGCACACATGCATTTCCACAAGCCTGTGTATCTGTCTATATGTGCACAGGTAACACACAGAAAACATACGAGGGCGGTCTGGAAAAAAATCCAACCATAGTCAATATAATGAGAACAACTGCATGGCTGGATACTTTCCAGACTGCCCTCGTACATATAACTGTTAACATTAGTGTCAGTGCCTACACATCTTTATGACATGTGCACACAAACCCTTCCTGTACCAAATCACAGCTGCAGAACCCTCACCTCCTTAGAAGGGATCAGTGACACTAAAGTGTCCCAACTATGGGATTAAACAAGGAGCCACTTCCTGGGACAGGATCAGCACCCTGCTGTAGGGATCAGACACTAATCTGCCCACGTTGTCTGAGCTCTGCTGCTGGTGGGGACTGCAGTCGGGGTGGAGACAGGGTCTACCTCACCCTGCTCCCTTGCCCTGTCCCAATTCTGAAAGTCCTCTGCCTGGTCTGGACTAGAGCTGCCCTAGAACTCTCCTGCCTTGGGAGCTCACAGATAGCATCACCCACACTCCTAGTTGCTGACCAGCCCTGGGACACGGAGCTATTCGGATGGCAGGGTAGTATAAAATTCCCCACGGGAATTCCATACTTCAGACAGTCCTGCTCCCCTCCCCCCTCACAGCAGGGACAGCATCCTATGAGGGCTGGGCTGGGGGAGGAGAGACCAGGTGGGGACTGGGGCAGGGTTCACTGTGCCCTGTGTCCCAGGGCACTTCTCAGGGGCTGACACAGCCCAGAGAGGGCAGACACAATTGGAAAGAACCAGAAGCTCACTGAAAATTAAGCAAGAAGCTGCCTGTTAATGACAGCCTTTCCATATTTCATCCATCTAAGATCCCTGTCAATTAACAGACTGATGCCAATTAAATCAGACATGCTATAAATTGTATGAAACATCCTAATGTCAGAGGTATCAAATGTGAGGGAGAAAATCATCTTGGAATAGAAGAAACCGGGCATCTCATTCATTCAACACATATTTATGAGGCACCGATCATGTGCCAGGGACTCAGGTGCTGGCACGCAGCTACAGGCCAGAGTCCCCAACCTGAGGTGACAAGCTAGTGGATTCACTGAACTCCTGTTGTCCTGTGTCTGTGGCTATCACAGCAGTGAACAGGTGAGGTCACAGGACTGACAGAAAAAGGGCTCACAAACTGAGCAATTTGCCCAAGACGACATAGCCAGTAAATGCCTGGGCAGGGATTTGAACTGTCGGCCTGCCAAGTTTTCTCCAGTGTTCCACACAGGTTCCATTAAGAAAGATCTGTTTGGGAAACATGGCAACAACTGCTCAGTTTTTAGGAGTTTCAGAGTCAAGTGTGTTTCTCACCCTTAGATCAAAGACAGGACAGGGTCATTTGTACTTGAAATCCCAGTCAAGTAGTGGATTTGAGTGAGGACCCCAAAATGACAGGTGACTTCCAGCCTGGCCTTCCTTGGGCCAGGAGGCTGTCGTTGGGTGTTCCCAAACCTGGAGGTCCTCAGCAGAGGGTCAGGTTGAGGCCCAGGCCAGGAGAGAGGGGATGCCTGGCACCCGAGAGCAGAGGCTCCCTGGAGAGCAAGGGGGACCTCAGCTAGTGGGTAGGGAGGGATTGAGTTCCCAGGAGCTGTAAACAGAGCCCCCTGCCCACCTGTCGCCCCCCAGCCCCAGATCATCTTTCTCCTACAGAGCTGGCTCTATCCAGGGATACCAAAGACAGCTGCCCCTCACCCACCCTCTGTCAGCCTGATCCGGCCCCATCTGCTGCCTGGCGGACCCCAGAGTTCTGCCCTCCCACACTCAGGCAGGCTCTATGGCAGAAGCTGACCCCTCTGACACCCCTCCTTCTCCAACCCAGGAAGCATTCACCCCTACCTCACCCCCACTGTCAGCCTGATACAGTCCCATCTGCTGTTGAGAGGGGCCCCCAAATCACCTGTCTACAGCCTTCTACTCCTCTACCACTTGCAGGCCCCGGACAGGCCCAGGGACCGCACCCCACCCCACCCTGCACACACACACATACGCCCCATGCCCAGCCTCAGCCCCTATTCATGGACTTCAACAACATTCCAGTCCACAGGTGGAATCAGACTATAAATGAGGAGGGGGCCTCACCAAGTCCACTGAGCAGCTGCCTTCATGCTCCCAGGAGAAGCCAACCCCTTCTGCCACTGCCTCCTTACCCAACCCAAAGAGCATTCACCACCCTGCCACCCCCCGGCCCCGCACAGTTATCCACATGTTCCCAGGGCAAATGCAATCAGGCCTCATTAGCTGTTGCTTTGCATATCATTTGCATAATGCCCCCATGACTGTCAAAATGCCAGAAGCCTCCCCAAACCCCAGCCCATGACATACGGTGCTGGCCAGCAACGAAGAAATGAAATGGGAAGGCTCCCCTGAGGGTCTATGTGGGGGCTAAGCATGTGGGGACCAGATGGTCAGAGGGAGAAAACTGGAGGTGACTTCAAGTTTCAGACCCTGAAGCGCACCCAGAGAAGGGGCAATAAATACTGGCTGAGTCCAGGCACCATGCACAGCACCCACTTGTTGTCCACAATGAGCCATTTTACAGGTGTGGAAACGGAGCAGTTAAAACCTCGCTACTCAAAGCCCGGGTGCCACCTGGCAGCTGGGAAGACATGTGGCATCTCAGGCCCCACTCCAAACCTCCTGAATCCACATCTGCATTGTCACAGATCCTAGGACACAAGAGCATGAGAAGTCCTAGGTTAGGGGACTCACCCTATGATACACAATCAGAAGATGACACTAGTGTTGGAACCGAGGGTGTCTGACTAAATCCCTGCTGGTGTCTTTAATATATTTAACAAATACTTCCTGAGCACCTACTACATGCAACACTGTTCTAGGCTGGGGACATAGCAGATAACCACGAGATGACCTCACGAATGTTTCATGCCAAAAGGGGAAGACACACAACAAATAAACAATAGAAGTTCACATGGCAATCAGTACTGTCAAGAAAAATGACAAGGGATAAAGAGATAGAGAGCATGTGTGGGGGCCATTTTGGAATCCCTCTTTGAAGAGAAGACATTGGAACAAAGACCTAAATGAAGGGGTTGAGGGGAGGGAGGTCTGTGATGACTTGGGGGAAGAGTGCTTCTGGCAGAGGGAACAGCAAGGGCCAATGTCCTGAGACTAAGCTAGGCACACAGAAGGCACACCAAAACTGAGCGAATGGGGAAGCCGGGATGGCTCAGTGGGTTAGGCGCTCTCTTTGCAGCCCTGGGGACCGAGGATCGAATCCCGGCCCCAGCCCGTGCTGACCCATATGCTGAACTGGGGAGTGCTCCCAGTTCAGTTCTCACCGGGGCGAGACCCCAGCCCAGTTCCTGCCCTGTGCAGCCCTGCGCCCACCTGTGGAATGAAACTATGTGGAGAAACCGATGATGTGCAACTATGGAGACTGCTCTGGGCCCTCCCCCTTCTCTCTGTCTCTGTCTCTGTATTTCACTCTCTGTCAAAAACAATAAATAAATCTTTAAAAAAACAAACAAAAAAAAAAAACTGAGCACATGGATAAATGGGCTGATGGGGGCAGGGTGGACCAAGGGGTGGCAGAGAGAAGTAGACAAGGTAGGAGTAAAAAGAGGCAGGCAGAGCCTTGGGCTTGGAGGCCATAGTGAGGACTCTGGACTTTATTCTAAGTATGAAGGGAAAGCCATTGGTATCTTTATTTGGGGGGGGGGGGCGGGGAATGCAATTTATGTTTTCTTTCTTTTTTTTTTAAGATTTATTTTTATTGTTTTTTGACAGAGAGAGACAGTGAGAAGAGGGAGGACCCAGAGCAGTCTCCATAGTTGACAGCATTAGTTTTCCATATAGTTTCACTGCACAGGTGGGAGCGGCCCAGGGCAGGGCAGGAACTGGGCTGGGCACTTCCCACATAGGCCCTGGCAAGAACTGAACTGGGGCACACCTCAGTTCAGCATATGGGTCCACCTGGGCCCGGGCCAGGATTTGATCCTTGGGCTCTGGGGCTGCAAAGCGAGTGCTTAACCCGCTGAGCCATCCCAGCTTCCCCAAATTATGTTTTCAAAAGATCACTGTGGCTTTTGTGTGGCAGCAACTAGACAGGGGCAAAGTATGAAGCAAAGAGACCTGTTAAGAGGCTTTTGCAATATTTATTCCCCATAGAAATGAGTGCTTGTGGCCACTAAAAGACATGCCCAAGAACATCTGTAGCAGCACTGTTCTTAATAGCTCCAAACTGGAAGCAACCCATCCACAGAACTATGAATAAACAAATTGTGTGGTTTGTTGCATGTAGCAGGAGTAGATTGTCTTTCCACTGTGCAAATTCTACTATGTGGTTTGCTCACAGTTGAATGCTACACAGCAACAAAGAACATCCAACTACACACAACCACATGGAAAAATCTCAAGATATCTTGCAGAGCAAGAGAAGCCAAACTTAAAAGAACATACATAGTGGAGTCTATTAATATGAAGTTCAAGAACAGGTAAATCTGGACTTCTGGTTCCTGGGAGGCAATACACTTCTCCCTATTCCTCCTGCAATGTACTGCTTAAAAGCTCTGGACATTATATATAAAACAAACCTATGAAGACTCTAAAAGCAGAGAGAAGAAGGCAGACTAGGGACTTCAGGGTCCAAGGAACAACACAGCAGTGAGTTCTCTGGGTTTTCTTTATGCCCAACTATCCCAGATTTATTGCTGGAGAAGTGAGCAACCCAGAAATACCAATGAGTATGGACAAAAACAGCTCCAAGAAAGCCTGCGCTCCTTAGCTAAAAGCCTAGGAAAGGCACAATCTAGCAAGACAAAACCTTTAAAAAGATAAATGCCCTACTCTAGCCAAACACCATGGAAAAACTGCAGTCCTACCCTCCCACCCCCATGAGCAGGGGCTGAATGGGGAGCAGAGCCTGACTGTAACCAGGGCCCCATCCCCCACCACCAGCGTGGTATCAGAGAGGAATGAGCAGGGAGCGGGGACTTTCACCCCCACCCAGTAGCAATAAGGCATGCTCCCCTCCATGCTGTGTTGGTGTCAGAGGGGGTCTAGTCGGGACTGTCACCATCCCTCAGCAGTAACAGGTCAGTAAAGACCACATGGGGTACCCCTCTCTTCCCAGGAAGGGGAGGTGTCGGTGGAGGTCAAGTGGGAAGCTGGAACTCCCAGCCCTGCCCTGTAAGGATGCATTCTTGTCCCCTACCAGGGTGTCAACTAAAGTCAAGTGCGGAACCTGAACTTCCATCCCCGCCCCCTCCGGCACCAGTGAGGACAGTGTTGGAGGAGGGCTGCTAAGACAGAAGATCTAAATAAGAGCCCATGTCTCATAACTAATACTCTGATGCCTAGAACTAAAAAAAATAATAATAATCTGTCATACCAAGAACCAGGAAAATTTCAATCTGAATGAGAAAAGGACTCCAAGATGACACAAATGTTGGAGTTACCTGACAAGGATGTCAAAGCTTCAGTCTTAAACATGTTTCAATCAACAATTATGAATACACTTGGAAAAAAATGATAAAACAGAATGCTTTAGCGAAGAAAGAGAAGCTCTACAGAAGGATCAAATTGAAATTTTAGAACTGAAAACTCTTAGATGAGCTCAACAGCAGAATGGAACAAGAGGGAAAATATCAGTGAACTTGAAGATAGAAAAATAGAAATTAGCCAATCCGAACAAGAGGGAAAATGGACAGGAGGAAAAATGAACACAGCCTCAGAAAACTGTGGTCCTGTAACAAAAGATCCAACATTCTTTTTGCATCCCAGAGGAGGGGAAAGAGTGTGGGGCTAAAAAGGTATTCAAAGAAACAGTAGCTGAAAAAACACACTCAAATTTGGAAAAAGACATATGTCTACAGATTTAAGAAGCTTAGTAAACTCCAAATGGGTAAACTGGAAGAAATCCACTCCAAGACACATCAAACTTCTGACAGCGAAAGACAAAGAAAAATCCTGAAAGCAGAGAGAGAGAGAGAGAGAGAAAGAGAGAGAGAGAGAGAGAGAGAGAGAGAGAGAGAGAGAGAGAGAGAGAGAGAGGAAGAGAAATGACACCTTACCCAAAAGGGAAACACAACTCAATGACAGTGGATTTCTCATCAGAAACAATGGAGGCCAGATGGGCAATGTGTTTCCATTGCTGAAAGAAAAGAACTGTTAACTCAAGAATACTATACTCAGTGAAAATATCCTTTAGGACACGAGGAAAATTCAAGACACTATCAAATGAAGGAGAACAAAGAGAGTTTGCCGTTAGCAGACCTGCCCTAAAAGTATGGCTGAAAGAAATTCTTGAAACAAAGAAAATGATGAAAGAAGGAAAGTTGAAGCATCAGGAAGTGAGAATAATAGGTAAAAGTATGGGTAAATATGGAAGACTTTCCGTATTCTTGAAAGTTTTCTAAATTATGTTTAAGGGTTGAACCAAAAATTAATAACATTGACCGGGAGAGGCCAGGATAGCTCAGCAGTTCAGCTCTTGACTCATAATTGCAAGGTCTGGGGTTTGACTCTGGGCCAGGCCTGTGCAACCCCATATGCTGAACTGCGGTGCAACTAGTCATCACCATGATGGCTCAGAGATGAAGGTTCTCACCTCCCATGTGTGGGAGGCGCCTGGTTCAGTTCCCACCCCACATGGCCCCACATCCACCTGTGTGAAATGAAACCATGTCACAACTAATGATGTACAACTATGGAGACTGCTCTGGGCCCTCCTCTCTCTCTTTCTCTCTTTTTCAAATAATAAAATAAAAAACAAAATAAAATAATTATAGGGGAAGCCAGGATGGCTCAGTGGGTTAAGCGCTCACTTTGCAGCCCCGGGGACTGAGGATCAAATCCCGGCCCCGGCCTGTGCGGACCCATATGCTGAACTGGAGAGTGCCCCCAGTTCGGCCTGCCCTGCGCAGCCCCGTGCCCACCTGTAGAATGAAACTATGTGGAAAAACCAATGATATGCAACTATGAAGACTGCTCTGGGCCCTCCCCCTTCTCTCTGCCTCTGTATCTCTCTCTGTCAAAAATAATAAAAATAAAATCTTTAAAAAAATAAAAAAAAAATTTATAACATTGACTGATGGGTTTCTCAAAGTATGTAAAGGAAATGCTAATTAAAATTAGATTATAAGTGAAAGGGGATAAAAGGACCTAAAGGGAGATAAATTTTTTACACTTGACTTGAAATGGTAAATATTGACACCAAAAGACTGTATTAAGTTGTGTATTAAAAAAAAAAACGTAATACCTAGGGGAACAACTAAAAAACTCTATACAAAGAGATACACCCAGGGAAACTGGGATGGATCAGTGGGTTAAGCACTCACTTGGCAGCACCAGGGACCAAGGATCGAATCCCAGCCCTGGCCCGTGCAGACCCATATGCTGACCTGGGGAGTTTCCCCAGTTCAGTTCTCTCTCTGTATCTCTCTTTCTCTCTCTCTCTTTCTCTCTGTCAAAAACAATTAAAAAAAAAAGGTTAAAAAAAAAAAGAGATACATTCAAAAACACTACATAAATAAAAAATGGGCAAATCTAATTTATAGAGATAAAAGTCAGAACAGCAGTTGCTTCTGAAAGCTATCAAGAGGAGGGAACATGAGGGTTCCCCTTGGGGTTGTGGAAATGTTCTCTGTCCTGATTTGAGTTGTGGTTTCACAGGTGTTTATATATGTACAAATGCATTAAGTTGCATATCTAAGATTTGTGAACCTCACTGTACCAAAGCTGTCTGGAAAAAAATCCTGCTCTAAATGTCTCTATTTTTCCTATTGCATGGCTGAATACTTTCTGGACAGTATATATATATATATATATATATATAAAATACTATATAATACTTTGATTAAAAATTTAAAAAAAAGAGACTATTGCAAGAGTCTGGATGAATGATGATGATGAAGTCTGATTCAGGGCACCCTCTGGGCCTGGAGCCACAGGGCTTGCTGGTGACTTGGATGGACTGTCCCCATGCTACCACTCCTATGACCACCATCAGCCACTTTCTCATCTCTGGTTTCTCAGGGAAATGAAACTGAACAAGGATGCTCACAACCATAGTTTAACATAACAGCTCTCACCAGGTTTAGAATTATGTATACAGGTGGTGCTCAATTAATGCTCCAGTGTGACCCACGGTGCTGACAATACTCATAACCCCCCACTTCCATCTGGCAGTTCAAAGTCACAGAGCACTCTCCTCCTGGTTAATCTCTGGAGTCCATACTCGCCTCTATCACACACAAGGGAATGGAGAATGAGAGGAGATAAGGAACTTCTCCAAGGTCACACAGCTCATGGCAACATGAATGTCCAAGACAGATTCTTCATCCACATGACTGACCCTCAGCTTAGACAGCTGAAGTAGCTAGCAGGTTGGCACTTGTCCCCTCCCAACACACACACATCTTTCTTCCCATTCGGTCTCTCTAGCAGGTACCTGGACCTGCTTACATGGTAGCTCAGGGCTCCAAGAATGAACAGGCCAAAAGGACAAGTTCCAACATGTAAACACTTATCTACCAAGCTTCTCCTTCTGTCATGCTGGCCAGTGTCTCATTGGCCAAAGCAAGTCACATGGCCAAGCCTAGAGTCAATGCAAGTGTGGGGGTGGGGGGCTACACCAAGGCTAGTCAAGCAGGAGGTGAGATTCACGGATGGAGCCCCAATGTACTAGACCACCACAGAGCATCTGTGGTGGGGCCCCAATAATTTGCATTTTTATGACTTTATATCTAGGTAGCCCCCTACTGTGATGCAGATGTTCCAGTGACCACACTTCAAGAACGGACCCTAGCCCATAAGATCTATTCTATAACGCCACCATCAAAGAGGCCTTTAAATCTCCCCGCCTGTCATAGTCACTGATCAAAGGAAAGCCCGCACACAATCACTGTGCTGGGGAACTGACACCCACTCAATGGGACACAAGAACGCTGTTCAAGTACAGGGAATAGAGTTAATAATACTATAATAACTATGTACGGTGTCAGGTGGGTATTAGACTTATTGGGGTGACCACCTCATAAGTTATATAAATGTCTAATCACTATGTTGTACATCTGAAACAAATACAATATTGTATGTCAACTGTAATTGAAAAATATTTTTTAATTATTAAAACAAACAAACAAACAAACAACAACAAACGCTGTTCAGACACTGGCTTCTTCAACAAGCCTGGGACTCTGGCTTTCAGTCCTGACTCGGCTACATTCGAGCCAGGGGGCCTTGTACAAGTTGTTCCCCTCATAGTGAGGAGGTTGGACCAGATTAGCAATTTATAACCTCTCCACCACCCAGGGATCCTTGATGCTATTTCTTCACTCAAGGAGCCCGGTGTTTTGAAAGATTTTTCTCTACCAAACAAACTACACATGCTAAATGATCTTTTTAAACTGGAAGACAACTGAGTTTTTACTCAATTATCAGGAAGCATTTCTGATGGGCATGAGATAGCCAACATTTCTACGCTGAACTGAGAAAATTCCCACCAAAAGTAAAGGGCTCTGAGGCATTGGATAGATTGGACTGCCTCTGATTGAGAAATGTTCAATTGGGGTACAGATTTTTGCAATATTCAAAATATGAGAGGGAACCTAAAAAAAACCAAAATGTATTTATAAAAAATTGTGTATTTATTCTTACATGCTTTTTAAAAAAAGATTAATTTTATTGTTTGAGAGAAGGTGAGAGAGAGAGACAGAGAGAGAAGCGGGAAGGGCCCAGAGCAGTCTCCATAGTTGTACATCATTAGTTGTGACATAGTTTCATTCCACACAGGTGGATGTGGGGCTGCACAGGGCAGAACCAAACTGGGGTCTCCTGCACAGGAGGTGAGAACCTCCACCACCATCCTGGTGGTTATTAGTTGTGAGCCAGTTGTGCACCGCCGGTGAGCATGTGGGTTTGCACAGGCTGAGGCCGGGATTCAATCCCTGGACTTCGCAGGTGCAAGGCAAGCACTCAACCTGTCAAGCTATCCCAGCATCCCCTATTCTTACATGTTTAACATTCGGTCACCTTCAAAGTGCTCTCCATTTGATGCAATACACTTATCGAGATGCTTTTTCCACAGCTCAAAACAGTTTTTGAACTTGTCAATTTTAGTGCTTCTGTCGTTTTTTTGTTTTACCTCTTCCACATCAGCAAAATGATTCCCTTTGAGGACTTTTTTTATCCAGGGAAACACAAAAAAAAGTCACTTGGGGTGAGATCAGGTGAATAAGGATGGGACACAGGGGTCATGCCATTTTTGGTCAAAAACTGATTAACACTCATCGTAGTGTAGGCAGGTGCACTGTCATGCTACACACTGTTTATGTAAATTACCCACCATGAAATGGGCAAATGTGTTGAAAGAGTCTCCAAAAAAATTCACTGAAGCCAAACGCAGCCTCTCACAACACTACCAGCTGGTACACTGATGCAGATGGGTTCCAAGAACACTCACCTAGTGGGAGAAGCCTGTTTTACAAGGGTCCCACCATCCAGAAGATAATTCTGTTTTTTGGGGGGTCCCCCCTCATAATCGACCAATCCCCTGTCTGGAATTGTGGGGGCTTTCAGCTGAGATTAACTGGACAGGTGTCCTGTAAGTAGGACCTGTCCAGCTCTGAGCAGTCTGTGTGCCAAGTGCCTCTTGGAGCCACCAGGAGCCAGCACCCTGCCGAGTGCCATGGGAAAACTCAGGGCATCTAAGGTGGCACTGTCCATTGACCATTTAAATTTAAGTTAAACAGAATTAAATAAAGTTTAAAATTCAGTTTCTAAAAAACAAGAAAATAAATTTCTCGGTTGCACTAGCCACATTTCCAGTGCTCAGCAGTCACACATGGCTAGTGGCTACCATCTGTGCCGGACAGCGCCGGTAAAGAACATCTCCCCCACTGCAGAAAGTTCAAATGGACAACACTGGGAGGTATGATCAAAAAATACAAATGTAGGCATGTCCAGTGTTACACGCTTGATGGGCCTCCAAAGGAGAGTTCCTATACACCAAATTCTAGCTGCTCCACTGCTCATATGATACTATGGAGCTGCATTTCTTGGAAAAAAATAATTGGCTCTAAAAAAAATCACATTTAGAGATATAGCCAACCTTTAAAATCACACAGTAAATTTAGAGAGAAGATGATTAAGCTCCTGATAAAACTGTAGTACCAATAATGGTAATTATTGGAGTAAGCCACCAAGTATGACCCCTGCCATAACCAACCACCCCCACCCCACCCCTCAGGGGTCCCCACACCCCTCCAAGAGAAGAGAGCAACGGGTTGTGCATTTGCTCATCCTGACAAACAGAAATGTCTTTGACCCTGCAAGTCTCATACTTTATATTCTGTAGCAGGGGTGTCCAGACATTTGGCTTCCCTGGACCACAATGGAAGAAGAATTGTCTTGGGCCACACATAAAATACAATACACAATAACTGAATAGCTAAGAAAAATATCACAAAAAAATCTCCTAATGTTTTAAGAAAGTTTACATACCCGGATTTGTGTTGGGCCACATTCAAAGTCACCCAGGGCTACATGAGGCCTATGGGCTGCAGGTTGGACACGCTTGTTCTATAGTTTTTCTGTGTCTACTTCTACAGTACGGGCTGCTCTGCAAGAGGGCAGTGTGCAAAAGGTGGTGGGGATGACTGATGTGAGAGTTTTTAGTAGCAGATGCTGTTGGTCGTCTAACCAACAGACATTGGTCTCCTCATCTGCCCTTGCTGACCAGAGTCCCCACTGCAGTGACTCAGAGGAAAGGCTGATTGGCCTAAGGTGCACTTTCTGCCCTTGGGCATGACTGATGTTTGGGGCCAGATCATTTGTCGTGGGGACTGTCCTGTGCACTGTAGGATGTTTGGCATTATCCCTGTCCTCGACCCACTAGATGCCAATAGCACTCCCTTCCCATACACACCAGCTGTAACAACCAAAAATGTCTGTAGACATTGCCAATGTCCCCTGGGGAGCAAAATCAACCCAGGCTGAGAGCCGCTGGCCTATAGCTTGAAGTCTAAGCCAGTGGTTCTCAAACGAACATGCATCAGAATCACCTGAAGAACCTGTTAAAACCCGCTTGCTGGGCCTCACCCCAAAGTATCTGATGAAGCAGGTCTGTGGTAGATCTATCAAATGCTCAGGGGACACTGATGGTCCTGGTCAAGGGACCCCACTTTGGGAACCGCTGACCTCAGTCATTTGTGACACTCCTTTTCCCCTGGACATTCAGACCAGAGGGTAAGGGCTTCCAGAAAAGGTTTCCTTGTTGATGATAAGACACTGGGGAAGAAGCAGTCCCTTGTCTTCTTGGACATTGTGGAACCTGCATGTGATGTCTGGAGCTGTGGCAGACATCTTGTGACCTCAGGGGGAGCTAGTTGAGGGTGGGGCACACCTACCCACTGAGGATGGAAAGAAGCTGGTTCCTGGAGGTGGTGGAGTCACAGAACTAACCAATGTTGGAGCTGTTCCCAGGAGATCCTGGTGAGTGACAGAGAGACTCTTCCTTTTTGTTTAAGGAAGTAGTTCCCAAATTTTGCTCCCCTTTAGAATATCTGTGAGTCTTTTAAAAGTTGTTCCACACCAATTCAGTCAGAACCTCTGATTGTAGGACCCAAGAATCAGTATTTTTTTTTTTAATTCCCCCAGGTGTTTCGATGTACAGCCAAGTTTGAGAACCCCTGATGCCGAAAGTGTGGTTGGTGGACCATCAGCATTCTGGGAGCTCACCGGAAATGGACAACTTCAGGTCCTACCCACACTCTGAGACCTACTGACTTAGTCTGTATTTTAACAAGTAATATGTGATCTACCTGCACAGTGAAATTTGAGAAATAATACTTTAAGCCAATTTAGTTGATTTTTTTGTCATTGGCATCTCAACTGCTACCATCTTTAATAGGTCTACAGGGGTCACATATCTGAACACAGGGTTCACACACTTAAATCATAATGAAATGATTCTGTCAAGAGAGACCCCAGTACTCTTCCCAACACTGAGAGCATTGTGGCCATGTCTAGTAAAGTGGACGGTGCCCGCACCTACAAGACAGGAATTCCACATTTTGGCACACACTCTTGAGAAAACCTTACATGTGCTCAGGAAAACAAACACAGAAATGTCCTTTGCAATTAACAAACATCAGAAAAGGGAGAAAACCTAAATGTCCATGTTTGTGGAAGCAGAAAAGTTATCATTATTACCATTACATTGCTAACATTTACTGAGCAGATACTGTCCTAAATGTTTAACTGGATTACCTTGTTTAACCTCATAGCTTCCCTAAAAGGCAGGCATTATTATTATCCCCATTTTATAGATGAGGAAACTGAGGTACAGAGTAGCAACTTGCCCAAGTTACGGCACAAAACTCGCTGAGTTAGGTAGGATTTCAAACCAAACAATGTGGCACTAGAACTGACCTAATAATCATCACAGTAACCTGCCTCATAGGGAAAAAAATCTCCCCTGAGCCCTAGCTTTTCTACACAGATGTGCCCATTCTTTCTACATCCATACCTATGTCTATCACAGCACCAGTAATACTTCAGCAGAACTATTATTTTCATGCTGATTCTCTAGCCCATCTTAGAGTGCTTCTCAACCAAGATGCATGTGAGAGTCACTGGTACACTTTTTTAAAATTGTGGGGGATCTAGGTTGGCTCAGCGGGTTAAGCGCTCGCTTTGCAGCCTTGGAGCCCAACGATCGAATCCCAGGTCTGGCCCAGGCGGACCCATGTGCTGAACTGGGGTGTGTCCCCAGTTCAGTTCTTGCCAGGCCTATGCGGAAGGCTCCCGGCCCAGTTCCTGCCCTGCGCAGCCCCGTGCCCACCTGTGGAGTGAAACTATATGGAAAACTAATGCTGTCAACTATGGAGACTGCTCTGGGCCCTGCCCCTTCTCTCTCTCTCTCTCTGTCTCTCTCTGTCTGTCTCTCTCTCTGTCAAAAAACAATAAAAATAAATCTTTTTAAATTGTGGTAAAATATTCATATCATTTACCATTTTAACCATTTTTGAGTGTACAGTTCAGTGGCATTAAGTATATTTACATTGTTATGTGACTATCACTACCATCTATCTCTAGAACTTTTTCATCATCCCAAATTGAAATTCTGTCCCCATAAAATAATAACTTCCTGGATGCTGGGTAGCTCGGTGGTTGAGCACTTGCCTCACAGTCATGAGGTCCCGAGTTTGATTCCTGACCCTGGCCTGTGCAAACCCATATGCTGAACTGTGGCTCAAGTGGTAACCGTCGGGATAGCTCAGTGGGTGAGGTTCTTGCCTTCCATGCGGAAGGTCCCTGGTTTGGTTCCTACCCAGCACGGCCCCACATCAACTTCATCAACTTGTGTGGAATGAAACTATGTCACAACTAATGATGGACCATTATGGAGACTACTCTGGGCCCTTCCCCTTCTCTCTCTCTCTCTCTCTCTCTCTCTCACACACACCTTACTCAACAATAAAATAAACCTTAAAATAATAACTCCCCATTCCTCCTCCTCTCAGCCCCTGGCAACCACCTTTCTACCTTCTGTGCCTATGAATCTGTTTACTCTAGACACCTTACATTAAGTAGAATCACACAATATTTGTCCTTTTGTGTCTGGCTTCTTTCACTTAATACAATGTTTTCAAGGTTCTTCATGTTATAGCATGTATGAGAATTCCATTCTTTTTTTAAGGCTGAATAATATTCCATTGGTATGTATATGCCACATTTTGTTTATCCATTCAACCACCAATGGACATTGGAGTAGTTTTCATGTTTTGGCTTTGTGTATAGTTTTCATTGTGTATAATGTGTGTAATGCTGTGATGAACATCGGTGCTCCCGTATCTCTTTGAATCTCTGCTTTCAATTTTTGGGGGTAATATCTAGAAGTGGAATTTTGGATCATCTTCTGTTTAACACTTTGATGAGCCACCAAATTGTTTTCCAAAGTGACTGAATCATTTTGCATTCCCATCAGCAATGCAGAAGAGTTCCAATTCCTCCACATCCTCACCAACACTTGTTATTTTCTGTTTTTTTTAAATGCTTATAAATTAATTTTAACATAACTATAATAAAACCATTGTATACTGATATAAATTACATATATTGAAAAGAAAACACATTTTCTAAAACAAATGAAAACTTTTGTGAAAACAGGAACATTGGTTTTCATTTTCACAAATCTTGTTAATGTCGGGCTTAAGAGAAAGCTGGAGTCTCATCTTCGTTTCTACATTCTATCTGTCACAGTACATCATGTAGCCTCTGGAAAATTCTATTCATGAGTGAATGATAGTGAAAAAGTCAAGTAGAAACTCAAGATCATTATGAAAATAGTTCTGATTTTATAGACCTTCTGAAAGGGCCTCAGGGACTCCCACAGGTCCTGGAACCAATCTTTGAGAAGCACAACTCTGGGATAATATACCTGCATACAACTTGACTATTTGAGCTCAGATCTGTGGAGCTATCTGTTAACTTGTAGACTTACATCAATTAGAAAACGTAATCCAAAGGTTCTAATTGTATAGCCCTGAGTAACATTAACCATTTTTATATCTAACCTAAAGATCTTAGCCTAACATCCTTTACTTAAACAAAACTCATGTAAATACACAGTTATTTAATTGTTCTTGGTACTAGTTTAATCATCTTTCTAGTTTCCTTGTTAATGATTTAATAAATTAACACATTTTCACTCTATATTTGTGTGAGAGTCTTGTTCATATCATTAAATTTTTTATTTCATTTTATTTTATTGTTTTGAGTGGGGAGGAAGGCTCAGAGCAGTCTCAATAGTTGTACTTCATTAGTTGTAACAGTTTTACTCCACACAGGTGGATGTGGGGCCACGCAGGGCAGGAACCAAATTGGGAGCCTCCCACATGGGAGGTGAGAACCTTCAACGCCATCTTGTCAGTTACTCATTGCGCTGCACATGGGTTTGCACAGGCAATCAAAACCTGAACCTCGCGATTGCAAGGCAAGCGCTCAATCACTAAGCTATCCCAGCATCCCCTGTTTACGCTATTGAAAATTATATTTTGACAATATTCTTTCCCTCAGTAAATCTCCTCAATAACCTATAGCATTATTACGTCTATTTTACAGAGAAAAATTGAGGCTGGGGGAGTGCAAGTGACTTCTCCGAGATGAGAGAGCTCAGTGATGTCAGCCTAGTGGTTTCTCAGGTTTGGTTCTGGTATCATCTTCCTGGACTTAGTTATTTATTTACTAAATCTGGTGAGATACTTCCTGGACTTTCTATGCTGGATTCATGACAATCTCCTGATTCGTATCCTCTTTTCTCTCTCACAGGCTGAGGTATAGGACGGGAAATACTGAAAACATTCCTTTCACATCAGTATCCCTACACGGGAGATGCTGGAGATACATTTCACCAAGTATTTTGTGAATTCAGGACAAAATGAGAAAAATCAATTTTGTTTGTTTGACAGAAGTTCTCAGAATGTGTGTTTTTTTTATTTTGGATAATGGCCATCCTAATGAATGTGAAGCAGTATCTCATTGTAGTTTTGATTTGCATTTCCCTAATGATTAATGATATTGAACATCTTTTCATGTGCCTATTAGCCATCTGTGTATCTTCTTTGGAGAAATGTCTATTCAAGTCCTTTGCTCATTTTTTAACTGGATTTTTTTTGTTGTTTAGTTAGAGGAATTCTCATATGTTCTGAATATTAATTCCTTATTAGATATATAATTTGCAAATATTTTCTTGCATTCTTTTCACTCTCTTCATAGTGACCTTTGATGTACAAAAGTTTTAAATTTTGATGAAGTCCAATTTATTTATCTTTTCCTTTTGTTGCCTGCTCTTCTGGTATCATATCCAAAAGATCACTGCCAAATTCCATGCCAAGAAGATTCCCCCTGTGTTTTCTTCTAAGAGTTTTATCATTTTAGTTCTTACTTTTTGGTCTTTAGTCCACTTTGAGTTAATTTTTTTTTTTAAAGATTTGTTTTTATTGTTTTTGACAGAGAGAGAGAGAGATACAGAGATAGAGAAGGGGAGGGCCCAGAACAGTCTCCATAGTTGCACATCATTGGTTTTTCCACATAGTTTCATTTCACAGGTGGGCGCGGGGCTGCACAGGGCAGGAACTGGGCTGGGATCTCACCCCAGTGAGAACTGAACTGGGGGAACTCCCCAGTTCAGCATATGGGTCCGCACAAGCCGGGGCCGGGATTCGATCCTCGGTTCCTGGGGCTGCAAAGTGAGCACTTAACCCATTGAGCCATCCCGGCTTCCCCATGAGTTAATTTTTGAATGAGGTGTAAGGTAAGGGTCCAACTTCATTTTTTCACATGTGGGTATCCAATTTTCTTACCTAGAACACTTTCAGAACTCCTCAAGTCCAGGCTGCATCCCAGAATCTCTGTGGTGGGGCCCAGGCATCAGTAACTCAAAGCTCCCATGGTGGTTCCCTGGGTACCCTGGACTGAGAACAACTGTCCTATTGCACTGCAACCTTCTTAGTCCCCAGTCATCCGTCTAGTGCTGGTTTCTGCATTCCCACTTTCCAGCATAGGCATGGCCCACGGAGGTATTCATTGAGGCTCATGCTGGGCCTGGGGTGACTAGAAGAGATTCTAGCCCTGAATATTAATTAATTCTCAAACACACGGGTTCCCTGCACCTTCCATGCCCGCTCAGTGCTGTGCCAGGTACATCCAAGGAGATGAAAAAGAACCAGCGGTGGGTTTAGCCCAAGGAGGGCATGGTGGGGAGTCAGCTGGTAACAGTGCTGGACAGTGAGGGGCCAGCTGTCTGTGCCATGGAATCAGAGAGGTCTGGCTGCTGAGGAGGGTGGCCTGGGGCAGGGCTGGGGTGCAGCCTTGGAGGGTCAGAGAGGAAGGGGAGCTCAGAGGAGGAAGAGCTCCAGCAGAGGTGTAGAGGTGAGCACGCATGGAGCAAATGGGGGAGCCTCGCTGGAGACGCTGCCCCAGCAGGATAGAAGGAGAATAGCAGCTGACATCTGGTGGACATCTGTCTGCCTGTGCTTCCCTCCATTGTGTTTCCTCATCTTTAAACCACCAGAGATCACAGCAGCACTTATTTCACAGGGCAGCTGGAGGATTATATGAGTTAGGGCAGAAGACTCTAGAACTGTGGCTGACACAGAAGCACTCAATAATGCCAGTTATAATTATATTCCACTGTTGTTATCTCCTTTCATTTCCACAGCAACCCTAAGGAACGTATATCATTATTTCTATTTTCTTAAGAGGAAATGGGATCAGAGAGGTGTAGTCAGTGGCCTACTATCATACAGCAGGAATGAACCAGGATTCAAACTCTATTCTGCCTGATTCCAAAGCCCCTGCACAAATCTTCCATGAAACTTGGGAACCAAAGGCTGGATTTCTGGAATGCAGACCCGGAAAGGGTCTCTTAAGGCCATTGTATCTGGCCCAGCTCCTTTGTTCTGTAGAGAAAAACAACCAGTAAAAGCAGGTGACAGCGTGCGGTCCCACAGCATGTCAGGCAGGCGCAGATTGGGGTGTGAGGCTTCTAGATAGACTGCTGGACAGGACAGGGTGCCACCTGGGCTAGCGGTCACAGCTAGCTGGGTCACCGTGCACCACGTGACCCACCTCCAGCCGGCTCAGCTGACAGTGCAGTGGGAGCTAGGGCATCACCCAGAGGAGGCAGGGCAGCCTTTGTGCTGAGCTCACCCACCTGCCTCCCCGCTCAGCCTAGCAGAGATCACCCTGAGAGGCCCCCCCATCCTCCCAACACTCTCAGCTCAGGCCTGCAGCCCAGAGACACCCCCCCCCCGACATGCCCCCACCCCAGCCGCCTACCCACCTTTGCAGGGTAGCAGAAATGTAAACCTGGATCCATTTGCCTGTGCAATTTTCACAATTACCACAGCAATTATTCCCCATGAGCCATTGCGGCCAAGCCTTCAGCATCGGTGCTGAGCCCACCACAAGCTGTAGGCCTTGCCCCCACACCATCACAGGCTGCCCTTCGTCTTGTGGCCTCATCTCCAGCATCTGCACAACTTGCTGCCTCTCCACCCTCCTGCTGCAACCGCAGGTGTGGACTTCGGGAGTGGGCTTCGTCCACATTGCAGATGGGGCGAGGAGGAGAGGCTCATTCGCACGGAGGACTAGTGCCTGGAAGCGGGTGAGTTTTGGCAGGAGCTGGTCCTTACCACCTCATCTGGCCCCGTTTCTTCCCACTGGAAGTTTCCAGGGTGAGAAAGCGACCCTCTGAATAATTCTCCTTTAGAAGCACAGGGGGATGGAGTCAAAGCCGGCACCTGTGGTGTGATGTAGGAAAGTAGTTTCTAAACTTGGATGCACAACCAAAAATCTCCTGTATAAAAAATGCACGTTTCTGGTCCCTACCCTGAAGGTTCTGATTCTGTTGATCCGGTGTAAAACCCTACTATCTCTGTTTTGTTTTGTTTGTTTTGTTTTGTTTTGTTATTTTTAAGTTCTCTCATATGATTTCGATCATCAACCCAGGCTTGGGAAATGTTAGAAGGTACAGGGAAGAATTCCTGAATTATTTCCCATTCTTTCCCTCACTGTCAACTTTTCCAAACAAGCAAAAGCTCCTTCTTTTTCACATCTAAATAACTACTGGAAGAGTTAAGGGCAGGGATGTGAATCATTCACACTATAGTATAAATAAGTTTACTCAGCTTTCTGCCTTATGTGAATCATTCACACTATAGTATAAATAAGTTTACTCAGTCAGCTCTCTGCCTAACACCTAGCTGAGACTCTGCCTGTTTTGGGGGGAGTAGAGGGTGAGAATTAGAAGTGTTGACAGAAGAGAAAACAGAAGAAAGCAGAAAGGGGACGCCAGGATGACTCAGCGGGTTAAGTACTTGCCTTGCTGCCATGGGGCTTGGGGATTGAGTCCTAGTCCCACCCTGGCCTGTGTGGACCCATGTGCTGAATTGGGGCCATGCTTCCCCATGTGGGAGGCCCCTGGTTTGGTTCCTGCCCTGTGTGGCCCCACATCCACCTCTGTGAAATAAAATTATGTTGAAACTGATGATGTACAACTATGGAGACTGCTCTAGGCCCTCCCCAGTTCTCTTTCTGTCTCTCTCTCTGACAAACAATAAAATAAATCTTTAAAGAGAGAGAGAGAGAGAGAGAGAGAGAGAGAGAGAGAAAGCAGGAAGAGAGGGGGATGGGGAATAGAGGTGCTCCTGAGAGAGGTATTAAGAGTAAAGGGCTTTTGGGATGCCAGGATAGCTCAGTGGTTGAGTACTTGCCTTGCAATCATAATGTCCAGGGTTCAATTCCTGGCCCCAGCCCATGAAAACCCATATACTGAACTGTGGCACAGCTGGTAACCGCCAGAATGGCTCGGTTGCAAAAGTTCTTGCCTCCCATACTGGAGGCCCCAGGTTCCCACCCGCATGGCCCCACATCCACCCATGTGGAATGAAACTATGTCACAACTAATGATGTGCAACTACAGAGACTGCTCTGGGCCCTCCCCCCTTCTCTCTGTCTCTCTCACCTTCTCTCAAACAATAAAATAAATCTTAAAAAAATAAAATAAAAACTAAGAAGTAAATTTGGGGCCCTAGACTTTGGGGCCTAGACTCAGCCACTGCTGAGTTCACAGCTCATTTTGCCACTAACTTGCTGTATGACTTTGCACAAGTGACTGGCTTCAGTGTCCTCTTCTGTCAAATGGAGCTGCCTCTCGGGGCAGTTGAAAGGCCCAAAAGAGCTGAGATGAGAAAGCATTTTGGAAAGAGTAAAACATGGACAGGGTGAGTCACGTCTCTGCTTCCTGGTGTCCTCCTGAGACCCCACATAAGCCTGGCCTCTCAGGCAGTAAAATTTACCTGTTTCCTCCCCACACAACCCCTCAGAACTAGAATCTCAGGTTAAAGGAGTTGGAAAAGCCAAGACACACGAGGGTGTTATTAGCTAATAACATATTAATGTATCTTCCAGGAGTTGGTTTTGGAAACCCTTGGAAATAGATATTAGGTACAGTTAGGTAGGGGTTGTCCCAGGGGTCCCCAAATCTCACATCCACCCAACTACCAGACAGCTGTGGTTCCCCACCCTGACAGTACGTAAGAATCACTGACGTCCAGAACACCAGAATGGCTAAAATAAAAAGATAGACAATACCAAATATTGACAAGGATGCAGAGCTCAGCCACTGTGGAAATTTTTCAGCAATACCTATAAAGTCCAGCAGCTGTACACTTAGACCCACACTTACATCCAACAGTAATGAGTGTGCATGGCTGCCAAAGCCATGTGCATGAATGCTCACAGCAGGGATGTTCATATTAGCCCAGAACAACCCAATGTCCATCCACAACTGTAAGACTAAACAGTGTGCTGTGCTGTGTGAGGCACCACCCAGAGTCCTGCTTCCAGACAAAGGCACTGCTTCCCCCTCACTGTGTGGAATACTTAATGCTGACAGTTCTCTGAGCCCCTCCCAGGAATTGTCCCCACCTTACAGGCCCCTCCCAGGAGCAGCTCATATCCAATGACTAGTTCACACTGGCCTGGATCCCTTGCCTTGTGACAGGACACCCCTGAATCGCCAGCCCAACCTCAGCACTCCCCATGGGATCAGTGAGGCCTATGTTCAGTGCCCCCTCTTGGCCGAGTCCTGCTTCCCTCACCTACTGCAAAGGTTGTTCCAGAGAACGGGACCCATAACCCTCCTGTGCACAAGCCTTTGCAGAGTCTGTCTCCCCCGGAACCCTAGCCAGCTGGTGTGAGCAGGGGCTCTAGGGGGCAGCCCCTCTGTACAGGAGCAGGGAGCTGGGTCCTGCACCAGTGGCTGGCAGCGAGGACCATGGCTGAGGCAGGAGGCATTGCAGGCAGCAGCGATAAAGCTGCTCCCACCTCCCTGGGTGGGCATTGCCTCCCATGTGAGAGGCCCGGAGCAGTCATCAGAAAGCCCAGAGCTGTTGCTGGGGCTCTCACTCACAGGAGAGACAATGAAGGGCTGAGGGTGATTAATCACTAATTAAAGGCCAAGTATGAAAGCCAAGGGCCTCTTTAGCTGCATATAAATGCTCCTCTCCTGCAGCTGGAGGGGAGGGAAAAGCCGAGGAGCAGGAACAGGCTTAACTATGAGTGGAGCAGAGCAACGGAGAAGGTTGAATTCTCAGCCCACGATGCATCCGCGGCATCAAGGTCAGGCCCTGCTTGGGAAAGAGTGACCCCTCAGCGTCACACCCCCCTGCTTGAAGGCAATGCTGAGCATTCTCCCTCCAGGTCTGCCCCTTCCTGTCCTGGCCACCAGACCAGTAACGGGTGGCTCACACCTCAGCCCCACTGCAGGCGCCACCATGCGCCGCCGGCAGAAGCCAGAGAGCACGCAGGATGTGATCTGAGGGGCTGGGTCAAGGGCGAGGGAGGACAGGAAGCTGGACCAGGGTCAGTTTACCCCAAAATACAAGAATTAACGCCCCGGTGAGGCCCCTGAAAGATGGTGTTCACACACTGCTGGGAAAAAATGATGGCTACGGTTACAGCCCAAGACGTACAAATGCCGGGTCACCAGTTCAGGCTGTTCAAGAAGGGACCAAAAGGCACAGGATGGGCACCGTCAGGTGACCCACCATGTGTCTGAGTGTTCTTTGCCAAAGCCACAGGAAAGCGCTGGTGCAAGAGGTGCCAGCAGGCTGACAAGCACAGGAGAAAGTGTCCTCTGAAGACCTGAGAGCAGACGCTGCTGTTACAGAACGGGGCGCCCTGACAGCAATGGAGGTGACGGACAGGGCCCCCAAATAAGAGACAGCGTGGCAGCACTTAATGGGCAGAAGGAAGGTGAGCACAATGATCATAACGATTGGCAAGGTCAGAGCGCAGCTGGGAGAACTGACCCCGCAGAGCTACTAAATGAATAGGACCCGCACCCCTCAGGGCAAGCCAGGGGGCAGCCAGTGAGGACGCTGCCCACTCCATGTCACCAGGAGCCATCAAGGCCTGGTGATCAGGGCTGCGGGCTACACCCCAGGAAAAAGTCATGGTTCCCTGCCCAGTTCCCAGACCTTGGCAAGCTTTCAGGTCCAACTGACCAAAGGAGAGACCAGGAGGTGCCCAGGAGTAACAAGGACATGTGGTAATGACCCCTCCAGGCCCTCCCCAGAGGGATGCACACAGACATTTATTTGGGTAACCATCACAGAAGAAAGAGGAATAGACAGGCATTTCAAGGACTATTAGACACAGGGTCCAAATGGATGCTGGTACCAGGCACCCCAAAATTCGGCATGCCCCTACCCCTCCCCACCCCACCCCCACCCCCGCCATCCCGTTAGGGTGGGAGCACATGGCGACCAGGTGATAAATGTTTTCCTGACCCAGGTTTGGTCACTCCCCTGTCTGGGCCCTGCAGGCAAAGGGCTGCACAGCCAGGAGACTGAAGAGCAAGTGCAGACTCAGGTCGTAATACCACCCTCCTGCAGGATCACCCAGAGGAGTGTCCTTGGGGCCCACCAGACACTGCTCAAATCCCTTCCTGACAAGTTACCGTTGGGCCCATTTCCTCCTCTGCAAAGTGGCAATGATGGCACCTGCTTCACACAGCAGCTGTGAGAATAAAGACCAGTGTTTCACAACGCCGCCTCCTCCCACACAGGCGATGACTGTGTGCTGCTTACACTGAGAAAATGGGAGCAGGCTATGGGAATGCCCCACTTGTGCCCCCATGTCCCTGTGCCCACCCCTGGGCTGGGCCCCCCTCCTCCAGGCTCTAGGCCTTGCCCTTGGCCCCCCAACTGTGTGGCTGCATCCAATAGTTCTCCCTTGTCTCCTGTATGATCCGTTTTCCAAGACACAGAATCTGTCCCATCAAGAGAGAAACATGGTGGTATTTCTCTCATTGAAAAAAGAAAGGACCCTCCCTAGACAGCATTCTGCCTTCAGCCGCTGCCCCATGAGCTGCTCCCGTGGCTGGTGGAGGGCACTCTAGGGAAGGCTGCCCAGACGCCCGGTCTCCACCCCCTCCTGAAGCCCCTCCAAGTCAGGCTCTGGCCTTCACTGGCCACCACTGACCTAATGGTGCCAAAACCCATGGTCCCCCTCTAATCCTCCTAAGGTGTCCAATGCCACCCCGCAGGCCCTGACAGACATGACCCCTCAGCCTCTCTGACACTCTTGTCTCTGCTTGGTCCCCAACCTCTATGTGCCAATGCACCCAGAGATCAGGCCAAATGATCTCATCCCAGCCCACGGCTTTAAAACACCCCACTCTGGAGGCTGGGATGGCTCAGTGCATTAAGCGCTCACTTTGCAGCACTGGGGACGGAGGATTGAATCCCAGCCCCGGCCCGTGGGGACCCATGTGCTGAACTGGGGAGTTCCCCCAGTTCAGTTCTCTCTCTGTCTCTGTCTCTGTATCTCTCTCTCTCTCTCTCTCTCTCTCTCTCTCTCTGTCAAAAACAATAAAAAATTAAATAAATAAATAAATAAAACAAAATAAAATACCCCACTCTTACAAAATAGCCCACTCTTCTATTTCCAGCCCCAACCCTGCACTGGACTCCAGGTGCACAAATCCAACCATCCATCTGGATGTTAAACAGGGTGCTAGGTTCCAAATGGAACTTTTTCTTATTTAAGATTTATTTTTATTGTTTGACAGAGAGAGACAGAGAGAGAGACAGAGAGAGACAGAGAGAGAGAGAGAGACAGAGAGAACAGGGAGGGCCCAGAGTAGTCTCCACAGTCGTACATCATCAGTTTTCGAAATAGTTTCATTCCACAGGTGCATGTGGGGCCTCACAGGGCGGGAACTGGGTGGGGGGCCTCTCACATGGGAAGCTCACCCCATTTCAGCATATGGGTCCGCACAGGCTGGGGCCAGGACTCAATTTCTGGACCCCACAGCTGTAAGGTGAGCACTTAACATGCTGAGCCATCTCAGCATCCCCCAAACAGAACTCTTGATTGCTGATCCAACCCTGGTCTTCTCCATTCAGAAAATGACACCACTGTTCCCCCAAATGCTCAAACTAAAGACATAGATTTCTCTCCCCACCTCACCCTACATCCCATTGACTCTCCCTGCTGTGCACCCAGAACCCAGCCACCTCACACCCCTCTGCCGTAGCCGTGTGGGTCCACATCACCATCACCTCTAGTCTGCTGGGTTATGCTGTCTCCTAAGGATCCCCCTTGCTTCCACCTTTGCCCCCTATGGTCTATTTGTCAGGTGGTCATGTTTTTAAAACATAAATATAATTTTGACACATCATACCCCAGTTGAAACCTTCAGTGACTCACCATGTCACTGAGAACAAGCTCTTTGGGGGAACTTAAAGGCCCCAACCTGTTTGCTCCCCCTCCCCTCCACCTCTCCAGCCACTTTGTCTGTCCCTCACACACATCAGGTTCTTTCCTGCCTCAGGGCCTTTGCATCAGCTGCTCCCAGAGCTGGGTGCTCTTCCCCTGATTTCCACAGGGCTCATTTCCTCAATGTTCCTGACCCCACCCCATTTAAAACAGCCTAGCCCCTTAACCCTGTTTTATTTTTCCTTTGCAACTCATCACTCCCTGATGCTATTTTTTTTAATCAACAGACTTTATTTTTTACAGCAGTTTTAGGTTCACAGCAAAATTAAGCAGAAACTACAGAAGATTCCCACATCTTCTCCACCAACCCCAGCCTTCCCTACCATCAGCATCCCACAGCAGAGTTGTACATTTGTTACAATCAATGAACCATGATGGACACACCATTATCACCCACCATCCACAGATTACATTAGGGTTCACTCTTAGTATTATATTCTATGGATTTTGACAAATGTGTATTCGTTATTACAGTATCATTCGGAATAGTTTCACTGTCCTGAAAATCCCTGTAGTCTACCTATTGGTTTCCCCCTCCCTTCCTCACACCTTCTCTTCCTCCTCTCCCCAGACCCCTGGCAACCAGGATCTTTTTATTGTGCCTGTACTTTGTCTTTTCCATATGTCTTATAGTTGGACTCATACAGTGTGTACCCTTTTCAGACTGGCTTCTTTCACTTAGTAATACTTGTATGGCTTTAAGATTCCTCCTTGTCTTTCATGGTTTGATAGTTTTTGTTTTTTTTTTTTTTTTGAGTGCTAATTAATATTCCATTGTCTGGATGTATCCCACGGTTTATCCATTCACCTATTACAGGATGTCTTAACTCCTTCTACGTTTTGGTAATTAAATTCCTTGACATTCACAATACACAATAGTAGACTAAAGGCACTGATGAGTCCTGCATAAAGAAAAGTCTTATTACCAACCAATGTCACCCCATTGAATTTAACAATAAAAAAAAAAGAAAAGTCTTTACCTTGGGTGAACCCAGTTTTTCCCAAATCTGACCACTGACAATTCACCCGGTATAACCTCCCACTTCCTGGGGCCAGAGGAGTGCATCCTAAGAAGATAAGCCCTCTGGCTGGGACAGCCAAAGAAAATTTCTTCCTGAAGGATGAGGGTTGAGCAACAAAGCAGAGTGGGGACACTGAGGTAACGGGAATTGTTGAGTTTAGGCAACTGGAGGATATAAGTTGGGCTAGAATGAGGACACCCAAGACGAGCAATGACAACTAAATTAAGGACCTGACTCTGGTTCCCCACAGGCACATAGCAGCTGGGTACCCCTGGGCAGGCCAGCTCTCCCCTGGGCCTCTCAGTGCCACTGTAAGACGACACCCAACTGCCCAGAGCTTCTGAGGCTGTAAGTGGGTCCTTCAGTTGGTTTCTAGAATTCAAAAAGCCTAATGCCTGTAACACCCAGACTGGGTCTCTAAAGACAATTCTCCATTAAATGGACCCACAGGGAAAAGACACTCCACAGAAATGGAAAAAATATTTCCAAATTATGTATCTGATAGGGGTCGAGTATCTAGAATATTTTTAAAACTCAAACAATAAACAGATAAATTACCATATTTAAAAATGGGCAAAGGATATGAAAAGGTCTTTCTCCAAAGAAGATATAATACTAAAGGCCAATAAGCACATGAAAAGATGCTCAATGTCATTATCAGAGAAATGCAATCAGACTCATAATAAGATGTCACTTCAGGGGAAGCCAGGATGGCTCGGCAGGTTAAGTGCTTGCTTTGCAGCCCTGGGGACCAAGGATCGAATCCCAGTCCTGGTCCCAGCCTCGGCCCATGCAGATCCATATGCTGAACTGTGCTGTGCTTCCCATGTGGGAGAACCCTAGCCTGGTTCCCACCCTGAGCAACCCCTGCCCACCTGTGTGGAACAAAACCATGTCAAAAACTGATGGGGTACAACTATGGAGACTGCTCTGGGCCCTCTTCCTTCTCTCTCTCTGTCAAAAACAATAAAATAAATCTTAAAAAAAAAAAAAAAGTCACTTCACACCCACTAGGACAGCCATAATCAAAAAGGTGTTATTGGGGGAAGCCGGGATGGCTCAGTGGGTTAGGCGCTCACTTTGCAGCTCTGGGGACCAGGGATCGAATCCCGGCCCCGGCCTGTGCGGAACCATATGCTGAACTGGGAGCTCCCCTAGTTCAGTTCTCTCTCTGTCTCTGTCTCTGTATCTCTCTCTCTCTTTCTCTGTCAAATAAATAAATAAAAATATATTAAAAAAAATAATTCTTTAAAAAAAAAAAGGTGTTATTGTACAAGTGTTGGTGAGGGTAAGAAGAAATTAGAACTTTTATACATTGCTAGTGGAAATGTAAATTGGTGCAGCCTAGAAAATAATATGACCATTTCTCAAAAGTTTAAATATTGAGTTACCATATGTTCCAACCATTCAACTCCTAGGCATATAGCCAAAAGAAATGAAAACACAAAAAGTTTCATATCCACACAAAAACTTGTTCATAAATGCTCATGGGAGCATTATTCATAATAATCAAAAAGTGAAAACAACTCATATCTCTTAATAGATGAATGGATGAACAAAATGTGTATATTCATATGTTAGAATATCATTCAGTCATAAAAAAGGAATGAGGGGAAGCCGGGATGGCTCAGTGGGTTAAGCGCTCACTTTGAAGCCCCGGGGACTGAGGATCGAATCCCGGCCCCGACCCATGTGGACCCATGTGCTGAACTGGGGAGTGCCCCCAGTTCAGTTCTCACCAGGGTGAAGACCCCGGCCCAGTTCCTGTCCTGTGCAGCCCGTGCCCACCTGTGGAATGAAACTATGTGGAAAAACCAATGACGTGCAACTATGGAGACTGTTCTGGGCCCTCCCCCTTCTCTCTGTCTCTGTTTCTGTATCTCTCTCTCTGTTAAAAACAATAAAAATAAATCTTAAAAACAAAAAAAAGGAATGAAGTACCATTATATACGAACACATGGATGAATCTTAAAAACACTATGCGAAGTGCAAGAAGCCAGATACAAAATATTTCTATGACTCCATTTATATGAAACACCCCAAATTAGGCAATTTATAGAGACAGAAAGTAGATTAGTGGTTGCCCAGAGCTTGAGGGAGGGGGAATTGAGGAGTGCCTACCAATGGGCATGGGGTTTCTTTTTGGAATAATAGAAATGTTCTGAAATTGGGTAGTGGTGATGGTTGTGCAACTTTGTGAATGTGCTAAAAGCCAGTGAATTTAAAATACATTAAAATAATATGTCTAAGAGGATCCACACTCCTTAGAGAAATGGCTGATTGCAGCTCTGAGGAGCCTGGAACGTCATTCCAGAAAGCAAGCACACTTCCAAAGACCAGTGTGGTCGTATGCAAAGGGAGCCAAGGTCAAACTTGAAGAGGGTCCCACTGGCCAAAGATGGGGCTGTTTGAGCATCTCTGAGAACCAGTGCAAGGATTGAAACGCATCAGATTTATAAAAATCCACACTGATTAAAAAATCAAAATAAAAACCCCAAAAAGTCTGCTAATAACCAAATATCTGCAGAAAGTAGAGCTCCTGGACCCTGCATACACTGCTTGTGTATGTGTGAACTGGTACAACCACTTTGGAAAACAGTTCAGTGTTATCTAGTAAGTTTAAAGATACATATAACCAATAACCCAGCAGTTCTACTCCTAAGGATATACCTTGCAGAACTGGATGTGTTACCCAGAGATGTGTATAAAAATGTTCTGAGCAGCGTTTTTCACAATAGCCACAACTCAGAAACCACCCTGATGTCTGTAAATAGTAAATGGGAAGTAAATTATAGTACAGTAGACGCTTAGTTAAGTGGTACCCATAGGATTGGTAGATGCCGGGTAAATGTAAACAGATTCCCCATTAACTGGAACTCAAGCAACTGGCATTCTCAAAGAACTGGCAAAAACATCTGCCGGTTGCTTGAGTTCTGGTTAAGGGAGAGTCTACTGTATATTCACATATTAGAACACTAGGCAATGGTGACAAATGAAAGAACAACCTTTTCAAAGAACAATCAAAATGCATGCCCCAAAAAAATGTTAATTGAAAAAAAGCCAGACATAAAATGTAACAGTTAATTAAAATTCAGCATGAGACAACTACAGGGTCTGGCAGAAGTAACACTGTAGCATCATGTGCTTTGTCGCACATGAGATGGACAACAATTTGAACGTTTCACCTAAAATGTCATATAGTGCGCTTGAGTGTGATACTGTTATGCTACAGAATGACATGCTTACAATTATGTAATAAAAGATTTGGTATAGATTACCCTCATAAAAACAAGGGTGTTACTTCTGCCAGACCCTGTATTTGGCTTTGGATGTATACTTATGTGATAAAACCAAAAACAAAGCAGATAATAACCCTATTTAGAATGGCGGGCCCCGCTGGGGGAGAGAGGAGTTTGTGGTGGGGAAGGTCTGGGAAGGTCTTCAGGCGCAGTGACAATTCTCTATTGTTGACCTAGATGGTGGTGACTTGGGTGTTGGTTTTTTATTAATTTCTTAACATGTATAACCTATTTTATATAATTTTATATTTAAAATATGGAAAGAAAAAAAAACACTCACTGGTCACCTTTAAAGGATGCTGCAGGATAAAATCATTTCGGTAAAACTTGGTAAATAAAGGGAAATAATGGAGCCTTTAGACAGCTGTATGTAGCATATTTCAGAAAAACCAAATAGGTACGGAGGCCAAGTTCTTCTTAATAGAAATACAGCTAATTGCAAACAAAATGGTCAACTTAGAAAAATCACCATCTGGTTAGGAGAAAGACGTGGCGGAAGTCAGATGCTACCTTGCAGTAGAGGTGGGATGGCCACAGCTCGGGGCTCCCCAGCCCTCCCGGCCCCTCATCCCCGCAGCCCCCGTGGGAGCCCCTGACCACAGCACTTGCCACCCTCACAGCCAGGCCACCCGCAGAGGGACCGCCCCACTGGCCGGCCAGCAGGGAGATGAGCTTATCAGCATGTGCTCTGCGTCCCATTTCATGTCCAAACTTTGCATAAAGACTCCGGAGTTCTGCCAAGCGGGGCACAGGCCCCTCGTCAGCGCAGCGCCTGGCCTGAGGTTGGCACAGAGCCCAGGCCCCCACTGTCCAGCTCAGCTGAGCAATGGGTCAAAGCAGCCTGGCAGTGGGGATTAAGGGGGTCCTCGTGAGAGCAGGGGTCTCAGGGGTCTGGAGCTGACACCAGGCTGGAGTGTCCACCCTCATTTTCCTGCCTCACAGACCCCCACCACCAAGGCATTCCGGGGGGGCCCTCCCACCCGTGGGCACATGCTTCAGGTGGCAATGCTGTGACTTGGTTTCTCCCCGTGGGGTGTGTCTTGGCCCTGGCTGGGGAGTGGTGAGGTGGGAAGGAAGCCCGCTGTGATTTGCCACCTGCCCCCCCACCCCCCGCCCCACTCTGCCCAGGGGCACCCAAGCCAAGCCAGCTTTGCAGCTTACCAGGCCAGCTGGTGTGAGGGGGGAGGGGCCCCCAATGCCCAGGCCTAGCTGAGGGTAGCAGAAGGGCACACCTAGGCAGTCAGGACCAGTGACAAAGGGTCTGGGAAGGAGAACAGAGGCAGGGATCCTGAACCCTGTAGGGTGGGACAGGCCTCCCATCAGAGGTGCCCCATCTGGGGCAGGGCCAAGTGGGGCAGGTGAGATGGCAGCCAGTCACCCAACACTCGGGGAGCAGGCAGCGGTGGCAGCCTGGTGTCCGATGGAGCTACTGATAGAGGTGACACCAGATACCCTGCTGTGGGTGGGGCTGGGGGAGGGGAGGCAGGACAGGGAGAGCCATGTTCAGAGCAAGTTTGAATCCCAGCGCTATCATCCACTTACCTAGGGACACTGGCCGGACGCCATAAACCCTCTGCAGCTGCAGCTTACCCACTGGAAAATGGGGTGCTATGAAGGTGAAGTGGGCTAATCACAAGGAGCCTAGGGCAGCGCCCAGTACTTGTTGTCACTATGGAGTTGGAGCTCAGAGGCTGAGCGGGGAGGTGGATGGCTAAATGCTGGGCAGATCCACAAGACTGGGAGTTCCAGGGGGCAAGGCCAAAGTGGATTCACTACTACCTGGCCAGTGCCCAGCAGTACAGGCACAGCACTCAATGCCTCTTTGTTAAATGAATGCATGAGAGTAAAACTACGGACCAGCAGCCACTAAGACAATTTATCAACCAGTCAGAGGATCCCCAATAAGAAAATGAACTCGCAATCCCACATCTGCCTCTTCCTGGCTGAGCCACCCCAGGCAAATCATGTCACCCGTCGACCAGCTGACCAGATGTCGTGTTTAAAACAGGACAGAAAACAACAATACTGTCCTGTTTCACACAGTACGCATGGTCAGCTTACTGACACCTTGAATTCACAACTCAGTGAGACTAGACTGACCATACGTACCATTTGAAATACAGAAGCATTGTTTTCTGCCCCACTTAAAAAAGGACACCTGGTCAGCCTAACCTGAGAACCTCAGCTTCCTCATCTATCAAATGGGAACAATGGTAATTTATAAATACTTCCCTCATAGGTTTCTGACAGGACTCAAAACAGAACATGGATATGGAAGTGCAGGAAGTGATGTCATGTCCCTTTACCAGATGCACCCATCCCCCAGCCGCTGTGAGTGCTAGTCCCTATTGGCTCACAGCTGCCCCCTCCTCCTGAGAGCTGACCCTGGCTTCCACGAGAGCCACCTCACCTAGAGATGCCTGGGAAGCTATGCCCTCCCAGGGAGGCAGCCAATGGCAGCCTGACCCCTTGCCTCGAGGAAGCAAGACCCCATGATGCTTGCTGGTCCTACTCTAGAGCTCCCCATGGGATCAGGCTCGAGCTAGACTTAAGCTGAAAGCCATCTTTCCGTAACCTTCCCCCTAACAGGAGGCCTGGCTCCCTTCTCCTGTGAGCTCATGTGCCCCGGAATCTCTGTGTTGGGTTTGGCTTCTAGGGAATCCGACAGAAAGTATTTTGTAAACTATGAAGTGAATGTATGAGTATGAGGTGGTTTTATTTTCCAGGAAAGGAGAGGAGCTGACAGGAGGGACAAAAGAAGAGGAGGAAGTTTACCCTGGGCAGTCACACTGCCTGCCCCCATGGAAGTCACAGGCAGGTAGGGAAGACTGACAAGAAATCAAGACTGTAAGATCAGGGATGCATACGTGATGTGAAGGAAAACAAAGCAGGGTCAGGGGATGGAGAACAGCAGGGGCTAAGGTAGATGAGGTGCTCTGGGAAGGCCTCCTGAGGAGGTGATGTGAGCAGAGATGTGAATATCATGAGCCAGACAGACCTCTGAGGCCTGGCACAGGGAACAGCAGTGCAAAGGCCCTGTGGCAGGAAGATATTTGATATGTCCAAGAAATGGGCAGGAGGCTAGTGAGGATGCACTGGTGTGAGGTGAGGTCAGCGTCACTAGACAGCCAGATCACACAGGACCTCGTAGGCTGTTATAGGACTTTGGGTTTTATTCTGAATAAGAGGAAGTCATTAAAGTTTTGAGCAGAGGAGGGATGTGATCTGATTTAAGTTTTGAAAGGAGCTCTTTGGCTGCTGTGGCAAGGAGTGGGGCAGGGAGACCAGATGGAGGCTGCTGCAATACTCCAGGAAAGACAGTGAAGGCTTAGAAGGGAGGGCAGCAAGGACAGTGGTGATTCTGGGAGAGCCAGGAGGACTCACTGATGACTGCATGGCATGAGGAGGGCTCAGGAGACAGACGAACCCAACTCCCAATTTACAGAGGGGACCAAGAGCATGTTAAACTGTGCCCCAGGATTCCATCCGCAAAATCTAGGCCTGGGAGGTTCTACAGGACAAACATCCTGGTTTCTCCAACAGATAGATTGCCAAGGGAAAAAGAAAAGAATGGAGGAGAGACTGTGGATTAAAAGACACTAAGACATATCAACCAATCACAATGTGGGGACCTTACCTGGATATTGATTCCAACAAACTGTTAACAAAGAAAAAAACAAAACCATGTCTGACAATGGGCATGTGAATATTGAGTGGATATTTGCAATGGCTACTTCTGAGGTATAATCATGGTTTTGTGATTATGGTAGGGAAAATCTTTGTCTTTTAGAGATCCATCTTGATATATTTGTGATGCCTGGGATTTGGTTTGAATTATGCGGGGGCGGCAGGGAGCCGAGCAGGAGGTGGATAAAAATGAAACAAGTCTGGCCATGAGATAGCAGTTGAAGTTGACTGACGGGGTACATGGTGGTTCACTCTACTATTCTCTTAACTCTTATAAAGGCTTGTATTTTTTCCACAATAAAAAGTTGAAAAATAAAGGACAGAAGAGGAAGCTGAGTCTAAGGGAAGGTGCTAAATGGCCCAAGGTCCCTCTGTGAGTCTGTGTCAGGGCCAGGACCTCACCAGGTTCTCTCGACCCCAAGCCCATGCCCCTGCCCCGCCTCAGCTGTCTTCTCTGGGGCGGGTCCAGGCTGGACCCAGGCAGGCCAGCGACAGCCTGTGGCCCTGTGGAAGGCCCAGGTGGGGTGGGTGCTGTAGATGCTGGGCCTCTGTGTGGAGTAGGGAGAGCCCTAGGCCACCTGCCCCAGTCCAATGAGTCTGGTGGTCAAAACATCCAGCATCTGCCCCACCAGCCTGGTCTCCCACTTTCTCAGGTTCCTGTGCCAATTTCTTCCCCAGTCCCTATGCCCACCTGTCACATTCCAGCCTCTGCATCTCTGTCCCTGCTGTCCTTCTGCCTGGAAGGCATTTTTCATCCTTTCTTTCCAGGTCTGCCTCCTGCAGAAGACCTTTCATGGTCAACCTCCCCCAGTCTTTGGGAGCACATGGGCCTGTACTCTGAGAGATGTGACGGTTCCCCACTCCCAACCCGGAGCTGCTGGGCACAGGGGTGGAGGACAGCCTCTGGAGCCTCACTGCATGGGTGTCGATCCTGCCTCAGACGCTTACTTACAGTGTGACCTCAGGCAAGTCACTTACCCTCAGTGTGCACAACTGTAGAATGGGGATAAGTGTATCAGTTACGGAGAAGACTAAATGAGGTAATAAATGTGGATAAACAGAACAGTGCCTGGTATGTGTCAGTGGGTCTCAGGACCCCTCAGACTCCCTGGCACTGCCTCCAGGACCTGCCTCCCGCCTTTGTGCCCCCACAGGACACCGTGGGGGTACAGCCTTCCTGATCCCCAGAATTACCTGCTCCCTCTCCCATCCCAGCAGGGTTCATCAACCCCAGGACTTGGGAAGAGGAGGAGAAACAAGAAACAGCCACAAATAGAAATGCTTCCAACTCAAGGGGCAGCATCTGACTTAGGTGCCATCAAATTAAAGGGAATGCCACTTAACTTGATATATATACTTTTTTTTTTAGGTGTCTTAGAAAAACCTCAGGTATTATCAAGTACCATTTAAATTACATTTTTATGAGAAACAATGTTTGTTATATAAAATGCACACAGCACGGATGCTGAAATAAAGCACTCCCCCTTTTACCTGCACTTAGCTGCCCAGTGCCTGCCCCCGGGGGTGACTCTGATCACCAGCAGGGTGCAGACTTCTAGACATTTTTATGCAATATGAACATGGAGACACATAGGTGTGTTTTTTGATGGGATCATACTAAACACCTCGTTGTATTTATAAAGTCACTAGCTCTGATATGTTCTGACTGTCTTCCCGCCCTGGCATTGAGCTCTGCCCCCTTCTCCCAGCACCTAAAACGGTGACCACAGAAGACATTCTCACTGACCAAACGAAACAATGAATAGCTGCCTAAAATCACATGATCTGGAGAGGTCCTGCTTATGTCATAGCCTTCCTGATGGACATTTAGCTTGGCTGCACTGACCAGCCCCACCCAGGTCTCTCTGCACCCTACAAAGAGGGACCTGGAGGAAAAATCCCTAGACGAGGACCTGCCAGGTCAAAACTCTGAAGGCTATTGCCGAAAAGGCGGCTACTCCACCTGCTGAGTGAGGGTTCCGGTCTCCCACACCCTCTTGACACATAAGGGCTTTATTATGACAATGACTTTTATCTCTTGAATGGATTAACCTTACTTAGTGACTCTACCCTGGATCATGAAATAGCCTTTTGTCCCTCCTGAATAAATAGAGGATAAATAATTTTGTTATTCCTGAGCAGCACTAGGAAACCAGAATCCACAACTGGGGAGCAGCTCTCTAGACAGTAAACAGAAATAGTTGCAGATGCAAAATTTGAAACATGTCATTCATTTCTAAAAATGGATGTTATTTTTTTAACTGTCAAATTCAAACAAGTATCCACTGACCCCTCTTCCCGAAACAAAACAAGAGAAAATTAGGACCACCCCAGTCTGGAGACAGGAGTGTGAATGTGTGTGTGTGCGGGGGGAAGGGGGGAGGGAAGAATGTGTGTGTGCGGTGGGGGGGAGATTTAGCAAATAAAAGTACAAGACACCTAGTTAAATCTGACTTTCAGATAAGCAACAAACGAAAGTTCTAGTACAAGTACGTCCCCTTTTGAGTGATGAGCGCTATGCGTTGCCCCAGCTGCTGGGAGTGCTATCAGCACAGGACCCTCGGCTGGCAGCCCTCTGCGAAGTGTACACTCAGGGCCTGATGGGTGCTGAGGTCTAAAAGCCGGACCATTCCAGGCAAATTCTGCTCTAAAGGGCCACTGTGGCTCCAGAGCACCCTCTGGGTCTCTGAGGTCTCATGTTAGGCCAACATCAGAGCTGTTTCTCCCTCCGGCCATCCTGCTTCCCTCCTCTGCTGTCCACAGATGAGGCTCAGCTCGGGGGCCACTCCTCCCAGCATCTCCATCCCAGGACGCTGACCCTCTCCTCCAGCAGGCAGGTCTGGCGCTGGCTAATGGGTTTTCTTTATTTGCCTTTTCAGTATGTTCTAAAATTTCCACAGCTAACATGTTATCACTTTGGTAATAAGAAAAAATTATAAAAGCTTTTCCTTTAAGAAAAATCTAAAACCACAGCACACAGCCCTCATCCACCTGGCATCCCCCACCCAGCCACCACCGCTCCCATCCCCCACCCCAAATGCTCTGCACTGTCCTGCCAGGCCCAGGGCAGTTTCACTTCTCCACTGAAGGCTTCTGCTACCAGCTTGCCCTCGCTGGGGGGCGATATGCAAATTTATGAATGGTTTTCTCCTGTCCTATTGGGAGAAGAAAAATGCTACGTGTGTGCTGAGGTGGGTAAGGAGAGAAAGTAATGACGGGACAAATGTGCATTCACTCATCCTGCAGGTACAAGCTGGGACTGCTCAGTGCCAGGCAGTGGGGATGCTGGGAACAGGGCACAGACCCTTACCCCCATGGATTTCCCAGCCTGGGGGGTTGTGGGTGGGGGAAGGGGCAACAATCAGAAACCCTGGGAATACTGTGTGAGAGAAGTGTCTGAGGAGGGGCGCTCCCAGCCCAAGCCCAAGCTTCTGGGAGGAAGAGAAATCTCAGCAAGCCCAGGGGGTAGGAATGTATAGGGTAGAGTGTTCTAGGCAGGGGAACAGCCTGTGCAAAGGACTGCAGGTGACAGAAGAATGACTTATCTGAGGAACTGAAAAGCTTAGAGCAGCTGGAAGGCAGAGGGAGGGTGTGGAGAGTAAACCCAGGCAGTGTCACATGAAGGAGACTGCACTTTGTCCCCAGAGCAATGGGGAACCACTGAAGGATGCAGAGCAGGGGAGTGACAGACTCAGATGTGCATTCTGCAAAGACTGCACTTCTGCTCAATGAGACCCACTGAAAAGGATGTTATGATTCTGAGCATCTACAACTGTCACAGTCACACTTCACCGTGCACATCTGACCTACCATGCAGGGACTTCAGCTAAGGAGTACCTGAAGCCTGTATCTCCACAGGGACAGGATGTCCCCATCAGCTAGGTCCACAGCACTCTTGATCTTGCAACAGGGCATACAGGTTAAGAGCATGGACTCTGGAGCCCAGATTCAAATCCTTGCTCTTCCACTTTCAAACTGTGACCTTAACAGATAACCTATCTGCTTCAGTCTCATTTGTAAAATGAAAATAGTAATAGTGCCTACCTCATTGGGCTACTGTGAGGAGTGAATGAGTTAAAATAGCTGGGACAGGACCTGGCACACGGAGGAGTACTGTTAGTTGTTACTGTTACTGCTGCACTCTCCCTGCAAGACCCCAGGGCCAAGCACTTTAGTTACCAGGAACTGACTAAGCCATCTTCCACCTGCCTCCCTCCACCCCTCAAATACCTCCTGCTTACTCTCTCCCTTGAGAGGGGCCAGAACAGACCCAGAGAGGGGGACCCTCTGGGCTCTAGGACAACTAGACACTCTGGCCTGGGAATAGGGCCTCGCCCAGTGGCGAGCGCACCAGACTTGGAGCCAGGAGCTGAGTGCCCCCCTGGCTGTGCTGCTGATCTTCTCTGGGACTCAGTCTCCCCTCTGTAAGATGAGGACAAGAACAGCTTGCAGATGTCTTATCAGCATGGCTGCCAAAGGAGTGACAAGGGCTGGGAAGAGCGCTACGAATGTCCGTGTCTGTCACAGACACCAGCGCCCTCGGTGGCAGCCTCTTCTCCCAGGTTTGCTCCACAGGAGTCACCAGATTTGCTCAGAGTTCGCTAGGAGGACCCCAGAGGCTGAGGATGACCTGGTTTGGGGCTTCCAAGACCCTGATACCAACTGGCATTTTCCCAAGGGCTGGGACAGAGGGACAGAGACCCCTGGTTTGAGCTGAGCATCCTAGGAAGAAAGGCCAACGCAGGGGCCTGAGGAAGGCCAGACCTTCACCCAGGGCTTTCCACCAAACTTGGACTTGGGCAATCAAACCAGGGGCCTAAAAAGACCCTCTGGAGACGTTGGGGCTGCAGCGTTTATCTCCAAATGCCATAGCTGCCTCTCAGTTCCAGGTCCAGGAAGGGCCTTAATGGGGTTGTCTGTTTTCAGGGGCTCTTTGGTTCTAGGGGATGGAAGGACGGCCCAAAGGGGGCTCATCCCTCTCCTTCAGGTTGCCAGCTATTTTCCAGAGTTCAAGTTCATTCATTCACTTATTGCACATTTACTTGGTGCCCGACCCTGGACAGGTGCAGGGTCCATGACAGATGAATCCGACAGATTCCTACCCTGAAGGCACTCTGGTCTAGAGAGAAATGAACAGGACATAAATAGCCAAACCACAGGACAGAAGGCAGGGATCTCACCTGGGGTATCAAGGGAGCTGCCTGGAGCGGGTGGCTTGTGAGTGGTGACCTGGACATACGATGAGAAGGCCTGGCAGGTGAGAGCTACAACCTCCAAAATCACTGACAGCTCTTTCCACACCCTGCCGTGCCAGAGCCAGGGCAATGTGGGTTATTGGTGGTGATGCCCAGAGAAAAGTGGCCACATGTGTCACCGCACGTGCGGTGCCCAGCAGTGGGGGTGGGGCTTGAAGCAGGTTCTGGCCAAGCCCTAGGGTTTGCCACTGTGCCCCTCACAGCCCATGACCTTTTAAGCTTTTCATGGCCTCCTGTAAGGCAAAATCAGGGGGGAGAGAGGGTTCCAACGCGCAGCGAGGAGCCCGGGGGGAGGGCAGTACCAGGCAGACGATTCTGCTGATCTGCTAGCCATTTAGCAGCACCTCCGTCTCCTTGGCTCCCTCCCATCCCAGCTGTGGGGGAAGGGGCAGCGGGACAAAAGAAAATAGCTTTACATTGATTGTAAACTAGACAAGACATAGGGAGCACCGGCTACTGTGTTTCTCCCCGGCCCACTCTGATCCGTAAATGGTCTCTGCACCAAGCTGGCGCCAGCCCACCTAGGGTCCCTGAGCGCCCCAGGCCAGAGACTCTGACCCCAGGAGCCTGGGTTCCAGCTTCCCAAGGTACATGTTTCCGGCGTGCCCCCACCCACCCCCCTCCCCCTGCCGCGTAAAGGCCTCTGCCGCTAGCTCCCTCTCCCAAGGCCCCAGAGCAGGGGCATCCTGGCACTGCCTGGCGGATGCCTGCGAACCGCGGGGCTTGCAAAGCACCCCCGGCCGCGCGCTCACCTCTCTCCAAGTGACTGTCCAACCCTCCCCAGCGTTCTCGCCGGGAAGACGCCAGTCTCTGCGCCCACCGCCAACACGCAATCCCTCACTGGACCCCCTCCCTCCACATCCACTATCCCAGGGCCAGACCCCCTACCTGGGGCAGGAGCGCGCGGCACCAGCGGCGGCGCCACGGGGCCTAGCCGGGCGTCTGAGGCCCGGCCTCAAGCCAGGTCGACTTCCCGGGGGAAGAGGAGGCTGCGCTGCCGCCGCCGCCGCCACTGCGTCTCCGGGATCTCGCCTGGGCTGCGGGAAGGAGGAAGGTCAGAGCCCGCGGAGGAGGCGGGAGGGAGGCGGGAGGGAGGAGGGAGGAGGCGTGCACAGATGCGCGCAGACCAGAGAGGCATTTTTAGCGAGCCAATGGCGAGAGTCGCAGGGCGGCGCGGTGCCTGCGCAGGTGGAAGCTCCCAGGCTGCTGAGGAGGCTGCGACCCGCTTAGCAGGCGCGCGGGGGAGGGCGGGGCAGCTCCCCAGGTCCCCGGCCAGTGTCCTCCTCCGGAGCGTACTCCCGGCTGAGGAAGAGGGGCCCTGCGGCGGCAGGTGCAGGAAGCATCTACCTTGCGCCCTCCTGCAGGCGCGCTGTGGACCCAGGGTGTCGCTCCCCTCCCTTCCCTCTCTGCCCTTTCCCCACCTCCTTGGACATTCCTCCGGTCTGTCAGTTTCTGGTCTCTCCTAATCCTAAATCTTATGGTACACGCTGGGGTGTGTAGGGTGGCTATGTGGTGTGTGTGTGTGTGTGTGTGTGTGTGTGTGTGTGTGTGCGCGCGCGCGCGCGCGCTCTAGCCCCCACTTCCCCACCACCCCATGCATAACCCACCATGAGCTTTGCCCAGAGTGCCCTGTTGACCCTATGGGGCGGTCACTAACCCTCCTGCCCTATAGTTCCAGCTGGACCTGCTGTCATCAAGACAGACTCCAGGCCATCTCCTCGGGGCTCCCTGTGACCCCAACTGCCTTCACTCTTCCTGCCTTGAACCCTGAGTGCTTCCTCCATCCTGGACACAATGCAGGGGACACTGGTGCATCTCTCTTCACTGCAGAGACATGCAAGGTGCTGATGATTCATTCAACATCTTCTGTTGAGGGTCTACTATGTGCCAGGCCCTGAGGGGCTGGGCTACACCAGAGTACAAAACAGACCAAATCCTGCCCTCAGGTGGTCCACCCTTGTGACAGAAGACAGATGTTAAGCATAGTAAATAGTATATAGAGTATATTTTTAAGTGGAATGCACACAGTTGGAGAATAAAGCAAGATAAAGAAAGTGAGGATGATCAGGGTGAGATTAGGTCCTAGTCATTTGTGGGGAGTGGGGATGGCTAAATTAAGCAGAAGCCCCTCAGCTAGGCATGCAGACCTCACCACTCCCTATTGTTTGGACCTGGGATGGTCACACATTTATATTTCTTGCCTTTGTTCTCCATCTGTCCTCAAAAGAGGCACTGAAATTCATGACCCCTGTAACCCAGGGGAATGTCCAAAAGCAGTATTTATTCATTCAGGTATTCTCAGGGTGCCAGGATAGCTCAACAGGTTGAGCGTTTGCCTTGAAACTGAGAGGTCCAGGGATCGAATCCCAGCCCTGGCTCATGAAAACCCATATGCTGAACTGCAGCACCACTGGTAACAGCCAGAATGGTGGCAAAGGTTCTTGCCACCCATGGGAAGACCCCCCCCCCGACATTTGGTTCCCACTTTGCACAGCCCTACATCTACCTGTGTGGATTGAAACTATGTCATAATTAATAATATACAATCATGGAGACTGCCCTGGGCCCTCCCCCCTTCTCTGTTTCTCTCTTTGTCTCTCACCTCTCAAACAATAAAATAAATCTTTTTTAAAAGGGGGGGGGGTGGAGATGATGGGGTGGCTCAGTGGGTTGAGTGCTCACCTTGCAGCCCCAGGGTCCAAGTGTCGAGTCCCAGCCATGGTCCATGCGGACCCGTATCCTGAACTGGGGAGTGCCTCCCATGCAGGAGGCCCCCAGCCTGGTTTCCATCCTGCACGGCCCCTGCCCACCTGTGTGGAATGAAACTATGTTGAAAACTAATGATGTACAACTATGGAGATTGCTCTGGGCCCTCCCCTTTCTCTCTCTGTGTCCCTCTCTCTGTCAAAACAATAAAATAAAATCCTTAAAAAAAATTACATAGAGAGGGAGCAAAAAAAAATTATATATATTTCTCTGAACACTGGCTGCATGTTAGGTGTTAGAACCTAGAGAAACTTAACACCTAGTTAGGGAGGCCAGATGGAAGAATCCGAAGGATGAACAGGACAGCCAGGTGAGTGGACAACATTTCACAGAAGATGAGAGGGCTCTTGGTTAGGGCTATCTAGGAAGGCTTCCTGGAGGAGGCAGCATTCTTCTAATGGGGTGCTGAATGATAGTGGGGATTTTGATGAGCCACATGAAGCAGGAGGCAGGGAAGAATTACTGGGAAAAACTAGCAAAACCAACAGACATTTGGCAAGTGGCTAGGACTGGGGACATGGAATATTTCTGGACATCCTTCATGTAAGGAGTATGCTGGTATCTGGAACTAATGAAGCCCCACACCCACCCCCCACTCCAGAAGTTTTAATTCCCAGCTTCCCTAGCTGCAACCTGAAATTCCCCACTGCCCCAGGAGAAGGCATGATGATCCTGAGGGACAGGGGAGGAGAGTCATAGATGTCACTCAGTTGCTTTTCTGCTGGGTAAAATTGGGCATGTTACTCAACCCTTCTGAGGTCCAGCCTCCTTATCTTAGTAGCTAGCTACGTGACAAACTTCTTAATTGCTCTGTGCCTTGCTTGGTTCTCTAGTTTGGAAAATGGATGTCACAACAGCGCCCACCTCACAAGTTCTATGAGTATTACGCAAGACAATCCAGGTGAACTGCTTCACACTTAAGTGCTCAGTTCATGCTGTGTTTATTATGACAATTACACCTGCTTGGAATTAGAAAAGGATGTAAGGCATAGTGCCTGGAATCTAATAGGTATACAATAGTAACTATTATTATAATTAACTATGTGCACCCCCAAAATCTCTTCCCTTTTTTTAGTCTACTGCAGTGCTGTGAAATTCTCCCTTTACACAGAACTTTCTTAAAGTGAAGAGGTTGTTCTCTAAGACACCCTAAAGTGCAATCTAGGATGGATAGACTAGAATACCTCCCCTCCCCTACTCATGCATTAGCCTGGCTCAGAGTGTCATCGGGTCTGGATGCAGATGGAATGGAGCCCAGGACTGGTAAGTTTCAGAAGGTAGTGAAGTCCAGAGCACAGGACACTGGCAGAGAGGACACGTAGTGTCCCTTGGCTAAGGTGACCAGACATCCCGCTTTTGGCAGGACAGTCCCGATTTTTAACAATTTGTCCCACGTCCCGCGGTGTTTTAAAAAAGTCCCAATTTTTGGAAAGAATGCACGACAAGCTAGGGAACAGCGGGAGATAGACCAAATTTTTAATCAAGAACCCCCCCTTCCCCCCGGTCAATGGTGTCCCGCTTTACCAATGTTAAAATCTGGTCACCTTACCCTTGGCAGCTAAGCATTTGGTGGAGGACGGTAAGAGTAGGATAGACACAGGCATTCACAGGAGATGGGGTCCTAATGCAGAGAGCTAAGAGAGGCTGGAGGTGGGAGGTTGGCAGAAATTGGAACCACTTGAAACAGTTGTAAGGAGCGTAATGAGGGGCAGACCTGGATAGGCAGATGATGAAGGGAGGGGTAGGGCGGTGGGGAGAAGGGGTGAGGGAGCACACAGGGCTTATTCCATCTGGAGCTGAGGTATGTCTGGCATTGACTTAGGACCTCAGCAGCCCCAAGCCCTGATAAAAATGACAGTAGAACACACACACACACTCCTGCCCATGTGTCATCCAAAATTAAATGTTATTTTGGAAATTGACACACAACTTCCATGCTTCCTAAGACTGAACTAGCCTCCTTCTAGAGTTTCTGATTGCAAAACTTAATGTTCATCAAAGCTGAACTACCCCCTTCCACTCCCTTTCTCACTGTTGTATGCCCCTGTCCAGAGAATAAGACTTTCGTTTGCATCAAATATATGGTGATGGAAAGAGAACAGACTGGGTGGTGAGCACACAATACAGTATATAGATGATGTAATGTAGAATTGTACACCTGGAACCTATATGATTTTTACCAACAATGTCACCCCAATAAATGTAACAATTTTTAAAAAGATTATCATTTGCACAGCACTTTTCCAAGCACTTTTTGTATCTCTTATCTCCCCGACAGCTCACTTTTCTCAGTCTCATTAAGTTCTGCCCTGTTTGGGATTCCATGGGAGCTTCCCACGGAAAGCCCCAAGCCATCCCTCCGTCAGAAGCCTCCTCCACTGGACTCTCCATGCCGGACAGAGCAAGGAGGCAGGCACAGCCCTCCCCAGAGGAGTTTCAAATGCAGACTAGACAGAAAGAACAAGCAGGAGGGCAGACCAGCACTGAACAAGCGGGTGGAATCGGTCAAAGAATGAGTAATGGGTTGTGATGAATATCACAGGTTTAGCCTGGGAGAGGGGGAGGGAGGTCGGGAGGCTTTGGATTCCCTTTCATTCCATCCAAGACGGAAGGCTTCAAGAAGGAGGTGAGGCTGTGAGGAGTTCCTCTACTCCCACCACATCTCTGGTTGGAAAGGAAGGCAGGGAGTGTGTCCCAATTTGGGCAGAGCGTCTCTGTAGCCTAGAGAGGAAAAGTGACTCGTTGAAGGACACACAGCTCATCAGTGACAGTGCTGGGCTAAAAACAGATCTCCTGACTTTTGGTCATGTGCTGTTGTCACCAGATTCCCTGCCCCACCCCCCATCCCACCCCCCCCCCGCAACCTGCGTGGACTTGGGGCGGCAGGACGGAACAGGGCCGACTGGCCCTGTGGCCCCATGGCGTTTTCTGAGCTGCCTCTCTGAATTGTGTGTGGAGGTGAGCAGGACACCCTCAAGGGACAAAAGTACTTTAAAAACAGCCTCACAGCCCCTCCTGCCCTCGCCTTATCTTCCCCCCAGCTGGTTTCACATTTGCAAATCGGTTTCCATCACCCCTCTGATAGACGGAGGTATTGCCAGCTGTGCCCTGAACCCCCAGACCAGAGTGTCAGGAGTCTTGGAATTGTGGCTTTCTCTGTTCATGACTCATGCCAGGGAGTTAAAAAAATGCCCTCAAAAAATGTCACCTTGACAGGTCCTCAATCTTGAGAGGTGCCCAGAGTTGAGACCCAGACTATGTTGAAGAGAGGGTTCACTCCATGACATACACAGACAATGGCAACCTCAGAGCATTTTTCTTGAGCATTTTACACAAATTATGGGAGTAAGCATGATTACTAAGGCCCAGAGAGGTTAGGTCATTTGCCCAAGGTCACACAGCTTGTAAGTAGTGGAGCTGAAATTCAAACCCAAGCAGTCTGGTTCCAAAATCATGCTCTTAATCACTCCGTAAAGAAGCAAACATTTATTGAGAGTCTTACTGTGCACAGGAGGATTTTACATGCGCATAGTTTGTACTACTATTCCCATTTCACAGCTGAGGAAACTAAGGCCCAGGGGATCCTTTGGTGAGGCCTCTCAAATGTATAAAAAGCAAAGACGCTTGAGATGATTCTGGGTATCTGCTCTGGAACAGGCCTCAGTGGCCTACACGCCATCGCCACCTAGTGGCCTAGTACCTTACTTTCAGGCAGGCTACCTAAGCAGGTGCTCCACGGTCAAAGTTCAACATGCAACAGAAATTCTGTGTTTTGGTTTTGATTTTTAATTTCTCTGTCCTGAAACAGAGAAGTGTGCTCACTAGACTTTCAGTATATAACAATTTTTTATACTGAAGATGTAGTCACGGGCAGAGTTCACCATTTGTAATGTCATCCTCAGAATTAATACCTGGTAGAAGGGGCCTCTGTACGGTAGGTTGACTTTTTAGTTCACAGACTTTCATATACATTGTCTCACTGGACTCTTACAACACCCAGTATTACTTTCACTGCTACTTTTTCTCAAAGAGGAAATGAGACTTATCAAGGAAGCACGGATTGAGTTGGCGTTGGGCCTGGAGAGATCCCGTTGGGTCGTCACCTTCCAGGCCCAGAGAAGTTGGGTGACTTGCCCAAGGGCCCCATGAGTCAGTCACAGGCCTTGGTCATGATCCCAGGTCTTCTCAATTATAGGGCTGAGTTGGTTTCTCTCCTACCGGGGCTGTTTCAACCTCTACTTCCTCCAAAGCCAAGTCCACCGGAAGGAGAAAACAAGGCTTATGCAAAGGCACTGTCATGAGGCTCACTGCTGCAAAGCCCCCCCAGCCTGTGGTCTCTGCTCTGCTGTTTGGAGTCTGAGAGCCTGGGCTCTTCCTTCCAACTGCAGCCATGTGTTCAGTGAGGAGGAGACCACAACGGTCCTGGTAGATTTGCTGCTCACCACCCTCATCTGTTCCCGCTTATGCCAGCTCCCCACTTCCCAGAGCCAGGAGGCCCAGGCAGAGATGAGGTGGGACTACATCATGGGAAGTAGGGTCAGGGGACTGCAATCTGAAAAAGCAAGTGGTGACTGTGGAAATGTTCAGTGACAGGCAGAATCCCTATCCCATCTCCTAAAAGTTGCAACCTTCATTCAAATTATACCATCCCAGCACCCCTGAGCTCCCCCACCAACCCCTACTCCCCCACCCCACCCTACCCCACCCCTGTAGCCCTGCCACTGAGTCTGGCTGGTACCTGGCTCCAGAGAGGACAACCACAGACCTGTAGGCTGAGCCCCAGACCCACTAGACCCAAGGGGCCAAGTGTGCCCCTGTGCCTCCCCCAGTCCTCCATCCTAGAAGTGGTCGCCCTGCCGAGGCCTCCCCACTCTCCACCCTGCACTAAGCTCCCCCAAAAGGAGCATGGGGACCTCAGTGTCTGTGCATCTTTCAGCAAACTCACGCAACAAGTATTGGCTGACCATTTTCCCCTCTGAAAGTAGCTCCCTAGTTTTGCAGCCCCTATCATGATGCTCAATTTACAGACAAGGATGCTAAGGCTCAGGACAGTAAAGTGCTAAGCTACTTCCACTTTACTAGCTGTGTGGCTTGGGGTGAGCTAGTTAAGCCCTTTGTATTCAGTTTCATCTTCTGTAAAATGAGATCATAACTGTAACAGAGCTAGGCTTACAGTAAACAGGCAGCCCACACTGTCTGTTTTTGTTCTTAGTGTTACAGCAAAGCCATTAGGTTGCACTTGTTCATGCAGTTTTTCTACAGGACCTGGGATTCTCACAGAAGGCTGTGCTCCATATACTTCTGTGCCATTCTGTCCCATCCCCAGAAGTCGGGGTGGTCAGGCAAAGGCTTGGGGTTGATAACAGAGGCAGACAGCTCTCCCAGTCAGTGGGACAGCTGACTCTCCACGGCACCCCCAACCCCACACCCAGTGTCTGTGCCTTGCCTGAAGCAAGCCCTCGCTCTATCTGCCAGGGAAATGGGATAATGCCAGGTTATCCTGGGGGAAGATGTGTGCTCAGGGTAGGGAGGCATTCCTCTCCAGTGTGCCAGTGTGGTGACCGATCTCCCGGTCTCCTGGCCAGTAGTGTTAAGTATATTTACATTGTTGTGCAACAGATCTCAGAACTTTTTCATCTTGCAAAATTGAAACTCTATACCCTTTAAACACTAATTCCCCCCGACCCCCAATCCTTGGCAAACACCTTTTCTACCTTCTGTTTCTATAATTTTGACTACGTCGGGTACTTAATATAAGTGGAATCATACAGTATTTACCTTTTTTGTGACTTCTTTCACTTAGCCTATGTCCTCGAGGTTCATCTGTGTTATAGCATGTGTCAGAATTTCTTTCTTTTTTTAGGCTGCGTAATATTCCATTAAGTGTATATGTCACATTTCTTCTATGCCAAGGCTGTCCAATCTTTTGGCCTCGCTGGGCCACGTTGGAAGAAGAAGAGTTGTCTTGGGCCACACATATAATATACTAACGATAGCTGATGACCTAGAAACATCACATAATGTTTTAAGAAAATTTACTAATTTGTATTGGGATGCATTCAAGGCCGTCCTGGGCAGCATGCGGCCTGTGGGCTGCAGGTTAGACAAGCTTGCTCTATGCAGTCATTTGACGAGGGACACTTGGATTGCTTCTGCCCCTTGGCTATTGTGAATATAGTCACAGGCCACATAAAGACATATGACAGCAATTCCACAAGATTATAATGGAGCTGAAAAATTCCTATTGCCTGGTGACATCATAGCCATCGTAACATTGTAGCACAATGCATTACTATACTATACTTTTTGTTGTTATTTAAGAAAGTTGGCTATTAATATAAACAGTACCCTGTGTTACACCGGCAGCAGCCTTGTGTTTGCATGTCTCTTAATTGCATCATCTTCACTTGACTTAATCCCTGTTGTTTTGTTTAGTAACATGCTATAGAGGCTGATAGCATAGGAACAACAAGCCGTACCATAGAGCCTAGGTGTAGGGTGACCATACGTACCATGAAACAGAACAATACCATTTTTTTCTGACCCATTTAAAATGGTACATATGGTGCTCGCTTCGGCAGCACATATACTAAAATTGGAATGATACAGAGATTAGCATGCCCCCTGCGCAAGGATGACACGCAAATTCATGAAGTGTTCCATTTTTTTTTTAAATGGTACATATGGTCAGCCTACCTAGATGTGTAGTAGGTTGTGCCACCTCGGTTTGTGTAAATACACTTGACGACACGTGTTCTCAGAATGACGACATTGCCAAGGATGAATTTCTCAAATTGTGTATCCCTGTTGTTAAATGGCACATGACTAACACTACTGTGAACATGGGTGGGCAAGGATCTCTTGGGAACTCTGCTTTCAGTCCTTTTGGGTACATACCCAGAAGTGGGATCATTGGATCACATAGTTCTATTCTTAATTTGGGGGGAAAACTTCATACTGGTTTCCATAGTGACTGTAGCAGTTCCATTCTCGCCAACAGTGCACAGGCTTCCAGTTTCTCCACATCCTCACCAACACTTGTTGCTTTCTGGTTTTTTGTTTTGTTTTGTTTTGTTTTTGATACTAGCCATTCTAATGGGTGTGAGGTGGTATCTCCTGGTTTTGATTTGGAACCTGACCTTTTTTAAAGCTCCCAGGTGATTCTCAGATGGGACCTGGGATATACTTTGAGAATCAGAGCTCTACGATGTTTCCCAATTCAAAACCATTCCATGACACCAAGTGTGGGAGGAGCAGACCACAGGAGATGGCAGCAGTGGGAGCGCCCAGCCCCACAGCCCTCGGAGGCTCAGCCTCGTGCACCTCCCACTCTGCTCCTGCTGGCGCCCTGGCTCTCCGTGAGCCTCACAGCTTTGGGGAGATTTGGCAGGTGGAACTCCCTGTTTCTGCTTCTTTCTTCTTCCTTTATTTTTAAAGATTTTATTTTTACTTTATTGTTTGAGAGAAGGTGAGAGAGAGAGAGAGAGAGAGAAAAGGGGGGAAGGGCCCAGAGCAACCTCCATAGTTGTACATCATTAGTTGTGATGTGGTTTCATTTCACACAGGTGCAGGTGGGGCTGCGTGGGGCAAGAACCAAACCGGGGGCCTCCAGCATGGGAGGTGAGAACCTTCGCCACCAAGCCATCCAGTGGTTACCAGTTGAGCCCCAGTTCAGCATATGAGTTTGCACGGGCTGGGGCTGGGTGGGAATCGAACCCCAGACCTTACATTTACGAGACAAGTGCTCAACCACTGAGCCATCCCAGCATCCCTGATGCTGCTTCTTAAGGGTGAAAGGTTCAGCATGTAGAATTTGACCAGAGGCAGAAAGTCAAATCACCTTGAAGGGAGGAAATTAGACACAAAAGACGGTTGGGAAGGCTGAGGGCTGGCTCTCCAATTTAGAAAGTCACTCTTATTGCTGAGGAAGTGGGACTGCCACATGTGACATGGCATCAGCTTTGCTAGTGCTCCCAGTCAGCCCCAGAAAAGACGCTGAGGCACTAGAAGGGAACGTGACCTGCCCTTTTGTCCATCAGAATGCCCGGGCTCCAGGCCTCGTCTTGTCCCCACACTCAGCTGGTAGAAACAGCAAGGTAGGAACAAAATAATGACTCTCGGAATGTCCCTGACATGTCAGATTGCCTGTCTTCCCCTTCAGCTGTCCTCCCCAGAAGGCTGCAAGGCACTGTTGTGCCAGGCAGGGGATTAGGATTTACAGGCCAGAGGCGAGGGAGGGGGCACAGCCTGGCTACCCCAAGGCTGGTGAGAGGGGCCTGCGGAGCTGCCACCCGCACCCAGGAGCGTTATTTATGGTGCAGGCCAGGGAGGCTTATTTCTGCCTTCCTGCTGCTCCATCTGGCCCTCCCTGGCAGGGCTCCCGGCTTGACTTACCACCGGCAGGGCCATATGTCCTGCCAGCCCTCAGAGGGCCTGCGAGTGACCGGGTGGGGAGGAAAGATGAGAGCTCATTCCTTTCCTTTCCACAGTGTGGGCCCCACCCAGCCTCAGGCTCCCCAGAGCCCCCAGTGGAAACTCCACACCTGGGTGCCACTCATTGTTCCCCCGCCCCATCCCTTAGTGACTGTGCCTGAGGTAGGCTTCCATAGACTTAGGTGACCAGACGTCCCGCTTTTGGCAGGACAGTCCCGATTTTTAACAGTGTGTCCCGCGTCCCGCAGCGTTTTTAAAAAGTCCTGATTTTTGGAAAGAATGCACGACAAGCTAGGGAACGGCGGGAGATAGACCAAATTTTTAATCAAGAACCCCCCCTTCCCCCCGGTCAATGGTGTCCCGCTTTACCAATGTTAAAATCTGGTCACCTTGCCATAAACCCCAGGCAAGTTTTTAAGGGTGGGGGATAGTACCTGCCTGGGCTGTGGGTCAGACAAGCCTGAGTTGGGATCTCTAAAGACAGCCTCATCCACGCCCCTCCCAGCCCACACCTGCTGCTCCTCCCATCAGGAGGTGGAGTCTGTCCTCTCCCCATGGAAATCTGGGCAGGTCTAGAATGCAGTAGGAGTTACCTTTAGAACTTTAGCAGCTTCTGCTTTAAAGCTTAGATGACTGAATGCCCTCCCCCCACCACCACCACCACCACCATGTGGGGAGAGAGAGACCCCATGGGAGAATGCCCAGTGAGGTCTTTTGGTCTTTTCCAGCCCCACCCAGCCACCAGCTGAGTGAGTGACCCCAGCTGTCACCAAAACCCACTGACTAGGTTTACAACACACCTGGTGGTGACCAGCTATCTCTGTGAAAGTATGAGTGGATGAGGACAAAGTGCAGGCAGCTATAAGACTTGAATCTGAGGGGGAAGAGGCAGAGGGAAGCAACAGGGATAGCATCTGGTGACTTGAAAATAGGAGAACCCCAAAATAAGTCACAGGTATTCATAGGAAAGCATGGTGAGCAATTTGAGAAGAGCAACCAACACTGGAGTGTGGCTACTGCAACAGCTTGAAGGGGCTGGAACGGTCTGGCTCTTATAAACTTTTAGAAGAGGCCCATCAAGGCTCCCTGCCCTGTGGGGACAGGACCCCACACCGGGGAGAAGCTGCTGGTTGCAGGAAAAAAAATGAGCTACAGAATAGGAAAAATAGAAATGAAGAAAAGAAAAGGATCAGAAAAGAATGGAGGGATGCTGGGATAGCTCAACAGGTTGAGTGCTTGCCTTGCAGCCACAAGGTCTGGGGCTCGAATCCTGACCCTGGCCCATGCAAACCCATATGCTGAACTGTGGCTCACAACTGGTAACCACCAGGATAGTGGTGAAGGTTCTCGCCTCCCATGCAGGAGGCCCCCAATTTGGTTCTCATCCTGCATGGCCCCACATCCACCTGTGTGGAATGAAACCACATCATAGCTAATGATGTACAACTATGGAGACTGCTCTGGGCCCTCCCCCTTTCCTTCTCTTTCTCTCTCTCTCACCTTCTCTCAAACAATAAATAAAAATACATCTTTAAAAAACAGCTTTTTGGGGGAAGCCGGGATGGCTCGGTGGGTTGAGCGCTCGCTTTGCAGCACCGGGGACCAGGGATCGAGTCCCGGCCCCGGCCCATGCGGAACCATATGCTAAGCTGGGAGCTCCCCCAGTTCAGTTCTCTCTGTGTCTCTGTCTCTCTCTCTCTCTCTCTCTCTCTCTGTCAAAATAAATAAATAAATAAATAATATATTTTAAAAAAACAACAAAAAACCCCTAGCTTTTTTGAACTAATTTTAGGCTTAGAGAAAATTTGCAAGAATAGTACATAAAGTTTTCTTATATCCTTCATCTTCATTCCCATAATGTTAATATCTATATAACCAAAAATAGGAAGTTAGCATTTGTGCAATATTATTAATTAAATTACAGACCTGACTTTAATTTCATGAATTTTTCACTAATGTTCATTTTTGGTTCCAGGATCTGATCTAGAAATCCCACATTGCTTTTAATTATTATTTCTCCTTAGTCTTCTTCACTTTGTAAGTTATTCTTTGTCTTTTATGGCATTCATCAAAAAAAAATTTTTTAAGATTTATTTTATTGTTTGTGAGAAAGTGAAAGAGAGAGAGAGAGAGAGGGAGAGAGAGAGAGAGAGAGAGAAGAGGGAGCAGTCTCCATAGTTGTGCATCATTAGTTGTGACATGGTTTCATTCTATGCAGGTGGATGTGGAGCCATATAGGGCAGGAACAGAACTGCAGGCCTCCTGCATGGGAGGCATGCCACACAGCTCAGCATATGGGTTTGCATGGGCTGAGGCCGGGAGTTGATCCCTAGACCTCGTCATTGCAAGGCATGCACTCAACCTGTTGAGCTATCCCAGCATTCCCTCAAAAAAGAAATTTTAATGAGCAAGCCAAAATAATTTTTTTGTAAGAACAACAAAGTTGGAAGACTTACACTACTTGATATCAAGACTTCCTATAAAGCTACAATATCAACAAAGTATGATATTGGTGTAAGGATAGAATGGAAGAGAAAAGAGAGTCCAGAAGTAGATCCACAAATTTATGGTCTATTGATTATCAACAAGGATTCTAAGGTAATTCAATGTGGAAAGAATAATCTTTTCAACAAATGATACTGGAAGAACTATATATCCATTTGATACTAAAATAGTCTCAATTCTGGGATGCTGGGATGGCTCAGCAGATTAAGCACTCACTTTGCAGCCATGGGGTCTGAGGATCGAGTACCAGCCCCGGCGTGCAGACCCATATAATGAACTGGGGTGTGCTTCCCACCCATTTCGGCTCTTGCTGGGGTGAGCTTCCCATGCGGGAGGCCCCAGGCCCAGTTCCCACCATGCACAGCCCCACACCCACCTATGTGGAACAAAACCATGTCAAAAGCTAATGATGCAGAACTATGGAGACTGCTCTGGGCCCTTCTCCCTTCTCTCTGTCTCTCTCTATCTCTGTCCATCTCTTTCTGTCAAAAACAATAAAATAAATCTTTCAAAAAATAATAATCTCAACTCTTAATCTTATACCATACACAAAACAACTCACAAGGATTCAAGGACCCTGGGTGGGCAGCAGCTGGCCTTGGTCTGCTCTGAGACTTCTGCTGCGTAGCTCCAAGCTCAGCACTGGTACCAACCCAGAATCTACATTAACCTGGCCTACTGTGGTGACTCCTTGAGACCTCAGCTCACCCAACTCACATACCACACAAGGCTTTATCAATGGCTGAACCTTATGGCAGCTGGCAGATGGGAGCAGACCTTGGGGTGTGCTGGGCTTTTTGTCGATACTGGTGGCAGCCATCCTTGGCTCTTTGGGTGGCATCTCCCACACACCCCCAAGGTTCAGCACAGGGAGCAACCAACCTTAGATTGCTTTGTAGCTCCTACCAGATAGCCCATAGCCAGTGACAGGCAGTGGCTGACCTGGGCCTGCACAGAGCTTCTCCCAAGAGGCTCCAGAATCAATATACCTGGAGGTCAGCTTCAGACCACAGTAGAGCACCACCCAATTACCCCCACAAGCAGCACACCCAAAGGGAAGTCTCAGCAGGAACCAGAGCCTGCTGCAGCTAATCCTACTCCACATGGTAAGCAATCCCCATGGCAGCCAGTAAGCTATAGATATGGTCAAACCCCACAGCCAGGAGCCTGAGGTGTCAACCCCACCTACTGACATGCCAATAGTAATCAAGCCTCAACTACAACAGGAGGGCACACATAACCCACACAAAGGGCACACCTGGAGCACCTGGTGCAGGTGACTAGGGAGATTGCTAGTGGGCTCCACAGGACATCTACTACGTAAGGCCACCCAACAAGACTGGGAGACATAGCAGGTCTATCTAATACATAGAGAGAGAAAAAAAAAAACACACTGAGAAGAACACAAAATGAGGAAACAAAAATATATGTCCTAAATGAAAGAACAGGAGAAAATTCCAAAAAATATAAACTAAACAAAATGAAGGCAAGCAACCTACCAGAGACAGAGTTCAAAACACTGGTTATAAGAATCCTCAAGAAACTCAGTGAAAACTTCAACAAAGAGATAGTAAGCATAAAAAAAGGACATAGGGGAAGCCGGGATGGCTCGGTGGGTTGGGCGCTCACTTTGCAGCGCCGGGGACCGGGGATCGAGTCCCGGCCCCTGCCCATGCGGACCCATGTGCTGAACTGGGGGCTCCCCTAGTTCAGTTCTCTCTCTGTCTCTGTATCTCTCCCTCTCTCTCTCCTCTGTCTAAATAAATAAATAAATAAAATATATAAAAAAAAAATGTGGAAAGACTATTAAAAAAAAAAAAAAAGACATAGAAACCATAAAAAAAGAACCAGAAATGAAGAATACAGTAACTGGAATAAAGACTGCACAAGAAGGAATCACTAGCAGATTGGATGAAGTAGAGGATGGAATTAATGATTTGGAAGACACAATAGCAGAAAACACTCAATCAGAACAGCAAAAAGAAAAAAGAACCTCCCAAAATGAGGATAGTTTAAGAAACCTCTGAGATAACATCAAGCATAACAACATTTGCATCATCGGGGTACTAGAAGGAGAAGAGAGAAAGCAAGTGATTGAGAACCTATTTGAAGTAAACTGAAAACTTTCCTAAACTGGTGAAGGAAATAGACACACAATCTCAGGAGTGCAGCAAGTCCCAAATAGGCCCACACCAAGACACATTATAATTAAAATGGCAGAGGTTAAAGACAAAGAGAGGAAGCAGTTAGTTACCTACAAGAAAGCTCCCATAAAACTGTCAGCTGATTTCTCAACAGAAGCTTTGCAGGCCAGAAGGGATTGGCATGAAATATTCAAAGTGATGAAAAGCAAGGACCTACAACCAAGACTACGCTACCCAGCAAGGTTATTATTTTAAATTGAAGAAGAAATAAAGAACTTCTCATACAATAAAAAATTAAAGGAGTTCATCATCACCAAATTAGTATTACAAGACATGTTAAGAAGAAGAGGGAGTGGAGGAGAACAAATATGAATAGCAAAATGGCAAACTATGAATCTATCAATGATCACTTTAAATGTAAATGGATTAAATGCCCCAATCAAAAGACATAGGGTAGTTGAATGGATAAGAAAACAACACCTAATCATATGATTTCTACAAGACTCCCACTTCAGATTGAAAGATGCACAGACTGAAAATAAAAGGGATGTGAATGGAAACAAGCAAAAAGCTGGGATAGCAATACTTATATCAAAATAGCCTTGAAAATAAAGTCTATAATAACAGACAAACAGGGACATTACACAGTGATAAAGGGATTGATCCAACAAGAGGATGTAACTCTTGTAGACATTTATACACCTAACATAGAGCACCTATATATACAAAGCAAATATTGACCAACTAAACAGAGAGATTGACAGTAATACAATCATGGTAGGGGCCTTTAACACCCTATTGACACTAATGGACAGATCTTCCAAACATAAAATCAACAAGGAACCAGTGGCCTTAAATGCCACACTAGACCAAATGGATTTAATTTACTTTTTAGAGCCTTTCACCCCAAATCAGCAGAATATACATCCTTTTCAGATGCACATGGAACATTTTCCAAGGTAGACTATATGCTAGGTCATAAACAAGTCTCAATAAATTGTTTTTAATTTTTTTTATTGTTTAAAAGAAGGTGTGTATGTGTGAGAAAGAGAGAGAGAGAAGGGGAGAGTACCCAGAGCAGCCTCCATAATTGTACATCATTAGCTGTGACATGGTTTTATTCCACACAGGTGGATGTGGGGCTGTGGGGATAGGAAACAAACCAGGGGACTCCCGCATGGGAAACAAGCACTTTCAATGCCAAGCCATCCCAGCAGTTATCAGTTGTGCCACAGTTTAGTATATGGGTTTGCATTAGCTGGGGCTGGGAATTGAACCCTGGACCTTGTGGTTGCAAGGCAAGTACTCAACCACTGAGCTCTCCCAGTATTTCCAAGTCTCAATAAATTTAATAAGACTGAAATCATATTAAGCATCTTCTCTGACCACAATGGTATGAAATTAGAGATCAATTACAAAAAGAAAACAAAATGAAAAAACACAGAAACACATAGAGAGTAAATAACATGCTACTAAAGAATGAATGAGTCAACAACAAGATCAAGGAAGAAATAAAAAGATGCCTTGAGAGAAAATAAAAATGAAAACACAATGACCCAAAAGTCTATGGGACACAGCCAAAGTAGTCCTAAGAGGGAAATTCATAGCAATACAGGCCTACCTCAAGAAACAAACAAACAAAATTTTCAAATAAACAATCTAACCTTATACTTAAAGTCACTAGAAAAAAAAGAGCAAATGAAGCCCAAAGTGAATAGAAGAAAGGAAATAATAAAGATCAGAGCAGCCATAAACAAAATAGTTTAAAAAATTAATACAAAAGATTAATGAAACCAAGGCCTGGTTCTTTGAAAAGATAGGCAAAATCGATAAACCTTTAACTAAACTCATCAAAAAAAAAAAAAAAAAAAAAAAAAAAAAAAAAAAAAAAAAAAAATAGAGAGGACCCAAATAAATAAAATCAAAAATGAAAGAGAAGAAGTGACAACTGACACCACAGAAATACAAATAATAAGAAAATATCATAAACAATTTTATGTCAACAATTGGACAATCTGGAAGACAGGAATAAATTCCCAGAAACACACAATCTTTCAAGACTGGATCAAGAACAAACAGAAAATCTGAACTGATTAATCACTACTAATGAAATTGAATCATCAATCAAAAAACTCCCAAACCAGATGGTTTTACAGGTGAATTTTACCAAACATTCAAAGACTTAACACCTATTCTTCTCAAATTATTTCAAAAAATTCAAGATGAGAGAAAACTCCCAAACGCATTTTATGAGGTCACCATTACCCTGATTCCAAAACCAGGCAAAGACATTACAAAAAAGAAAATTATAGGCAGATATCCCTGATGAGCATAGATGCAAAAATTCTCAACAAATTATTAGCAAACCAAACTCAGAAACACATTAAAAAGATCATACACCATGACCAAGTGGGATTTAATTAATGTGATACAGCACATAAACAAAATGAAAGATAAAACTCATATGATCATATCACTATATACAGAAAAAGTGTTTGACAAAATCTAGCATCTATTTTGATAAAAACTCTCAGAAAACTGGGAATAGATGTATGAATGGCTAAGAAGTACATAGAAAGTACTTAACATTATTGGTCACTAGAGAAATGCAAATTAAAACTATAATTAGATATCACTACATACCTATTACAATGGGTAAAACAACTGATTTATGAAAAGCTCTGATCATTCTAAATGCCAGCAAGGATGCAGAGTAACTGGGACTCTTATATATTGCTAATGAGAATGGTAGAGCAGCTTTGAAAAATAGTTTGACAGTGTTGTACAAGTTTTAACACACACCTCTTATACAACCTAGCAACTTCACCCCTGGGTATTTACCCACGGGAATGAAAGCATACATCCATACAAAAACCTGTACACCAATATTCCTATCAGCTTTATTTGTGATAGCCCCAAACTGGTAACAACCCAAGTATCCATCCAAAAAAGGATGTATAAACAAATTTGATATATTCATTCAATGGAATTCTACACATACTACACAGCAGTGAAAAGGAAGGAAATACTAATGCAGGCTACAACATGGATGAACTTCAAGAGCATTATGCTCAGTGAAAAAAGCTATTCACAGAAAAGAATATACCACATGATTTCATTTATATAAAATTTTAGAAAAAGGAAATCTAATCTACAATGACAAAAAGCAAATTAGTGATCCTAGGAATAAGAGAAGGGTGGCGTGTAAAGGGGAACAGGAGAATTTTGGGGGGTGATAGAAATGTGCTCATGTCATGATTGGTGGTTATGTGACTGTCAAAACTCATAGAATTGGACATTTACAATTTGTGAATTTTCTTGGGTGTAAATTATACCTCAACAAGGCTGACATTTTTTTTTAATATTATTATATTTTATTGTTAAATTTAATGGGGTGACATTGGTTGGTAACAATTAGATAGTTTCCCGATGTACAACTCCACATCACATCACCCATGCGTCGCATTGTGTGCCCACCTCCCAGAATCAGGTCCCCCTCCAACCCCATATATGTGGAGCCCACTCCCCCCTCCCCCACAACTCTCCCTCCCCCCTCCTCCCTCCTCTCCAGGTAAA
>PVKE010000196.1:0-183473 GCA_004027555.1 Craseonycteris thonglongyai
CCCCCCCCCCCCAAAACCCCCATCCTAAACACCAACCCCAGTACTGTCCCTCAGCAAGAAGTTGGTTCAATATCAAATCAGTCCTGCTTTGGGTCTGCCAATGGTTAGATGCTGGGTACAAAAAAGAATAATATGATGATGATGATGATGATGACGACGACAATAACAATAACAGATGCTACCATTTAGTTCATATTTAATCCTAACAACACCCTTCAATTTAAGCATTAAATTCCATGTTACAGATTATAAATGGAAGCTAAAAGGGGAAGTGACTTGCTCAGTTAGTAAGTGAAAGAGCTTGAATTCAAATACACAGTTATTGAAAAAAATAGACAGTACCTCTTGATTATTAAGTCATGATATTTTCTTCTAATCTTAAAGAGAAAATTAAGAAGTTAATTTTTTAATTTTTAAAAGTGTTCAGATTATAAAGAACATATTCTAGTTTCCTGTAAAACTATAAATAGTAGTAACATATATATATTTACTAGTCTGAATCATAAAGAAATAGCAATGAGAAGCAAATAAAGTATGTAAAATTAATATAATGCTGCTTTATGTGCAAAACTATTAATAGTCCTTTCAAACTATACATGAGACAACATGAGGCTTCTTTACCACAAGCCTCACCTAAAGACTTACTTAAGCAAGAAGCTACATACAAGGTTGCAGTCACACCTGTCAAGAGGACTTCATTCACCCCACAACTGCTATTGAAACTCAGAAAAAGGAGCCTCACTTCATTTAACTAGACAGTTATTTGTCTTCTAGTCGCTGGAGTGATTATCAGTTAGTCATCTTTATAACATACTACAAGAATTTACCCTTATGTTCTGCAAAAACTCCATAAATGGACTGAAACATTAGCTTTCATTTCCACACTGATAACCACTGAAATTAACAAGAAATTGAAAATACCCATGGAGCATAGCCACAAATAGAAACTAACTTTTGTTCTGGAATGTCTCTCATCATATGGGTGGCATTTTCAGCAAATGATTACAATGATTACATGGTTCTTACACATGGTTCACTGCCACTCAGTAATGCGTAGGCTGAGTCAAGCAAGCTAAAACACAAATTTCATATTTTTTCACAAAGCATAAAATAAATACTTCAAGAAAATAAATATCGCATGATTTTCCTTACTTTTTCGAACAGCTTTCGTTTGATTGGATACCACGCTGACAGCTTCAGATGGGAGACCAACATACACTCCTCCATAGTTTCTTAATGAAAAGAAGAAGACAGGAAAATCAGACCAATTTGAATGGTACTATTATTTGCAGAAATTGATAACATGGAGCACTTCAAACAATTACAGAATTATTAGAATAACACATGATTTTTCAAAAGTAGAATTCAGAATTGGATCCCTCTTGAAAATATAACTTGTTATTCTGTTTTTTAAAAGATTATATATATATAGCTTCTATCAACTCAATATAGCTTTCACATATACATATATGAAAGCTGTATCAATAGAATTTTTAGATATTTTACTTATAATAAGAAAGAAGAAAAGAAGTTGGATTGTTATAATTTAGTATAGTAATAAATCTCAGTGGAGTGGTAAGTAATGTTGATCAAGAATTCAGAGTGGCCAAATTGGTAGTCACTGCTATGGACACCCCAAAACATATAATCTATAAGTAGATATAAACATAAAATTAGGACAGAGAGTGCTAAGGAGGGATGAGAATAGGATGCAGTTAACCAGAGGAGAGGTGGGAGGATGGAGAAGGCTGAGAGAATGAAGAGAAGTCATCACTTATGGAGAGAAACACATCCAAAGGCCACAGGCCACGTGCACAGAACAAACACCAAACTTGCTTTCTCAGACCACATACTACATGCCAAGAGTTTTCCTGGTGGAATCCAGATTATTGGTAGTGTGCTGTAGTGTTAAATCCATGAGTTAAATTAATCCATCTTAAGTTAATTCTAAGAGGTGTAGCCAAAATTATTCAAATTAAAGCCTGTGTCCATACCAAACATACCTCCTCTTGTCATCTTCCGTTATTGATTCTTCTGTTCTAAAAAGTAAAAAATATTTGCTATCAGCCATTTGGTTACATAGTCAGAGACTTCATTTTTGGTTATGAGAGAAGACACTCTGAGGTCCAGTCTACTTTATTTCAAGTTCTTTCATCAAGTATTTCTGTAACACAGTGTTCTGTGTTCACCTCAATCATTCATACACTAAAAAAAAATTGGTTAATTTTCTACTTACCAAAATGTGCAGACCCAGCAAATGCCAAAAAGCCCTAATGCCAAACAAAATGAAAAACTGAGGGCAGCTGAAATTGGAGAGAGCACATAAATTAGGCATCAGAAAGCCCGCGGTCTGGTCTTGGCTGTGTCACCTGCTTGCTCTGTGACAGACAGACTATGGGCAAATTGCCTGCCTATCTCATTTGTTAAAAAAAAAAAAAAAGGAATGGGGGGATCAATCAGATGACTCCGAAGGCCCCTTCCAGTCCTCATATGCTATGATTTTTCACATGCTAGTTCAGTGACACAACTCCAGGTATGAAATAATTTCTTTAGGGCAAAAAAGAGATCATGTCAATTAGATTTTTTTTTTAATCTAAAAAAAACTCCAGCCATTTTATACATGATCTATTGCAAAGAGAAGGAGGAAATGTTTAAAAGGCCATTTGCAGAGGGAATCACTACTTTAAAATGGACAGCCTCTTCCCTTGCATAAGAGGAATCCATATTCTAGTACAATTCCTTGACACATTTCTGAGAGGATCAGGAAACCTTCACTGAAACACTAGTTAGCAAACAGAAGTTACTTTTCTGAAAGAAAATAAAAGCTGAACAAGATCCAAATGTTTCTATGTGAGCTCAACATGTAATTCTAAGGGGCTTCAGTTAAGAAGAAAGCAAACTGAAAACATCTAAGCAGCTTCACTGAATTTTCTAATTCTAGGGAATAATTGTGGTTTCACCCACCTAAAAGTTGTAAATATTTCAAATGTATATGCACATGAGATTTCGCTTCACTGCAAAAGCCAGTACATCCCCACTCTATAAAGGAAGGGGATAAAAATGGGGCAATTATCTGTTGAACACTGGCCATGCCCACAGCTAATAGTCCAACAGAGTGCAAAATCTACCTTGATCCACATTGAGCAGATAACCTAAACTCACCAGATAATTGTCAACTTCATTTCTCTCTTGCTAAAGTTGGATCGTTTTTTAATTCAAAGGTGTAGAAGTCATACTGTATTAGAAATGGTATTATGTTTTTTGAAGTGGTTTAACGAAGTGTTTTTTACCATTTGTAATTAAAATAAACCTGTTAGTATAGATAATGGGAAAATGATGGTGACAAACTTGTTCAAGATTATTAGAACTGTTTACTTTGGTCCTGAGTAACTTATGTTATCCTGAAATTGTTCCGAACCTATATATAACTGGTAGGTTTAGGCAAATACAATGTCTCGTATTTTCTGCCATGGCTATTCTTTTCATTGCCAATTACATATCTGTTTATTTTAATTTTTCCCCCTTTGCCTAATTCTGCTTAAGGACATATTCAAGGTTTTGAAATCTATTTTAACTTCCCCAGATGTAAGAACATAGTAAATCATTTTAATCTATTATCTCTTATAAATTATTCAATATTTCAAAACCTCATTTGTGTTCTCCATTATAAAGTTAATCAACAACCTTACCCATATAAGTAGTAGGAAATGACAATATAGCTGCCATATTTACTGGAAAATAAATTAAGAATCAGATATCATACAAAAATGTTAAAAAATATCATTTATAAAGACATGTCTATTCTTTTCAACCTTCACACAATTTATACTGTCTGCCTTTGGATATATGCTCCATGGATGATATTGCTGCTTCATCCTTTCCTTCCACAAATAATCATTCTACAATATGAAGGTTGGAGATCAAAGACCACATGGTAAAAACAACATTGGGTCCCTCTGTGTGTCAGATACAATGCAGGCCACTTCACATGCATCAGTGCCATTCCTCACAGCAGCTCTGAGAGTTTAGACCTGAGGAAGTAGGTAATAAACGTGCAAGACCAGCATTTAAACCCGCTTCATCTGACGCCAAAGCCACGCTCCACATTCTCAAACAGGAAGATGGAAAAGTCAGTCACTTCAGACCAATATGGTGGCTTTCCTCAATGCAGGAGCTGTCTCCACACCACTCCAAACCTTTGAGCATCACCCCGCCTCACAACCTGCTTGTGTAACTGTACCTGGTACTTCGCTGGTGCTATTATATAGTTTCCTCATCACAATTTTACAAGACAGGTATTTGTCACATTTTAAAGATGAAAAACTGAAGCTTTGGAAGGTTGAGTAGCATGGCCAAGGTTGCATGGCCAGGTAACAGAGCCAGACCCAAATCCAAGTCTGTGTGATTCCTACTCCTTAGAGTGTAAGCTCATTCTGTTTCATCAGCCAAGTTAACTAAACTGTAGAGTCCCAGCCATGCACCTAAATCATGAAACCTAGAATCTCCTTTAAGTATAACTGTAAAGTCAGTGTGGTTCGGTATATGCTCCTTCCTCTTTGGTCTCTCTCACACCCTTAGAACCCATTCCCACATCCTCCCCGGATTTCTGTAGTTTAATATAAACTACAAAATCCTGCAATTACTGTGCAAAACAAGCTCTTCTCCTTGGTCTGACTGTGCAACTGTCCACTCGGGGCACATTGAGATCTGACTCTATTTGTAAGTCTAGCAGTTATCAGGAGTGACTGGAGTAGGTCTTGAGGAGGACACATGTTCCCTAGCAAAGCAGTCACTCCAGGTGAGGGGATCTGATTCCATGCCTCCCCACCCAAGTAGCCTACCCCTTTCTCAGGCACTGCCAGGAAAACAGAAATTTTCTGTCTGGCAAAGATGAGAAAAGAAAGTCAGCTCTTAGTCATTAGTTTCACCTCAATTCTAATTCAGGCCACTCCAGTGCTCTTGAGAGGGGCACTGGGAAAACAGAAGAGGCTACAACAGCTGCCTCTAATCTAACCAGGGACTAAACAGCCACAGATTTTCCCTGCAGTACGGAACCAAATCTAAAAGAACTAACAGAGAGAAAGCCCTTCCATTGAATACAGTGTTGATACCCTCATAGCATATGACCAAATGCAACAAGACAAGAAAGTCAAGGCCCATCTTGACTTCTGACCCACGAACTAAGTAAAGTTTAAAGGAGGTAAGGAGAGGTGTACAGAGGCAGACAGACTGGCTTTTTTTTTCTTTTTTCTTCCTTTCTTTCTTTCTTTCTTTCTTTTTTTCTATTTTATTTGTTTTTTTGTTTTGTTTTGTTTTGTTTTAATTCAATGGTGCAAGCAACTACCTAGTTGAATAATTTTAAGGGTCTGCAAAAGCAAAGATTTAAATGTAGTTTAATTGTGCCTATTGGCTGAAGTTACAAATTCAAGTTCTCTATTATCAGTTACATATACCTTAGTGCCAGTGAAGGGAGAAATACATGAGAGAGAAAAGGGGAAGACCCCAGGCAAGGGGCTAAAGCCAAGACTGGGGTTCAGGTGTCAACACCACCCATTTCACAACTGTGCCCAGGATCAACCTTAGAAAGAAGACTTACTTCGGTAGTCCAGAGAGTAAAGGAGCAAAGTAGTACTAAAGGACTCACCTTAATTTTAACAAGTTGTTTTTCCATTTTCCAGTTATGTGTGAGTCACTACTCGACAGAGTAAGCTTGTAAAATACATCTGTTGTTTTCCAAGGCAAGCTTGACCAAAAGCCTCATGGTAAATTGCTCTCTCTGATATCAAGACAGTATTTTATTTCTGACCATGTACATCATTTGAAACATTGTGGAAAGTGATGTCATATTTAAAAAAATGTAATAGTTCAGTTATATTTTAACCACAAGCTCACATCCCATCTTATAAAGAACATCTTTTAAATCAGAGAAACATTTCTTAAAAAGCGTGGAACATGGATTAACAAGTTTGGACCAGGTTTAAAAAATACATTGGGCATTTAATTAAAATTGGGTCTCATTTTATTAGCAAGGACTTCACTTCTTCTATCCAAAAAAAAAAAAAAAAAAATAGGTGTTCAAGGAGAAAGAATGTGTCAAGGTCAAAGCCACCCATGGAGTATGACACTCTCCTCCAGTACGAACATGTACTCACAGGCTCTGACCCAAATTCTTGGTTTCAGTGGCAATAGAAATGTTGGCACAGACAAGTATTATTGAGGGTAGACCCCTGGCTCCCCAAGGCACTCATATTTCCCCCACTTGGGGGACTGTTAAAAAGATAAATCCTCAGTTGATGGTTTCAAAATGGCACACCCTTGCAGAGTAGCAGACTGTTGAGTGATCACCAATATTACCATGTAAGCCCAACACTTGGCTCTCCCACAGTCATGTCAGAAAATGATAGAAATAAAAAAAGAAAAAACAACCATCAGCAACCACAACTAAGCTTACAGTTGGATGACTTCAGGTTTCAAAACTGCCTTCCTATACCTCAGAGTTCCCACCGAATACTTCTAGCTTACTTCGTATAAACTTGTGAATATCAGCCTGGGACTCTTCTACCGTTTCTCAGGTTGAATAGCTCTACTGATCAGATTCTCCAGCTAATTGCACATTTGTCTGCTTTGTACCAGCTTTGCAGACCTTTCTGAAATGAACCGAAGAGACTGAATTGCTCTCTAACCACAAATAAGCTCTGGCGTTCTTTGAAGTCAAGGTTCCAGAAGGTGGGTGGCCTCAAAGCCAGCTCCATGTTCATGGCTGCTTGCTCTCTGGGGCAGACAGCTTTCCTCTCCCTGTCTTGTTTGTCACTGTATTTTGTTCATGCCTATTTAAAACCAAATTATCCAGATAGAACACCTAAACCTTTCTATCAGTGTACACAACTATGATTTCCTCTTATCAATAACTATCACTTTCATTAAGAGAAACCTTATCCAGAGTTAGCACATCAAATATAAACCACTACTTTTTTCTTCCTCAGTAATACATGGTAGTCCAAAGATTTCCATCACTGTATTTGCTTAGTTTCTGGGTTGTAGAAAATCACTATCCAAAGTGACCTAAAAAGAAAGGTTTCAAAGGTTAACGTAATGGAACGGTGGCATGGATACATTATGTGCACTCTCAGGAACAAATACAGATGATAAACATTAGGCGGCAGCAGCCACTCCAATTAGCATCTCCTAACTCATCCTGGCTACAGCCTGCCTTCAAATTCACAAGGTTCCAGAACTAACACGGTTACATGGCAAGACCCAAATAAATACATAAAATAAAATTTATGTTTTACTTATTTATCAAGAAAAATGCTCTAAATATAGAGCTATTCTTATTAGCAATGATGTAAAAGCAGAAAAACAACCGGCAGTTTTTTGTTTTTGTTTTTGTTTTTTTCCCTATCTGCAGTGCCGTGAAAGAAGTCATACTGATTTTGACTGTAAACAGTACAAATTTCATATGGAAACCTCAGGAGGCCTTGCATGAAGCTCTAATTATGTACTTTTAGTTACCATTCATGATAATCTTTTGGAGTAGGTTTTGTTAATTGACAATGTTTACTTCCTCACTTCTCCAGATAAAGGGTAATTATTTAATTTTCTTCATAATATGTTTTTAGGACAGCTCCTGCTTTTTTAGGGTGGTTCCGATCAACTCTATCAAATACGTAAATACATTTGATTTTGGACAGAATTGATGTTTTATCAGGGACTGTTTGAGCCTCTGTGTAATCTCATTAATTTCTTCTTTAGACTTTCAAAACTTCCTAGGACGGTTATCTTTAAATCTCTCTCCATGGGTGAGCCCGTTGGCCAAAATTGGTCCCTTTCTCTCTTCCAGAATGTCTTACTAGAGAACATGAGTAACATGCACTCTTTGTATAGGGATCATGGATCAAGAGCTAAATTGCAATTTCCCTACCCCATGACTGCTCCCCTTCTAAGAAGCACATGGTGTTAGGGATTATTTCATCACTGGCTGTAAAAGTACTGCTGGTTGTAAGGAAGCCATGAATGTTCTCTCCACTTCCTTTCCTAAAGAAGCCTCATGTTTCCCTGATGGGATCACTTTTCTCAACACCTGGAGAGTATGCAGCTTGCTTTCCCACATCTCAGGGTATCCAAACAGGTGATGCACCAGCATGCTCCCAAGCTCCCCACAAAGCGCGTTCAGACCGGGCCAATTTCACTGTCACTCCAAAACTCTCTCCTTTGGCAGCGGACCTCACCGTAACAGCTGCAAGGCACTCAAGACTTTGGCTTTCTTCTTAACCATCATTATCTTCGATGCCTTTAAAACCCACAAAAATAACCCATCGACCTCTAGCTTCACAATTTGCTGAGTTCCCCTCTCCCAACAACTTTTATTGCTGCTCTAATAACCTTACTCCTGCGGCAGCTCAGTGGAGCTTAGTTCCTACTTCACTTAGTTCTGACGTTTTAGAGTAGAAAACCTCACTCCTGAGGGAGGCACAAAATCTTCCTTCGAAGTCCCCATGCCCAAGAAGCCTGCTTTGCTGTTGCAGCATCACTGCCAGTCCATCCACCTTCCCTGTGTCCCCATCCATCAGCCTCTCAGGGTGTCCCTCCCACCTCCCTCTAACAAGTGCCTTCTCACGCTGTCCCTGGATGAATCCACCCATCCGCTGTCTCTCTTCCTAATCCTATTCCATTGGGTCCCACCCAAGGACAATGTAACCGTGTATTGATGGGCGACCGATGGGCCTGTGTGAGTTTCAACCACAGCAAGACCTTCCAGACACTGGGTCTTCTGCCATCATGGATTCATGACACAGACTCTGCCAAATCTTTTCAACAACCCTTAAAACTAATTCTATACTATTTACCAAGAGGAAGCAAAGCACGATGTGAAGCATTATCCTGAAATACTGAATCTACTGTGCCAATAACTGTCAGAAACCCTGAGCAGTTACTTAGCTGCTCTGAGCTTCATCTTTGTAAAATGGAACAGCATTACTGTTGCATCAGATTGTCAGAGGTATGGAATGAGATCATGTACATGAAGTGCTAGAAATCACCGTGGGACATACAGTCCTCGATCAAGAGGAGCTACACTAACTGAGTATGATGATAATGATGAAGATGGTTACTATTACCCCAATTTGACAAATAATACTAAGGACACAGTATCACATTGCTAGGACATGGTAGCAGAAAATTTAAATGCAGCTTTCTCTGCTTCCAAAACGCATGCTTTACAACGCTATTTTCAACTCACCCTTCTCACCCTGCCGGCTGTTTCACCACGGAGACAGGAGTCCATCAGACACCCTCAGGTTTGTAACAAGGAGCAGAAAAGGCTCAGCAGATACAGGCGCCTTAGACACAGGAAATTAATAAAGGATCCCAAGAAAACTCCAGACTAGAGATCCATAACTTCAGTTTTTAAAAAGACGGAGCTTCAGTGTGTTTTATGTTACCTCATTCCAAGATATCTTTCCTTAGGGCTGCCACCTTCCATAACAATAAAACTGCTTTGTCAAGAAAGGGGTGTTAATGAAAATGTCACTTTACAAGTTTTAAGTGAAACAAGTATTTGAATTATCTTGCTGAAATTGAGTGCCTATGACCTTTTATTTTTAACAGCAAACATTAAATGTGGGACAACTTGTTTAATACCGTTCTTTATGAAACACATTTATAATATTCTTACAAATATTGCTTAAATTTTTAAATCAAAAGATTTTATTTTTTAAATAATATGAACATTGACCTACATAGAGAACATGCTTTGTTTCTGCCTGCCCAGGTATAATTGCCCCGCTTCGGGTGACCATATCTTGATTTTTCTTTCCTGTGGGAGTCCAGTGTCCCACTTTGGGGCCATACGGTCAGGTGAAGCAAATGGCCTTGATTGGCTCCAGCAGTGGGCACATGACCGAGGCCTGGCCAATGAGAAGCTCATGTTTCCCTGGCCCTTTGGGTAATTCAGGAAGAGGCACATAAGCCTATGTCCTGGCCAGGGACAGCCTTGCCCTAGGACTTTTAATCAAAAAAGAACAGCTCTTTTTCCACTGGAACTGTTAAGGTGATATGATATAAACGGGCCATCTCCATCTCCCGTTGGGGAAAGCTAAGGATGGAGCGAAAAACAGGAAGGCAGAGATGAGAGAGCTTCTTCCTGTCACTCAGTCACCTGGATCCAGCTGCGACTAAAGACAACCCCTGGAGCTTTATGCATCCCATGCCAATGCATTCCTTTTTGTTTGTTTATTTAGGCCAGTTTAAGCTGGGCATCTGCCATTTCCAGCCAAAAATATCCCAATACAACCTATTTGTGCCACATAGCTAAGATCATTCGCTGGACATGAAAATATAAAAATAGAAAGCATGGCTGATGTTTGCAGGTTTGTGAAAGCGGCCAAATATCATCACGCTGAATTCACTCCTACTTCGTTCTGCACGTTACTTCACTGTGGTTTAACCACAAAGAGACAGGAGGAGAGAGAAAAAGAAAGGCTCGCTCCCTGATATGCATGAGCGTCTACCTTAAGATAATTAAATTTCGGTATGTCATCATGCAAGTGTTCCTCCTTACCTCGAGTTTCTAAAGTTAACCTAAGTTTTTAATCCTGTCACCTGTTCTAGGATCTGTTTCATCAGTTTTTTCTCCCTCGCTGCAGAGAATCCCTTCCACAAACCACCCTCAGCTTTTCTAACTGTACTGGCTCCTACCCTTCCAAGGGTTGAGACAAGACAAGGTTAGAAGATAAATAACTACCATATAAGCCCAATATGATACATCACAAGATGGTCTAAAGTGTTGTAAAAGTTCAGAAGAGAAAGACACTATTCCCAGTTGAGAGAGCCAGGAAGTTCTTCCCCCCAAGAATAAGACATCAGCCCAGAAACATAGATAACATTTTTACAACAGAATTAGGGGAAAATGCCAATCCTGGCAGAGGAAACAGCAAAAACAAGAGACCAAGACAGAAAGCCTGAGGTCAGTCTGGGCCCCTGACAGTGACTGCATTGAGCAGGATGTCAGCTCAGCTCGCAGCCCTTGACCTTGCTCACTCCTTAGTTGCTGTGTTTCCTTCCACCTCATGCGGAGTTGGTCAGCTAAAGGCTAAAACAGAAATGGCCTTCCTATTCCCAGCGGATTCGGGGCTCAGTCCAGTGGACAATGGAAAAGAACTGAAAGTTTTTGAGCAGAGGTTTTAAATATATTTTTTTATTTATTTATGACAGAGAGAGAGAGAGAGAGAGAGAGAGAGAGATACAGAGACAGAGAGAGAACTGAACTGGGGGAGCTCCCAGTTCAGCATATGGGTCCACATGGGCCGGGGCCTGGACTCGATCCCCGGTCTCCGGATCTGCAAAGTGAGCGCTTAACCCACTGAGCCATCCCGGTTTTAAAAAGGCAGGTGAGTGCTTAAGGAATTGAATCTGGCAACAACACATAGAAATGGAACAAAGAGACTAAAGGAGAGACCAAGACTCCACAATTACAGGAATAAGATAAGAACGTTGAACTCATCATGGCTAAATGTTTTCATAATACACTCAAATACTACACTGCTTCCTTTGTACCTAAATCCCCATATACAATGCACATTTAATTCCAAAGGACTTTACGACACCATCACAATCTTCCCTGAATTCTTCTTTGCAAAAAAAATAAGTGAAAAGAAAATATGATTCTACTTCTGATGTTGAACCCCTGACACCTTTCTAGTCTCACCGCACCCCTTTTGCCCCACATCTGTGCAAGCTGCTAAGAAAGCGCGGGAACCCCTTCCTTTGTGCTGGAAGGGAAGACCAACCCATGCAAACCTCTGCCCGTGTGCAAGAGCCCTAACCCAGCCCCACTCCCCAACCCCAATAAAAACCGAAGCCACCCACCCCTTCCTGCACTCATGAGGGGCCACTTTGGGTGCCTCCTCTGCTAGTCCCAGAAAGCTTCACTGTGTGAGTGATAAATACATTCATACTCTCTTGGCATGTGTGTGTGTCTGTGTGTGTGTGTGTGTGTGTGGCCATCAGTCTTGACATCAAACCACTTTGGGGTGAGTGGGGAAGGGGCTGATCCCACCCTCCATGGAGTGACCCAAACACTGTTGAATAGTGAACTACTGCAAAGTCCTTACTATACATTTGGTAAATACTTTGCTCCAGCCTCTAGCCGCTGGCTGACTGCAAGATACTGCGTAGTCCCAGGGGCAGTGTGCTTACTTCTCCCGTGGTCACTTACTTTTACATAGCAGAAATCTATACAGAAATTGGAAACTCGAACACGTCCCTTTCTTAAAAGTTCTGAGTTAAAGGGCTAGGGCTGAAGAAAAGTCACAAATAACAACATTCTTCAAATAGCACATTAGTCATAAACCAAATCCTGATTTGTGCATGATACAGAAAGTATTTCCATGTCTTTTCAGCCAGACCTACATACAGCTAAAGGTCATAATCATAAAAAACAGTATCTTCCTCAAAAAGATTTAAAATCATAATATTAATTACTTACACATCTTTAGCTGCTCCTGCAGGGCCTAGGGGGAAATAAGGAGAAAGGTTTGCATTAGTGTGATAGTAGTATTTCTCCAAAAAATTTTCACCCAATACCCAACGAAAATAAAATTCCAAGACACAAGTTGGGAATATGGTTTTCTTAAAAGATTATTTCAAATAAAGAAAAGGGAAGGCAAGACAATCATAAAATTCAAATCTTAAATTTAGAATTGAGTCTGCTTGCCCACTTTTAACACCACCTATTAATTACAAAGTGTGAGCTCTAAAAGGGACTTTCCAGATCACTGCATCCAATCTCCTCATTTTACAGATAAAGAAAGTGGACCATGGGGAAGCTGGGATGGCTCAGTGGGTTAAGCGCTCACTTTGCAGCCCTGGGGACTGAGGATCGAATCCAGGCCCCGGCCCGTGTGGACCCATATGCTGAACTGGGGAGTGCCCCCAGTTCAGTTCTCACTGCGGTGAGACCCTGGCCCAGTTCCTGCCCTGTGCAGCCCCACCCACCTGTGGAATGAAACGACGTGGAAAAACCAATGATGTGCAACTATGGAGACTGTTCTGGGCCCTCCCCCTTCTCTCTGTCTCTGTATCTCTCTCTCTCTCTCTCTCTCTGTCTCTCTCTCTCTCTCTGTCAAAAACAATAAAAATAAATCTTTAAAAAAAAAAAAAAAGAAAGTGGACCGATACGAGAAACACCTCCTTTTCTCAACCGCACCCCTTCTAAGCAGGTGTCTCCGTGGCATTGTTGTCAGTCACACTCTGTGCAAATCACAAAGTCCAGTCACAACACGAAAGGGAGGCCATGTCCTAAATGAACTGAACTGGGAAGTGTCGAGGACACCAGCCTAGCTCCACAGGAGTTAGGAGCCTTCAACACTCTGCCCGTTTGTTACTGAGCGCTCTCATTCCCACTCCCCAGCCCCGGGCCAGAAACAGCGGCCCTTTTGGACCTCATCTTATCACTGATTACAGATTCTCTGCCCACAGCACGTTCCCATCTGCACACTTCTTCCCCCTAATATCCTTATCTAGTGACATCGAACTTGGTTCCAACTTGATTGTGAACACGGCATTCAATGTCCTTCAACCTCCTAAAACCTCACTTTCCTCATGTGTCCTCATGTGTTAAATGAGGGTAATAAGTGTGTGAACAACACAAAGTCTGGCGCATAAAAATAGCTAAGTTGTTATTATTAACCAGCACATTTAACTTACCATCTCAATTTCCATGTCTATGACATGGAAATTAAAATAACTTCTGCACAAGTCACAGAGATGTGAAAATAAAGGAAGATGGGCTAGAAAGTAAGCAAGAGGGTCTGCAGGAAATGCGACTGTCAAGATGCAAGAACTATGCTCCAGTGATATTAACTTAGGATCCGCAATACTGCAAATTCAAAGCAGACCATAAAGATAATCAAGGCGATCTGTCTCAAATACTTTCAAGGCTTTGACCAAATATAAATTTCATAACAAACTTAGTTCCTTTCTTCAGGGATGAGTATTATTTCTGGGCCATAACTATCATTTAAATTATATAAATAAAAACTGCTTTGGAATCTAGGATCATAAAACCGAAACATCTTAAAATTAAAAACAAAACACAATCTTGACATAAGAAACACTGCCAACAGAGGAATATTTTGGTAGGAAAAAATGAAAGGATTGGTACCATCAAAAACTCATGAAAATGAGCATTGAGAATCTGGAAAAAAACTCTAGAATGAAAATAATGCCCTCATTTTCTCATCCTTATCTTCATGGAAAAGGATGGGAATGTCTGAGTGTTTTGTTGTGGTTGGCAGGGAGGGGGGACCACAGGTATCAGAAACTTTGATTCCGTGAAGTTTTACAGTGAGAAGAAAGCCATCATATTGTGGACATGAGTCATTCTGAGGTGAAGGCCATCGAGTGTGATCCACAGGGAGAGCAGGGCAGACAGAAGCCATCCCACTCACTCCATCTCAGGGATGATCAGCAGGGTAGTAGGGAAAGAACGCCATGGAATTGGAAGGCAGAAGACCCGAGTCAAGTCCTTGTTCCCATATTTATCTAACACTCAATAAATCCCTTTGCTTCCATTTCCTATACTGGCTCCATAAGGACAAACCACAATAATGTGTGTGAAATTAGTTTCAAAACAGCACCATGTTTTCTAACCAGTACTTAATTTAAATCTGCCACCAAGAGCCCTCCATCTGCTCCTCCTTGACTGACCAGCTCCGAGGACCCACAGGGCGTCTTCCAAGCTGGGTTCATCACCTAACATCCCAGCAGGCTCAAGGCAGATAGATGCCTAGTGTTGCCTACCTCCCAAAAGGAAGTCAGGGGTCATTTCTTTGTTCTCAAATGCCCCTCATTTAAAGGGCATCTACTTAATCATTGCAAAGGTGGGGAGGGCATAGAAGTCAGAAATGCTGAATCAAATATACACATGCTCATAGTATGTGCTCCATTTATTATATTTTTCTTTTTTAAGTATGTAAGTAGAGTTGGTATAAAATCTTATATTGGTTATATTAGTTTCAAGTCTACAATATTCCACGTTTCTACTTTACACTGTGATCATTCCACTAATTCTAGTAATCATCTGTCACTGTGCAAACGCATCACATTACTGACTATATTCTCCTTCCCCATTAAGCCCTCCCCACATCCCCTCCCTTCTGGTAACCATCCCTTTGATCTCTGTTTCTATTAGTCTGTTTTTGTTTTGTTTTGTTTGTTTTGTTTTTAGATTCCACATAGAAGTGAAACTATACAGTATTTGTCTTTCTCTGCCTGACTTATTTCACTTAGCACCATTTTTTTAAAGAGAAGAAAATGTGCATCTTTGAAGCAAAGTAACATGACATTAATGATAAGTTTATAACCAGGGCAGGGAGAACATGTTTCTCCAACACACAACTCATCAAAAGAAATAAAATGTCATTGTTGGAAATCCTCTGCTAAACTATCGAAATACCTAGGTATATAAAAGGTGAAATAGCTCTTCATTCTACAAAAGTACAAAATCACACAATTATTAGAAATATAAGAAAAATTATTACCCTCACTGCAACATTTTAATCACACTTCACCTACATATTGATTAAAATTAACCAGATGGAGGTCTCTACTCTAATCTATGCAAAAAAATACTTCAACTAGAACTATTCAGATAGTGGCAAAATCCTATTTGCATTAAATTGTGTTTATGGTTCATGTGATTTGTCATTTATTAAACAAATATTTATAGTGGTGTGTCTATTTCTTTCCAGGCCCCAGGGATAGAGCAATCACCTCTGTTAGCAACAATTCATTTCCTGCCAGAATGACTCTTTACTGTTTAAACATAGCCTTGGTGCATTAACTTAATGGCCTTAGGAGGAACAGAGATGAGGGAAGGTAACAATGTTTCTTGTGGAATAAAAGCACCACAAAATATACAGTGTTAGAATTTTTGTGGGTCAAAAGACTTAATGACTATTTTTCAACTGTATAAATGATCACCATAACTTTAAATACTCATATTTTCCTAAAACAGAAGGTGGAGGAAGGTTTGCTTTCAGAACAGCATCATCTGCCATTCTAGTGACAAAAAGTGATTGGAAATGTTTACGGTATGGAAAGAAGAACATGTCCTTCTGAAAACAACTGTTTCTTTACCACTGAAACATTCTTGGTTGTTCACATCACTTGATTGTGTTGGTTGATCACATTACTTTACATACTTCAAAGGATTTTATTATTTTATTCAAAAAGTCTGTTACTTAAAAATGCATAGCAAACCCAACACATTCAAACATTTGAAAAAAGGAATCTGATTGTGGATTCATACAAAGATAGTTGGTCTTTGCCCCCTCCCAGTCCTGGCACAGGGCTTCTAAAACTCTTGAAATTCCCTGAATAATAGTTCTGATGAAGTCACTCATGTTGGGACCATGTCACCAGAAAAATCAACCCTTGATTAGAAGCTTGGAACTTTCAGTTCATCTGCCCAACCGCCATGGAGGAGACAGGGGTTGGAGGTCGAGTTCATCACCAATGCCGGTGATTTCAGCAACCATGCCTACCTAATGAAACGTCCATATAACCCTACACAACGGGGTTGCAAGAGCTTCCGAGTTGGGAGGCACCCCTATGTGCCAGGAGGGTGGCGCACCCCAACTCCATGGGAATAGACAACAGGTATTTCTCCCTCTGGCTGTTCATTGGTGTCCTTTCCAACAGTAAATGTAAGCCTGTGAAGACCCTTCCTGAGTTCTGCAAGCCACAGAACATGATCAAATCTGAGGAAAGGGGCGGTGGAAAATTCCAAATTTGTAGCCAAGTAGGACAGAAATACAAAGAATCTGGGGGCTCAATGCTTGTCTGAACTGAGAGAATCTTGTGTGACTGAGCCCTTAAACTTGTAGCGACTGACACGAACTCCAGGTAGTTGGTATCAGAATTCAACTTAACTGCAGGATACCCATTTGATGTCACAGAACTGGAGAACTGGATGGTTAGCAGGAAGAAGCAGCGAACTCAGTCATTCTTCATGTTTTATACGTAACACGTGTTATAAAGATTTGGAATCCTAATTAAGTAACTGAGGTTGTGAACAACCTTGAAGTGCTTTATGAATCACACCAAGATTGAACTGTGCTGTATTTAGTTTAACAAATAATTATCAACACTCCAGGTAGAGAGTTTTTGAACTGTATCTTCTTATTTTCTAATTTGGCCCCATTCCCAACAACTGCAGAAAAAGCTTCTGTATTAGTTTCCTATGGTTGCTGTAACAAACCACCACAAACGGGCTGGCTTCAAACAACAGAAATAGATGCCCTCAGAGTTCTGGAGGCCAGAAGCCCAAATCAAGGCGTCAGTAGGTCCACACCCCTCACACAGGCCCCAGGAAAGAACCCACCCACGCCTCTTAGCACCTGGTGGCCGTGAGCATACCTCACCTTCTCTCTGTATCTCTGTCTTCTCTGTTGTTTCTCATAAGAACAGCTATTATTGGAGTTAAGGCCTATTCAGATCATTGAAGAGGAACTCCTTGTTTCCAAAGCCTTACCTTCATTACACCTGCAAAGACCCCTTTTTCCAAATAAGATAACATTCACACATCACAGCAGTTAGGACATGGGCAGAACTTTTCAGAGGTCACCATTCAGCACTTTCTTATCCCTGTCTACTCCACCTCTCCAAAACTGAAACGCCCCTTTGAAAACAAAGAGTATATAGCCAGCTTAATACTTGGGGGAGGATTAAATTCTATATAACGTATCATACATTCCACAACAACAAAGTGTTGTTCCTGATGAGTGACAAAGCCAGCCAGTTACAAGGTACTGTGCTAGTTCAGTAATTTTAAGTATATGTAACATCTGGGTCCCTATAGACAGATATTCCTCCGCAATCCAGCTACTCTTAGAGGTTCAGAAGAATGAACCGCACTTCGCAGAATTTTTATTTTTTTTTATCATTAATTATGACATGGTTTCATTCCACACAAGGTGGATGTGGGGCCACTCAGGGAAGGAACTGAACCAGGGACCTCCCACATGGGAGGCGAGAACCCTCACCACCATCCTGGCACTTACCAGCACGTGGGTTTGCACAGACGGGGACCAGGATTTGATCCCGGACCTCACGGTTGAAAGGCAAGCGCTCAACATGCTAAGCTATTCTGGCATCCCTGGGATGTTTTTAATACTTTTCAGACTCATATATTTATTGTTATGAGTTCCTCAAATTCACCTTTTTAAAAAAAAGGTCACATACATTATCACATTTAATACACTAAAAAATAGTCTATTAATGACTTTTTTATCACTACACTGTGTAGAGTTTATGTAATATACTGGAAATATTCAGACAAGTAAATGAATTGCTAAATTACATATTAAATCATATTTCTTTCTTCAGACTGAGTGGAGTTCATTTAAACACATACACACCAAAAAGTACAATTATATACATAAAGAGTTTCTAAAAAGTACTAAACATTTATAAATCTCTCTCCTTTCAGTGTAAGTAATCAGAAATGTAAATGACTATGGCTCTTATGGGAAATAAAAATATGCAGGAATGTTTTACTCCCTATTTGCTTTGTTAAAAAGCCCCTCTGAGAACTGTATAAGCAAAACTACAGAAAAATAAACAAAAGTCTCTTTGATTTTGACAGCTTGCTACGTCTCCTCTGACCCACAAGAGTTCAAAAACTGTGTCATTGTCTCCGTTTGGCCCTACTAAGTAAAACAACCACTCTTTTAAAGCAATTTTCCTTATTCTGTTTTTAATTTTACTGTTTTTTGAGAGACAATGAGAGATAGAGATGATGATGATAGAGATAGGTAGAGATAGATAGAAGGGGGAATTTAGTGTCTTTGTGTTTTAAAGGAATCACTGCAAGCATATTCGGAACTATCAAGCTACCCAGTCAGATGAGTAGTTGCCATTCAAAATCACTGTAATTCATTTAACTCGGTTTCAGCACAAACTTAGCTAATCAACCATTATTTTTTGTTTCTGTTGTTCAAAGAGGATTGAAAATCAGTCTAGTTTAAATCTTTCATTTTCCATTATGCCGTTCTTTCTTACAATAAAGAGATGATTCCTCTGGTTATAAAAAAAAAAAAAAAGAGTGGGGAGGGCCCAGAGCCGTCTCCATAGTTATGAATCATTAGTTGTGACATGGTTTCATTCCACACAGTGGATGTGGGGGCTCATAGGGTGGGAACCAAACTGGGGGCCTCCCACATGGGCGAGGAGAACCTTCGCTGTCATCTTGCCGGTTATAAGTTGCACCACAGTTCATCATATGGGTTTGCACAGGCTGGGGCCAGGATTCAACCCCTAGACCGCGAAGTTGCAGGTCAAGTGCTCAACCTGCTGAGCTATCCCAGCATCCCTAGAAACTGTAACCCAAGTCAGACCCAAATGACCATAGTTCTATCACCAGCTTTTCAAAGGGACTCACTCCTCAGAAAACGGGGTCCTCCTCGGGGCTGTGTTCAGGTCCTTGGCGTCCCAAAGTAATTGAGTGAGACACTGAAGTGCAGCGGTGAAGGAAAAGTTTATTGAGAATAAAAGTAGAGAAAGTGCACTTCCAAGAGATGGAAGTGAGCCTCGAGCAAGAAGAGGTGGCTCAAAATGCCAAAAAAAATGTTTAATTATTTTTTAGTCATTTGTATCTTGTGCTCCTTAGCTCACTTAGGCCCCAGCCTCACCATCCTTCTTTACTGTTCTTTAAACATACTGAACTCAGCCTTCTATACTCTGTGTTTGAAACCCTCTCTGCTGGAGAGCTGATTTTGCTTATTAGTATGTACCACCTCATCTCTATCCAATCATCCACTGCCAGACATCCAGGTTGTCCCCATACCTTGGCATTGTAAACAATGCTGCAATGAGCATATGGATGCACATGTCTTTTCAAAGTAGTGTTTTGGGTTTCTTCAGATAAATACCCAGAGGTGGAATTACTGAGTCCTTCTTTGCCTCTTGTTATAGCCTTTGTTTTAAAATCTATTTTGTCTGGTATAAGTATTGCTATCCCAGCTTTTTGCTTGCTTCCATTTTCTTGAAATATCTTTTTCCATCCCTTTACTTTCAGTCTGTGTGTGTTTTTCAATCTGAAATGAGTCTCTTGTAGGCAGCATATGTAAGTCTTGTTTTTTTTATCCATTCAGCCACCTTATGCCTTTTGATTGCAGCATTAAACCCATTTACATTAAAAGTAATTATTGATAAGATATGTAATTATTGCCATTTTATTATTCATAGTTGTTTTTCATTTGTTTCTTTTTGTTTTTGTTTTTTGGTCTTAAAGAAGTCCTTCTAAGATTCCCCATAATACTAATTTGGTGGTGATGAACCCCTCTAGCTTTTTCTTATCAGGGAAGCTCTTTATTTGTCCTTCAATTCTAAATAATAGCTTGGCCTGGTAGAGTAATCTTGACTGGAAATCACAAATGACCTCTTGATATCAACAAAATTTTATAGTATTTCTATAAAATTGTTATATATTTTATATTTTTTATTTTTAGTATTTCTATTAGGCCTGGACTAATAATGCTAAGCACAGGGGCAGCACTTCAACGCTACCAAAGCATTTATAGACATAGTAATGCTGGGCCATACTGCTACATCAAAAGCAGAGAATGCAATTGTCTATCTAATTGAGGATGAGAAGATAACTAATCTAATAATTGGACCCAGTCCCTGGGTACACTGATAAAATAGGATAATTATTAAACTCCTCCTCCTCAGACTATTGTTATATAAATAGTAGAAGAACCATAATAGAAACATTCTGATAATAAACTCCTTGCAAAGTCATGGTCAGAAGTTGGCAGTTACAAACTTCTGATAGAAAAACTATAACTAACCAACTGAATTGTCATGAACAGAATACTTCTGAAATGACTCTGCTGCAAATAATTTCTACTGCCATAGCCTACAATGAAACACAACTGAAGATATTTGGAACCATTCAATCTTTTAAGAAATTTTTTGGCTTACATTACAGACTCACTTAACACTCTATATGTATGATTGTATAAGAAGGAATGACGGACCGGCTGTAGATCATTAGCTAAACTCAGGCTTGCTCAGTTCTCTGCCTAGTTAGGGAATGTGTTCAAAGAAAAAGAAAGGTATAGAGAATCTGATTGGTGAGACAGAGAGGTGCAGGTGGGAGACAAGAGTAAAAGCTATCTGCCTCACAGTAAATGCAACTCTTTTAAAAATGGACTACTGAATGCAGATGTGTGTTGCTCTAGAGCAGGGGTGTCAAACTTTTCTTCATAACAATTTTTTCTATTTTCAATTTATTTCAGAGCATCATGGGCCACAAAAAATTACCTCGGGGGCCGCATGCGGCCCACGGGCCACCAGTTTGACACCCCTGCTCTAGAGTTTAGGGTCTAGAGTCTAGACTCCAGACTAAACAGGAAAAAATGTACTGAATCTTCACTGAATGGAAAATACGATGGTTCTTGGTTGGGAAAAATCAAATTCCTACATAGTGATATTACAAAAACCTTAAAATGGAGAGAGTGCTTGTATAATTGAAATGGTTCTCATGATCCCATCTCAACTGATAACTCAACTCCTCGCAGAAGCCTTCTCTGGTTAGACTGTTAACGACTCCTGGGCACATATGGATGTTCATGTGCATTCTATTATACTTTGCTTTGCAATTGTTCTCAAATGGTTAATCTTCCTATCTAGACTATCAACTTCTCAAGGGCAAGAAAGTTGGATGTCATTTTACAACCATCCATTGGCTGCCCTGACCCTTGCCCTAAATTCCTAGTAGAGTACAGTGCTCTGCACATAGAGGGGATATGTTTAAGTTTATGGTAGGAATCTCCTGTAGAGGAAATCTAACCTGAATGATCTAGAATCTGATTGAGCTAGAGGTGATTCCTTCCAGCCACTTGACCATTTTACTGCTTTATCAGTTTCTCCACATTTTGGTCAGACAGAATCAAATGTACTCACGTATACCACTAAGTATCAATATGTCATACCAACCAATTCCATCTGATAAAAGCCAAGAAAAGCAGTTAGTTATCCAGATAGTTAGAGGTAAAAAGAAATAGGGCTTGTAATGGAGGTTTCAGGGTCAGGGGCATTATCCTAAAGTTCTAATGCATCCTTCAAAAGTGGATTTGCCATGTTCTTATAGAAAAATCATCAGGGAAAGCCATTTCACTTTCAACATGCTAATATTCCACTATTCTATAATAATCACAGCCCAGAGTGCTTTCACTCTGGAATTCAAACTAGTGAAATGAAATAAATGCCCACTGTAATACAACCAGCACCGTGCCAATGTCAAGCTTCAGCTTCACCCTTCAGGCTCAAGTTCTGTACCCATCTCTCTCTCTCTCTCTTTCTCACTCTCTCTACTGAAAAGTGTAAGTATGGCTACTGAATTGTATGACTCCTAGGATGTTACAGAAGTTGTGCATTGTAAGTACCTGGAGCACAGGGACAACCTCTATTTAATGCATTTCATTGTGCTTGGGTTCACTACCACAAGTCTTCAGCTTGGTCAACAGCATATTTGAAGCTGATGTCAACGTTCACAATGGAAAGAAACAGAAGTACCTTTGCACTCCGATTTATTTTTCTTAGCCTTACATCACTCATCCTGATGCATTTCCTTTCTGAAACTGAAGGCCTACCACCAGCTCACAGAAAATTTCAAAATAACAATGACCAAGTCCCCAAGCAAGCCAGCTGGACTCACGAGCAGAAACATGTTTGGGGAATGACTTCTCAAAGACAAGGGCAGATCCCTCAAAGGGGTGATGTAATAACTCCCTGCTCATGATGTTTTCTTCTCCTGGATGGTTTACAGTCTGCACTCACTATCTTGCTCTTCCCTAAACATAAAATAATGTTTGGCAAAGAGCAAACTAGAGAGGACAATGTATTCTTGCACGAGTTGGCCTTTGATAAACAAAAGAGGCTACTCATCAAGGAGCCATGAGCTACCTCTCTTTATGTCACAAGAGATATGCTCCTACAGGGAAAAATATCAACCAATCTTTGTAAGGAGAATCACATTTTCCCATTTTCTTACATTTCCATTTCAGAGCTACCTTACCATCATTCCGATTTTAGCAATGGGACTCAACCCTTTATCCCCAAACCTGACAAGATGTTCATCAATAAAACTAAACTAGTTCTACTTTAAAGGAAATCTGTTACAAATTCTTCCTACGATTTTTTTTAATGTGGATTATTGTCCTTAACCCTTTTTTTCTTTAAGATTTATTTTTATTGTTTTTTGACAGAAAGACAGACAGAGAGAGAGAGAAGGGGGAGGGTCCAGAGCAGTCTCCACAGTTGGCAGCGTTCGTTTTCCATATAGTTTCACTCCACAGGTGGGCACAAGGCTGCGCAGGGCAGGAACTGGGCCAGGAGCCTCCTGCATAGGTCCCGGCAAGAACTGAACTGGGGGCACACCCCACTTCATCACATGGATCCGCATGGGCTGGGGCCAGGATTCAATCCTCGGTCTCTGGGGCTGCAAAGCGAGTGCTCAACCTGCTGAGCCATCCCAGCCTCCCACCTTAACCCTTTCTTAAAGTACGGTGAACCACATAGGGCCACAGGGCATGTGAGACTGAAAGATGTAATTCATGGTGTGGGATGTGGCCTTGACATTGTTCCAGGTTTCCACGCAGAGCTCTCTGGCCGCTCTCAGGTGAGAATACTGTTCTTGCCCTCCTGAGCAGAAGGCGCTCACTAACATGAGTCACTGTTACATGAATCAAAAAGATTTTCCCCAGTGGCTCTTGGCATATCCTAGGCATGGAAATTTAATTCAACATGATAAACATTACTGGTAAGGGATAAACTTTTCAGTGAATCATTACCTGGGTTCCATTCACAGCTCTAGGACTAAGTATTTTAAGTGCCTTCTATTAAAATACTCCATCTGTGTGGTCAAGGATGGACAAATAGGAAAAACAAACTTGGCCAATGAACTGAGCAGATATCTGTATCTGATCCCCTTAGGTGAACATCAAAATGGACTTTAAAATAAATAAACAAATAAGCCTTGAATTTTAAACTGCATCTCCCACCAAGGTCTGGGTTAAGAGAAGGGACAGGTACAAGGTCACAAAGTCACTGGTAGGGTATCCCCACCCGCCTAGAAAATACTGCAGCATCAGACCGCTGTTTACATTTGCTGGTTAGGAGAGGATGTGGCATCTAATTGATCACCGTTGGAGGACATACAAGTTCTTTATCCCAACGGGCACTAAAATAGGTCACCAGATATTATTCAAAACAGATCCAGACTCTTACATCAGGAGGCACTAGCTTGGTTAAAACAGAAGGGTTGCACTTTGGAATCAGTCACTTGATACAAAGACCTCGCCAGCCAATCAACAAAACGGAGTGGTGTAAAAAGAAGTTTCCATAGGTGTTATTTCTTCACGAAAACTGTAGGCACGCATCCCTGCTGGTATTACAAGTCTGTCACACAAATCTAAAGCTCCCATGATCCTGCAGCCTCTCAGAGAAATCCTACCAACAGCCCAGCGTGTCAGAAGCGCCAAGACCGACTCCGATGAATGTGCGGAGCCCCGTTCGCAGTTCTCAACTCCACTCGCATCTCCCAGCAACACCACCACCAAAATAAAAAAAACTCCTGTGATTGTTCTGCAGCACTTTTCCTGGAGCAGTGGCTGGGTTCCGAGGGGGCTGGCTGGGGGCCTGGGCGCGCACGCGGGTCACACCTGGGAACTACTCTCCCCCCAAGAGGAGGCCCCGGCTCCCCGCCGCAGGGGACCCCGCCGCAGGGGACCCCGCGATCCCTCCGCAGGATCGTCCTGCAGCCTCTCCGCGTCCACGCGTGACCGCCCCCGCTCGGGGAAAATGTCCTGCTTTCGGTCGTTGCAGAAGCCGGCGGACTGCTCGCGTCTAGAGGATGGGAACGAGGACCGGAGGCTGCGCGCCCTCCGTCCTCGGGTCCCCACACCCTCCCTGCCGCCGCCCCTCGCCCGGCCGCTCTCGCCCAGGCGTCCCGCCCTGCGGACCCCCCACCCCACCCCCACCCGCGCCCCCGCCGCTCTCACCTCGCCCCGCGCCCGCGCTGCTGGCGGTGGAGTTCCCGCAGCCCATCGCGCCCGGGAAGCCGCGCGGGGCGCTGGCGGTCGCCAGGCCTGGGGGCGGAGACGGAGGCGGAGGGCGGTGCGCCCCGGGCGGCGGGCCCGTGGGGGGCGCGCGGGGGCGGCCCCGTCCCTCCGCCGATGCGCGCGGCGGGCCGGGGCGCAGACCTCCGGGGACCGCGCGAACCCCCGCGCGGCGACTGGACCCCCCCGCCGCCCAGCCCACCCGTCACCTCGGCAACGGCGGCGCCGGCCAATCCGCACCGCCCGCGGGCTCCCCGGCCCAGCATTGGTCGTGGCGACGTGGGGGCGGGAGTTTAAAGTGGGTTTGAGGGCGAGGCTGAGGGGCGTGGCCGGCGCGCGGGGCGCTGCTGCGGAAGCGCTGGGGGTGCCCGCCTGCCGCCCTCGGCGTCCTCCTCGCCGTCTCCCCTCTGTCCCCGCGCCCCCTCGCTCCTCCAGGACGCGGGCAACGGAGGCAGCGGCGGCGCACACCTGCTTTGCGCACCGTGGGCTCCGGAGGTATGTGGACTAAGCGATGTTCGGGTCTGACGCCGGACCTTGATTCCTCTCTGGGTTACCAGAAAGCGCATGCAGCGCCGTCCCCAGCGCCACACTGGCTAATAAAGAGCATAAATGTCCCCCCACGTTAGTCGTACGAGCCTATTCCACTAGAAAACAAGAGCCAGGATTTCGATAACTGAGATGCGGGACCTCCCCTCTCAGTTAGTGACAGAACTGTGAACTTAATGGCACCTTTTCACTTAACAGTGCGGCCAGTGTTACTGGAGTCAGACTGTTCAAGCTGCGATCTCCGCCCCCTGACCTCAGCAAAGTTCCTTAATCCATTCGTGTATCCGTTGTTTTGCCTGCAAAATGGCCATAATAATTCGGGTACCCATGTAAAGCACCTTACACGGTGCCTGATCCTAATGAAGTGACAGCTACTCTTCTTTTCCTGAAATCTATTAGAACAGACTACGGATTCCCTGAAGGTAAGAACTAGCTATGCATCATAATGTTTTCCTGGCTCATAGGATAGACTCACTAAATGCTCTGTGAGATGAACTCAGGCCAGGAATGAAATCTCCATTTTAAATCCCTCAAATATTTATAGACAGCCTAGTCTGTGCCAGACTAACCAGGAGGACTGATTATAAACAAATCAATGACAGTATAGTGGGGATGTTAACAGGAATACAGGGTGCTGTGGGAGCCCAGAGGGTGCTGGGATCTGGTGAAAGGCGTTCCCAAAACCATGCAGTGTGGTTAGAGAAAACCTTGAAGCACAGCCAACACCCAGTCCAACAGACCTTCCTTCTGGCAACAGTGAGGACTGAGTAATCGATCACTCAGGATACAAAAGATACAACACCCACCATTTAAAATAGATGTATCTGGGGGAAGCCGGGATGGCTCCGCAGGTTAAGTGCTCGCTTTGCAGCTCCAGAGGCCGAGGATCGAATCCCGGCCCTGGCGCTTGTGGACCCACATGCTGAGCTGGGGTGTGCCCCCAGTTCAGGTCTTGCCGGGCCTATGAGGGAGGTTCCCGGCCGGGTTCCTGGCCTGAACAGCCCTGCACCCCCCTGTGGAGTGAAACTATATAGAAAACTAATGCTGTCAACTATGGAGACTGCTCTGGGCCCTCCCCCTTCTCTCTGTCAAAAACCAATAAAAATAAATTTTTAGATAGATGTATCTGGGCATGTGCTGATGGGGTCAATTCTAGGGTAAATAAGGAGTTTTGAGTCATTTGACATCTAGAAGACTGTTTCTCTGCCTTGGCCTCTATTCTCTTGGTTCAGTGGCTACCTCCCTACAAATCCAGGATCAGTGGGGATGAAGCAGGCATTATCGAACAGCCAAAAGAGGTATTCTTGCTTATTTCTACACTGTCTGACACGGGACTGCAGCCCTAGGACACTTAGAAGAAAGAGAAAAACAGGCCCTCATATCCAGACCCTGGCCTGCCACTCACAGCTAGGCCTTTGCGTTCTCCCACTAAACACAGTTGCACAGAACACCAGTACCAGACAAGACCACTCTGTATCTGTGCAAAAGGGAGACCCAAAGTAAAACCACTCAGTAATCTCATCTACGAGATCTCAAAAACGAGGTCACCAGCAAACCACAAAAACACCAAAGATCACCCAATTCTGGCTAATATGCATGACTACTATGTTCTTACCAGTTATGGTTTCAGCCCCGTTCCAGTTTTCCTGGCTTATAGGTGAGATTCTTTTTTAAAGAATATTCCATCACAGCCTATTACTGAGATACTTCATGGTTCTCCATCGTATGCACTCTCTTTCAGTGCAATGAGGAATTAGCTTGTTCAGATCCTGGTATGTTCTTGGTGGTCTTTGGCTGGAAGATGTTGACCCTTCTAAATAATAGGTACATTATCGAGCATCTCCTTCGTGCCAGCCAAGTTTCTAAACACATGCTTGAGCTATAGTGGTGGACAGAGCACAAAAGAAAACCCTAATCAGAGGAGACAGATCAAAGGCAAACAATTGATCATTTCAGATGCTGTAAGTGTGATGGAAAAAAAAAATAAGAAAGTGCACTGGAGTTGGTGACAAGGGGTAAAGGGAGAGGTGCTAGTTTAGATAGGGTACTCAAGAAAGGTCTCTCTGGGAAAGCGGTGTTTTAGCTGAGTCTGATTGATGAGAAGAAATGTGAAGATAAAGAAAGGGGCATTCTAGAGAGGCAATGAAAAGCACAAGAGCCCTGAGGCAGGAACATGCTGGGTATGTTTCATAAACTAGAGCAGAGATGGAAGGGGGTAGTTGGAGAGGGAGGACAGATCACACTGGGTGTGATGGGTTTTGCAATGAGTTAAAAGTTGACTCAAAGGGCAATGCAAAATCATTTGATGGTACAACATATGATAACTTCCTAATAAAGTGTCAGGCATATAGGTACCCCCTAAATGTCAGCCCCCTCCCTCATGTGGAGTAAAAGAGTAGCCTAGTGTTTCTTTTTTTTTCCTTTTTAGGAGTTTCTTTTATTCTATAGGCAACAGCTCATTGCATTTGGATGTTTTCAAAAGCAATGAGTCAAGAGAAAATTATTAATGCATGCCTCATTTCCCGACTGGTCAATTTTAGCTTCTTTCTCTCTGCCAGTTAGATCACTCGTTTCACTGTTATTTCCACTCCTCAAACAAGAACTGATGGGGTGTGAAAGAGAGAGAAGAGGTGTGTGACTGACATTGATCAGTTAAGAAAAAGAAAGAAAGAGGCGGGAGAACATGGAGCTCAGTAAGTCTCGGTTTTCATGCTTTTTCTTCCCTAAAAGGCTCCCGACAAAAGTTCACCAGCCTGAATTTTATTTTTGTTTTTTCTTTCTTTCCCCCAGTTGACATGCTACAAGATAACTGCCTCAGCTCTGAGTGGCACACCCACACAAAACGACCTCAGCAATAAATAGGGGCTTGCCCCTTCCTGTTCCTTTTAAGGGCCAAGGCACTTCCTCTCCCATTTCATTGGCCAGAATTGGGTCACATGCTCCTTCCTAATCCAACTACTGGGAAGGTAAATAGGATGATTGTCATTGGCTCTGGTAAATTACAGTTACCCCTGAGTCATGACAGGAAGTACAGGATAGCTGCCTCCACCAAACTGGTGTTTGATGTTGAAAGAAAGGAAAGAAGGGTGGAAGGAAGGGAGGGAGGGAGGAGAGAAAAGAGGGAAGAGAATTCATAGCTGTTTAGTCGGTAATTGTGGGAGATATTACAGATGTGACCCAGTATCTAGTTGTGTTCTGGAATTGGCTTCCTAACCCCTTGAAGTTGGGCATGGACTTAATGACTAGCTTTGGCCAATGAAATGTGAGTAAAAGTGAAATACGACTTAGAGACTCTAGGATATTTGGTCTGCTGGGAGTCAGGAGTTAGGAATGCAAGAGATTTGCTATGGGTAATGCTTGAAAGATACAGGGGAAAGGGATCAGAAGTAGGCAGGGAAAGCCGTCAGGCTGCTTTGCAGGTCTGACACCCATGGTGGAAATAAGGAGATACATAAGGAGGACCAGGTTAAGCAGCTCTGAGAAAGTCTTGGCCAAGGTCAACAGCAAGTTCAAATGCAGACTGCTTGGAAGGATAAGGGGAATCCCAGATTGGGTACAGATGGACAGGCCCTGGTAACAGTGCTGGGCTGTTGGCTGCCCAGAGAGATCTTGACCTCAATTTGCACACAGCATCAGATCCTGAGGTGCCAACAGCCAGAGGCTGTCAGCCAACTTCACAGCTCACAGCAGTTTCTCTCTTAAAGACAGATCTGAGCAGCATGTCTCCAAAACTGCTGCACAAGAAAAAGAAGCTCTTGATGGCAAGAATTCTCCAGCTGTGAGGGCCATGGAAGTGCGGTAGAGTTGAATCCTCCATCAGCCTGAATTCTGAAGACCATCAGGCAGGTCTCCACCCACACTGCTCCCGCAGCATGAGCGAAAAAGCAACTCTTGTGTTGAAGCCACTAAGATGTTAGGGTTATGCTATGGTACCGTACCATCTCATATCAAATCACAGTGTAGCATTTCAAAATGTAGCATAACACAGATACAGCAACTACCCATGTCTGCTACAGTATATATCTTCAAATGCATTAGCATAAAATTGCTCACAGTATTTTTGGGGGTGATTTTGATCTCTTTTATACCTGTGACTGTGCCCCTTTTGACCTTCTCAGAGTATTTATTTGTCCTGTTGCTTTCTCCCTTGCTTGATTAGGCTTGCTATAGATGTGTCCATTTTATTAGTTTTCAGAGACCGCTTTTAATTTTTTTTTTACTGTCTCTCTCTTTTTTTTTTTTGTCTTCAATTCATTTATTTCTAGCCATCTTTAATATTTTCTTATTTCTACTTCGAGTTTACTCTGTCACTTTTATAACTTCTTCAGTTATTTAAGTCTTTCTTCTAAATATTGCTTGTGTTCTACCCCAAAAGTTGATATTTTGTATTTTCACTGTTATTTAGTTATAAATACTTTGTAACTTCCATTACTTACTAAGCCAGGAATCATTGAGAACTGTTTTGTTCCCAAATGAGTTTCTTGTAAAAATGCGTTAATATTTTTACTATTAATATTAATTTGTCTTGGAGAGTTACCACTACAAAAGTAGAGATTTGAAATATATTGGGTCTTTCCTTGTCATTCTCCGTGTTTAATGTTTGAACATGTTCCAAAATATTTTCTTATGGCGTGTGCTACTTATGCAGCTCATAAATGACATTTTCTCCTATTTTTCTTCTTTGTTTTTCTTTCTTTTTATATTAAATGGCATTTTAACAGACAATGCTGAATATATCCATATATGTAGTATCTCTCTGATTAAAATTAGCTCCTTGAGGACAGAGATAGTGTCCTATCCTTTCTATTTCCTTAGGGAACTCTGAGAGCAGGTAAAATGTCTTTGTGTGAATGTAAATGAAGAGGGGTAAAGGGAAGGGAAAGAGAATCATTGTAAAAACATTTTTTAGCTCAACTGCCATTATTAATCCTAGGGCTGGTTTTCCAAAACAATTTACATCATCTTTCTGAAAACAATAATAATAATTTTTTGAGCTCTTACTGTGGGTCAAGCACAATGTCAACTAATTTTTATGGATTATCCCATTTAACCCCCACAAAAACCCTACAACAAGGGTTTCCAACCTTTTGGCTTCCTTGGGCCACATTGGAAGAAGAAGACTTGTTGTGGGCCACACATAAAATACACCAACACTAACAATAGCTGGTGAGCTAAAATAAAAGGTTGCAAAAAAATCTCATAATGTTATAAGAAAGTTTCTGAATTTGTGTTGGACCTCATTCAAAGCTGTGGGCCACTAGTTAGACAAACTTGCCCTAAAGGGTAGGTTCTGTTGGATGGTTCACAGATTTACGGGAAGGCTGGGAGCCAGACCTGGAAACTATGAGGAAGCAAGGGAGACTGAGCAATGAGGACAATGCAGCCACAGCACCCAGTGTCACTATGCCTGCTCTGCCTCTACCCACTGCTGCTGATATCACAAACCCAACCACATCCTCACTTACCTACCTGCCCGCCCCTCAATCAAGATGCAAAGCCCTAGGTGGGTGGGGCAGGATTCAAGGTCAAATGCTATGTAGGGTCAGAGAGAGAAGGAAGCCATTTTCCTTTCAGCTGAAGCCTGGCCTCAGTAGTTCACACGTGTGGGCGTGTGGGCGTGTGCACGTACACACACACACACACACACACACTTTTCTACCCTATGGCTTCCAGAGCATTCTGAAATCAACCATTGGGATCAACCAAGAGCAGACCTGAGCTTCCAAAAGCTTTACTAGGAAACCAAGACAACAGCACCCACACAGTAACTTGTCAACACTGAAAAGGATAATTTTATACAACCTATCCTAACTAGATTAGATTACCAGGCACCCCCAAATACATCGTCCCTGCCGATGGCCATTAGCTCCTGCTCTCCCTCTGGTGCCCCTCTGCTTGGGAGGGGTGGTCGAAAGAGGAACCCCTGCCTCCTACAGTCCTAATGTAACAGATGGGCATGCCCAGATGGAGATTGCTTCAAGTTTCCCCTAATGCACTTCAACCTTCTCACTCTTTGGGTGAGATTCGGCAAAAGCTAAACGAGAAAGCATTGGCTCATAAGCAAGGACAACTGTAGCTGTGCTTTGACAAGGTACTGAAAGTCATCAGGGCTCAGCTTTGCGCGATCTCTCAGCTCAGCCCCATTCTCGGGTCCCACTTGGTGACTGCTGGTAGCATCAGACTCTCCCCATCACGGTGACAAGACAGCTACAAGAGCTCCTCATGTGTGCTTAAGTTCAAAGCCAAAGAGAAAGCACATGCGTCTTTTCTGGTCATTCTTGCTAAATTCCCAACAGTCACTCTGGCAGGGCCAGCTTCCCATCCCACACTCTTCCAGGAGCCAGTCATTGAGGACAAGGGTGTGTGGCAATTAGATTGCCCAGGCTTGCTCCACCCTATAGTTCCAACTAAGAGAGAGGAGGGGATGACTTAGCCAGCCATCAAGGCCCGCTTCCCTTTACATTCCCTGCATTAAAGAGTGCCTTTCCTAATGTAAATCTGATCACATCTCCCCCTCCCATCCTCTTGAGAATCTTCAATACCTTCCGATTACTCTTATGATAAAGACAAAAGTCCTAACCTCAGCCTGCTTTGTCTGACCTCCATCCACCTCTTCCACGTTCCTTTCAATACCTTCTTTGGTGTCTTATTCTCATCATGTCCCTCCCACTACTACGTCTTTGTACTAGCTGCTCCCTCTACCTGGAATGCTCTTTTCTCTCCTCTTTACCTAATTCATTTCCACTTGGCCTTCAAACTTTGCTCAAGTGTTACTTATTCACCTCCCTGTCAAGATTCAATTTTCTTGTTACAGAGCCCCTTGGTCCTCAAAGCAATTGTCACAGTTACAATTCTAGGCTCCTATGTGAGTCTTAGGTTAACATCTGTCTCTCCCACCAGACTGTCCATCCGCTCATTAGCACAGAGATCAGGACTGATTCAGCTTCATTGTTGTTTTCTCTAGCATCTCACTCGGTGTTTAGACCAAAGCACGGGCCCAGGAATATGTGTGAACATCCATCCATGCTGCCGAGGAGCTGACCTTCTAGAGGAGACAGACCAAAAATAAAAATAAAGATGCCCCTCCTCCCCCCATATCATTAGTTGGGGTAAATGCAATGAAGACAGATAGATAGATATTCAGCCACATAACAGGCTGAGATGAAAAACAGAAGTGGAGAAGTGACTTAAGTGGTGATGGTGACATTTAGGTATCACCTGAGGATAGGAAGATGCTAGGCTCTTAAGCAGCTGGGCTTTGTGTTTCAATCAGATATGGTCATCTCCAGGTACCATGACTCCTGGCTTAGAACCAAGAAGCGGGAAGAGGCCCAAGAGTGGAGAGAAAGATGTGCTAAGTAAATCCCGAGGATTTCAAAGGGATCCCAGGAAATGTGGTCTAGTGCCCTACCGCCAAGCATCGACTGGGACCCCATTTTAGAGCTCACGTAATGTATCTCTGTCCTTTTCTCTAGTGACTACACCGACATGGAACTAGTTTGTCACTTTTAAGGGGAGGGGGTTGGATCAAGGCCAAATTGTGAGGGCTGGCATGTGACTTCAGTTTCCTCCTAAAGCACCCTTCTCACCAACCACTGCCAGCCCTCACCATTTGATGTCACTACATTTCTTTTAATGACATAAAATTCACATAACATAAAGATACCATTTAAAACTGTACATTTCAGTTGCGTTTGGTATTCACAATGTGGCGCAGCCGTCTCCACAATCCAGTTCCAACCCATGTTCAAAAAGAAGTCTTGCAGCCATCAAGCGTTCACCCCCGGTCCTTGTCCTCTGTCCCTAGCAACCGCTGATTGGCTTTCTGTCTCTATGGAGTTGCCTGTTCTGGATATTTCATAGAAATGGAGATGTTATTGCATTTTAAATTTGGGATTATTCCATAGTGTTTTCACATGATCAAAGCCAAGCTTGGACATTGTTTTGTGCTCCCCTGAACTGACAGACCGAATAGGTGTAACTGAGATCTAGAGTAAAAGGTTTTATTTCATCAGTGGTTATTTGAACTGATGAGGAGAAACGAAGGAAAGATTTCCAACAGGCAGGGGACAGACCTGTTGCTTGATGACTAATGAGCACCACGATGAAAGTTCAATGCACATGCGGAATAACTAATGTCATGTCTTTTTCTCTGAAACAAACTCGCACGTAAATATCCTCATTTCCTTCAGGGAACAGCGAGCATTTTTCTTGGGTATCTGAATGTTCAGAATCTGAAAAACATCTATTATGTGTGTAGAGTGGTGGGCTTGCCCTGATGAATTGGAGAGAGATCAAGCTAGAATCCAAACCATAAGCAGGAAGTAATTTGCCTGAATGCTTTTGTTTGTTTGTGTGTTTGTTTATGTGGGTTATTTTACATGTTTATTTTTTTAAAGATTTTGAAACATGGTTGAATATCCTCTGATAGTGTCAAAAACACTCAGAAAGACTCTTTCAATGTTCTATATTCATTTACAAATTTAATGTTAAACTGACAAGTGTTCTTTCACTTGCCTCATATGTAAAATCAGGTTATTTTAAATTCTAAAACACTACCAAACCTTAGAGAAAAACCGGGAGTGACAGTTTTAGGTGTATATTTATGAAGTCTTCAATACAACAGACTGTTATAAGTTCAATTTGGAAAGATGGGATTTTAAACAATTGCATACTCGTTTCTCTAAACAGGAAAATAAAAGGAAGCTTGCTATCGCGATTCTGAAATCTTTCTCCTAAAAAGTTATTTTCTTCTAAAGGAATTCCTCTTCCCCCTGATTATTTTTTTCATAAACTGCTTTAAATGAAACCAAATAAGCTGCATTCTCACACCTCACGATTGCTTTACAAAGGTATTTGAAAGCCAAAACAATATAGTCTAACATGCTAAGGGAACTTTTTCTTTAATTACATCATCATTTCCAAGTGTATTGGCAACTCATGGAGATCAGTCAAACCTTTACACTAGAATCTCAAAGAATTTGGCTGACACAGCAGGACTGTCAATATCAGGTCTAAATTTAGTTGTTAATTGGCCTATCAAGTGTTTTCGTTGCCATGACTAACTAAACAATGTACATAAACGGTTAAGATTAAATTGCTTGGTAAAGGAGGGAACTGGAAGGTGAAAAGGAGACATTTAATCATTAGCTAAAAAGCACATGGAATTTGGACTTCTGTGTCTGGACTCAAAGGGAGTTCTAAAGAAAGTGATCTCCAAATGCGGGCCCTTTCAGTACAGAAAATCTGCCAGGATTTAGAGCGATAATGAGGGACATCATTTTCTGATTTCAAATGCTTCAACGGATGAGCCTACCCACCCACCTCAAAATGTATGACATTACCATGGTGGAGTTCCTAGCTTGAAGATCTTAAAATGTGATTTCAGATACAGTATCTCAGGCTGGAAACTTCATATATTGAAGCTGCATTCTGAATCTCAATTTCTTACAGACACTCAATCCACCCACTTTGAGTTTCTCCAGCCTCCCCCATAAGTAACTGCTTCTAACTCTGCCAGGAATCAGACGTCTCTCTACTATGATTTATTTAATTCCAAAGGAATTCAGTTTTCTTAATGTCTTCATGATAATCTTGGTGAACACTCACATTATGTTTAAGATGAAACAGGGCAGGACATTGAAGGCATAGGACTTTGGAGCCAGACGGATATGATGTTGACTCCTGACATTTGTAACCTAATAATCTAAAGCTCCCTAACCTCTGTAAACCTATGAGTATGAAATGGAAATAACCTAAACAACAGACAGCACAGATTCTAGTGCCAGACTGTGTGGGTGCAAATCCGAACTCACCACTTACTACTGAGTTACTTAGTCACTTTCTCAGTTTCCTTATTTGTAAAAAAGGGAAAATAATAGTGCTTACATCAGAAGGTTGCCATGAGAATTAGATGAGCTCAGACAGAGATGACTTTGGTCTCCAGGGCCTGCCTCACTCCCCCAAGCCCACCTTACCCAGCCCCTACCCTTTACGGTCACCTCTGGTGACAGTTTTCTCTCTGGGCCAGGTCCTCTATCTCAATTCTTTTAGGCAGTTAAAAGAGAGATAATAAGCTCTTCCTGAGTCTTCTGAGGCCTTCACTGTCTTTAGCTCAGATAGTCTACAGGCCAAAGTAACACACTCTGGGGAGATGTTTTCTGAACCCCTGCATCTCCTTGGCAAGTCTTCTATCTTCCTGGGCAGAAATAATTCCTCCTCCCTAAATACTTTAGGCACCTTCCTTACCACATTGTATCATTATGTCTTTTTCTCTATCCCTGCCCCTCCCCCACCCCCACCACCAAAGTACAAATTCCACAAGATCAAGGTTTTACTTGACTTTGCATTCCCACAGCTTAGCTAAACACCTGGTAGGCTCAACAAACTTGAGCTGTTCTTTCTCAGAGGGATGCTCACTGAGTCATGGAGTTGGTGTCAGGAGATCTTGAAGAAGTCAACCAACAAGATCTGAGAGTGTTCCCAGCGATTTTGTTCGGGAAAAATCCAGCAGCATGTCCTGACTCTCCATCTTCAGTCTCCTGAGCACTTGCTTTTGAAATGGACGGTCAACGAGAAAAAAGTGATTGAAAGAAATTACAGCTTTGGAATCCCACATCCTCGTGAAACATGCTTCTCTTGCCATCCAGTAGCTCTCAATGGCCATGAGAGACCGTGACCTAGGTTTCTCCGCACAATAAATTGAAACTACCCTGTTTCCCAAAAATAAGACAATGTCTTATACCCTGTTTCCCCAAAAATAAGACAGTGTCTTATATTAATTTTTGCTCCCAAAGATGCGCTAGGTCTTATTTTCGGGGGGATGCCTTATATGTATTTCAATGAGAGGCAAAACTGTAAGTAGGTCTTATTTTCGGGGGATGTCTTTCGGGAAAACATGGTAATTCCCATTTACTGTCATTGAATGAAGTTCTTATCCTTCATTGCTTGCCAGGGGCTTCTGTGAAACCAATTCAGGCCCTGCAATTAGAAGTGGGGACTTGGCCCCCAGATCCCCACACTGAATGCTAAGAAGTGATTCTCCAACACCACTGGGAATGAACCACACCCAACAGGAGCAGGCCTGTGGCAGCAACAGTAGAATAAGAGTGTTTAAAATCAGCAAACCTTTTCTTTCTCATTTGTTATGTCATCAGGATTGGGCTACTGGGGTAGTCACATAAAGTGGCCATGCTCAGCGAAACTTGAGACTGGCATTATCAAGCCCATCCCACATGTGAAAGTGCCCATATGTACTTTTTCGGCAAGTGGGTCACCTTCCACCTGTGCCTTAAACGCCACCCTATGCTACCAAAAAGACATCTCACTTTTACCACTTTCCTGTCTCCCACAGGGAACATTGGTTTTTACCTCTTCTCTGGTTTTAAGAGTGTGAGTATCTTCCCCATTGCTCTTTCTAGCTATTCTCACTTCATGGTCCTCATCCTGTCTTTCCATGATCTGTCTACTCACCATGAGTATTTGTTGGGTATCTTCTGGGACCACCAACCTCTGAACTTGTAAGGCGATAAGACAGACAAAATTTCTACTGTCCCCAATCCTCTAAGGTATTGCTACTTGCCACCAAATCACTTTAATTGATACACTAGGTAAGAGAATAGGCTGCTCTGCTTTTGGCCTGCCTAGCCTTTCTTGCCCCTTCTTCTTGTTCCAAGAACCTGACTTCCATTTGGGTCACTCTCCATCTCCCGTTCAATGTGGTCCTGATGGCACTGTGAGTCACGACACCTCACCAAGGAGAAGAATTGGTTGAGGACTGAACGGTGGCCCGAGCTGAGCCAATCAACCCCCTCCCAGGAACCCGAATCTCCAGCAAAGTGACACAGGGTACAAGAAAGCAAAGCTGAGTCCTCCTGATGCCAATGCCCCAAGTGCCTGTTCTTGGAATCTCCGGAGCGTCTCTGGTTAGTTTTTTTACTGAAGTCCAAACTATTTTACTGTGAACTAAAATAGTTGAGTCAAGTCACCAGGACCCCAGTTCAATGTAAAGATGATTCTGATAGAAGGGATTACTTTTTTTAAAAAAGTTTGTTTAATTTTAACTACTTTACCATTATATATCTATTTATTTGTGACAAATTATCTCCTTAGATTCTATAAAGCTATGTGATTTCCTCTCAATATATCCCACTTTAATTAAGTTAACCTGACTTGGTTTTGAACTATAACCAAAGAAATGTAACTGATATAGTAACTCATAAAAATATTAACTAAAGAAAGTGTTTTCACAAGTCAACCTAGAAGTACAAACTAAAAAGTAGGCAGTTGCTTCATGATAATCATAGTTATAATACGCATTCTCATTCTGTTTGGCTTCTTTTTTTTTTTAAGATTTATTTTATTGTTTTTGACAGAGAGAGAGATACAGATAGACAGAGACAGAGAGAAGGGGGAGGGCCCAGAATAGTCTCCATAGTTGCACATCATTGGTTTTTCCACATAGTTTTCATTCCACAGGTGGGCGCGGGGCTGCACCAGGCAGGGACTGGGCCAGGGTCTCACCCCGGTGAGAACCAAACTGGGGGCACTCCCCAGTTCAGCATGTGGGTCCAGACATGCCGGGGCCAGGATTCGATCCTCAGTCCCCGGGGACTGCAAAGTGAGCGCTTAACCCACTGAGCCATCCTGGCTTCCCCGTTTGGCTTCTGAAAGTGGTAGTTTGCATAATGAGATAGTCCGATGGCTGATAAAGTCCAAAATGAAATCTCCAAGAATGTTCTTTGAAAGTGTTCAACTTCTATTCCAGTTATTCTTATATATATATGTATGCCAAAAAATTTATACTTAAAAGATTTTGAGTTTTGTTTGTTTGTTCGCATTCTCAAAAATATAATGTGGTTAAAATAAAATATGATCTTCCCGACTTGGGAGTTCATCGTTTTTGCTACTGGTCACAAGTTGAGGAGATGTTCAGGTTGAAGAGGCAAGTGCCTTCCTCTAAGTTAAGGAATTTAGTGAACCCAATATGCTAAACCCCCCCTCCCCCACCACCACAATTTAAATATTGCCTAAAGGAGAAAATGGACTCTAACTACTATTACTTTAGTGTTCTTGTCAAGTCTTAGTTGGACCAGCCATGATTCATCCTGCAGAATAACACATTTCGTTGCTGGTAGATGACAAGCTGCTACCACAGGGAGCCCCGGAGGAGCTCCTTGGATGGCTTATTGACTTTAATTGTTTCCTAGAAGACAATTCTAATCCCAACCCATTGCTCTAGATAGCATTTTTCAAACATGAAGTCTTTATTTCTTGACAGGAAAAAAATAGTTAAGGCAATTCACCAGGACCTGAGTTCAAGGTGAAGATGCTTTTGATAGAAGAGAAATACTTTTTGCTTAAAAAAAAGAGAGAGAGAAAGAGAGAGAGAAGATATTTAATTTAAATACCTTTGCCATTATCATCTATTTATCTGTGAATATCAGATATTTATTCCGGGCTCTACATGCAGATCTGTAAGTACGATGTTTAGATTGTTTCTCTCTGACACTCTCTCAATAGAAATGTTGTTTTGTTCTTATGATAAATTCCACCTATATTATCTTCCATTCTTGCTCCAGTTGCCAAGGAAACTTTTCTTCTTTGTATATATAGAATTTTATTATCATTTAAAAAAATCTCTTTGAGGGCAGTTGTATATTGTACTTCTTGTTCTTATCAGGCAACAGGAAGGAAAACAGTTTCCAATCCTAATGAGGAAAAGTTTCAGCCAAACATGGAAATGATATAGCTTAAAACATGTTTTGTCACATGAGCTAAGACAATGGTTTTTAAATGTTAATTGTGGACTAGCTTACATCAGAAATAATGGAGGAGCTTCTTTCAAAGCATAAATTCCTGGGCCTCACCTGATTCAATGAATCGAAATCATTTTAATGCAAAACATATTTATTTGAAAGACTGAAGTGGAGCTATTACATATGCTACACGAAAAGGTGTTCAGAAGACAGTGGCCTGGAAACGCAAGCTATAGAGCGGTAGCTATAGAATAATCACATTGTGTCAAAAAAGATATAAATAACATATGATTGATTGTACTATGTATGAAAGTTTTCAGAAGGTAATATAGAAGGATTATTTTAGGAAGTGCAAAATGGAGGAGAAAAGATTTACTTTCCATTTTTTATCCTTCTGTACTTTTTTGAATTATTTTAACCAAAAACACAGTCCATTCTATTAAAAACCACCTTCTCACTCAATCTCATTTGTAAAATGGAACTCATAATATCTGCCTAATAAAACTGTAGGGATTAAAGGAAAGAATTTGTGCAAAGCACTTTGTATTTAATTAGTGCTGAGACAGAGGTGATGCTCAAAGCCAGGCCATGCTGTTCTCACACTGAGCACAAATAATCTCGCAGGACATTGACATCAGACAAGGCCAATTTGAGACCAGGGTGAAGTAAAACAAAAATATGGTCACTCGCTCTACAGCCCACAAAATACCATGCATCACCCTCTCAGCTAAAATGAGTGACTGCTAATTCTTTAGAGCTTTATCCCACACTCTAGTCTGCCCTCTCTCATGCTATTTATTGAGATGCCCCATCATAGGATGGCCCCTGCTTTCTGATAATACCCAATCTAGAATGGGCCCTTGCATGATTAGCCTCCCCAAGATTACCCAACCAATGCCCAAATCCTATAACAGGTTTTCTCTAACACCGTCTTACTGAGATACATCAGGGCTCCCCATGGTGTGTATTCTCCTGGCTGCAATGAGCAATAAATTCAGCCTGGTGAAACGCAATGTGTCTCTAGTGGTCCGAAAAAGCTCCTTTTGCTGAAGGACATCAACAGTGCTCAATTCATGATAGTGATTATGTGGGGAGTTAGTTCTTCCTCTTCTGATGTGGGAATCTGTTCACAAAATGTAAACCTTGTCTTTCTTGTTGGTGTTGAATTGGAAAATCCAAGATAATCCTAGCTCAATGGTTTTGAAACTCTGTGATTATAAATTTGACACTCCCGGAGATGAATTGAACTCATTCTTTTATTCCATATTATTTCATTTACAAGTATATAAAGAACAAACATCTCACTGATATGCCCACATATAGTCACTCTTCTTAGAGTATACGGTAGTAAAAATAAATTTCAGAATAATGGTCAAGACCATATGTTCTACTTTAAAAAGATGACATTGTGGGTTAGTTTCACACAAAAAAAAGTCTTGGTGGTATTTTTATTCTCCTGTGGGATCACTGAGTACTGGCTAAAAAAATGCAAGGTGTTACAGAATATTTTTCTCTTTATCTAGAATTCCCTGCACAGCAAGTGCCAAACTATTTGGCTCATAATCACTCAGCCTTTGTTAGCTCAATATGTCCCAGATTTGAAATGATACAAAGTTTTAGTCTTGTCTGTGTGAAGGCCCATTCTTGATCCAATTACAGCGAAAGCACTGTAGACTGTAGGGACATGTTGGTCCCTTGGAACAGGGAGGGTGCCAGTGACCTTGGCATTTTGCAGGAACATCCAAAGCAACTGTTGATAGACTGCTACCACTCCCGTTTTATTTTTCCTCTCATCATCTCCACTATAAGATGGTTAAGTTTCCTTTTTATTCTAAAATTCCAGCAGCCTAATATTATATATTTAAGATCCTTGCTCTAACTGGCTGTCATTCTGTTTTTCATTACCCTACAATGTGAAATAAATTCAGCAAACGTTTTCTGAATACCTACCATCTGCAAGGCCCCACTTCAGGCACTGTGGAGACCATAAAGATGAATAAGACATGTCCTTACTCTAAAAGAGCTGGAGAATGGGCAGGTGAAGGTGGAGGTAAAGGATACAAAAGATCAGGTTCATGCAGAATATAAAACACGAGTTTGTGAACTTCTGCCTGGTTAGACAGAACTTGAGGGAGAGATGCTGCCATTTAAGAGTTCCCAGCTCTTTACATGGAAAAAGCAAATCATGTTGGTGCAGAGTTCTCTGTCCTGAGAATTATGCAGGTGGCTTCTGTTAGTAGTGTAAATAGAAGAGAAATTGGTACCTATTGTCCTGGGGGAGGATGTAACAGGACTCTTGTCTGACAAAGGATATTCATTGGAGGGTCCAAAGTATTAAAATCCATTTAAAAAGATTTTTTTAAGGAGGTAGAATCATGACTCATACAAATGTATAATGAACATTTGTCAAAGTTTTTCTTTAACTCGTTAATTCATAAGGAAGCCATAAGTCATTGCAATCAGTTAAAAGGGGAATTCAAAGTACGAAGTTTGCCTAGCTCAACCATGGATGGTAAAGTAGATTTACAAATAGATGCAAAACTAGCTTCTTTTTTGAGGAGGCAGGAATCAATGTTCCTTACAGCAGACAGAATTCACATATCTATGTAAAAGTGTAGTTTACGTTACCAACAGTTGGTTGACAAATTACAGTTAAAATAATCCTTCAGGGAAGCCGGGATGGCTCAGTGGGTTAAGCGCTCACTTTGCAGCCCCGGGGACCGAGGATCGAATCCCGGCCCCGGCCTGTGCGGACCCATATGCTGAATGGGGAGTGCCCCCAGTTCAGTTCTCACTGGGGTGAGACCCCAGCCCAGTTCCTGCCCTGTGCAGCCCCACCCACCTGTGGAATGAAACTATGAGGAAAAACCAATGATGTGCAACTATGGAGACTGTTCTGGGCCCTCCCCCTTCTCTCTGTCTCTGACTCTGTATATCTCTCTGTCAAAAACAATAAATAAATCTTTAAAAAAAAAAAATCCTTCAAAGAAAAGGAAAGGCCCAGAGCCCCCATAGAATCAGAAAATCTGGAAAGATACTCCAGATAACACCTTGTTTTTTATGGATAACACCTAGTAATCTTTTGCTTCATTTAAAAGTCCTGGGCAATTTTTTCCTACAAATCTCTCTGGGACACTGAGATCATCCTAATTGAATCCAACTGAGAGAGAAAAGCAGCAAGGGGACAGGGAGGAACTCTCCAGTGGGCAAGAGGGACAAACTCAATGCCAGGGGCTGGGAGGCAGCCCTCTCCCCCCCACCCCCATGTGGCTGGAGCGGGTCCTCTGCTCCAGAGCCCATGGCACAGTGGGCATGCTGCAGAAACTGTCACAGAGCATGTGAGAGGAAGCCCAAGACCTGGAATGGTGGAGGTCCCCAAAGAGGCCTGTGCAGGTACTTTGGCCAACATGTGCACCCTACAGTAGAGGACAGGGACCCTGTGACTACCAGGTGAGGCATTTGGAAGTAGTGCCCTGGAGTCTGAATGTGTCAGAGGATGCAAGATTCTCAGAAACGTCAGTGTTTAAAGAGCAAGTACAGAACTGAGGTTGGCAATTTCTTAGACATGACTTTCAAGAAAGTAATGGTTATAGACAGCAGATTGTAAAGTGTTGAGGAGGGAATGGGAGTGAGCTTCCCACGTGGGAGGCCCTGGTTCAGCCCCTGGCTTGAGGGGGTGTGTCTCCCATGCGGGAGTCCCCCTCTACCCTCATCCCTAGCCTGGTTCAAAAACTGATGACATACAACTGTGGAGACTGCTCTGGGCCCTCCCCCTTCTCTCTTTCTCTCTCTCTGTAAAAACAATAAAAATAAATCTTAAAAAAAGAGAGAGATGGCAATGAGTGAAGGTAGTAATAATAATAACAATACAGCAGATACCATTTTCTATCTATTTAAACTGATATTGGTTATTGGTTAGTTAATTGAAAATAATTATCCAGAGCATGGAATCCTAAAAATAATTCATAAATACCTTAGGTATTATTTGAATTTAAAACACATATTTGTATATGCAGTCACTGGTCAATTTATACACTACAGCCAAAGCCTTTTATGAGTATGGGTCTGTGATTAGAGTTGCATAGCATGTTTCTAGAATAAATCATACTCAATAAACCATTTTGTGGGCAGGATCCTGAAACTTTACTGTTTTCCCCAATTTTTTATGCTAGTTTTGCACATACCTAATTTTGTAGCACTTCTTAGCAATTTACTTTTATCAAGTGTTTCCACAATATTCACAATTATTTCAAAAGAGGTTTTGCAGAAAGAATTCTCTTTTGGCACTTATATGACATTGGGTACATACTACTCAATGATGTAATTATAATAATAAGCACAACTAGAATAAACAGGTCTGGGACCAACTGCAACTCAAAGGGTGAGACTGCACGTGCCCAGATACTCAGCATGCCATCGGCTTGTTGTGGGCAACTAGCTGTATGTTTTAAGTAATGGAGAGTGGAGTTGAATCAGATGGATGAGTTAGGTAGACATAGTTAACAGAGCTTTTGTGACATGTAACAGTAATTGCGCTCTTACTAGGTCTAAGTATCCAAGTGTTGCTTTATCTTTATCCCATTTAACCTTCCCAACAGCCAATGAAATGAATGCGATTATTATCTTCATTTCAGAAATGAGAAAATTGAAGCTGAAAAATATTAAGGCATTTGTCCAAGGGCTCACCAAATTAGTAAGTAGCAATAACAGAATTTAAATACAGAATGTCTTAATCCAAAGCTGTTATTTTGACTGCTTCTTTATAACACTCCTTTTTGAGAATTTTGGGAGTAAGCCAGACAGAGGACAGGGAGCCTCAAGGGTATATGTAGCGATTATTTTGTCTCTTGAGAATAGCACTTGATTTTCCTTTGGGATGACACCCTTTCTTTGCTCTTGGGTCTACATACATCAAAAAGGATTTACCTTTTTCTCATGTTGGCTCCAGGAGTGAACATGAGACCCAGAAATGTCCAATGAGGGTACTTCATCCCCCTAACCACAGTAATTGGCTGAGAGATGGGCACATGACTCAAGTCAGGCTAGTAACAGTCGAGCTGAGGACTGCTCCTAGCGATATTAGGAGAGACGAGCACTGTCCCACCCCAGACTCATCTATCCCCAGGTTCACTAGTAAGGACCACGGAAGCAGCAGGTGTCACTACTGTTGCTCTGAAGTCAACAGCAGAGCCTAAAGATGGAACGAAAGAGACTTGTAACTAATCAGTGTTTGAGCTTCTGGATCCAGCCATGCCTGAATTCTGCCAGACCAGCTCCTAAGGATGTTCAAAACCCAGTTCCTGTCCTCAAGGAGCTGGTGGCTGAACTCAGACCTCATAAATATGTTAAACTTATATCAAACAAACAAACAAAAAAGTATATATTTTACTTCCTTGTTCAACTAAGCCTTGTCTGTTTTTATTTACCTCCCTCTTTTCCTTATACTTTTCATCATTCCTTCATTATATTTGACTCATTACAAGTAACTAATTAGGACTCTTTTCTGGTCTGGAAACATATTTCTTGTCTAAGCCGACATGAAGACATACACATACAAAAGCACAAACATTTTAGTTGTGGAAACTCTTTTCAAATGAAATCTCATCTGGAATTCCAGGCTATAAAATTGTAGCTATTCAGGTTGAAGGTGGTACAGAGGGTGCTGAGGACAGATTGGCAACCCTTGCTATAATAGTGCTTTCCTCTGACAAGTCCTTGGGGTTGTAATATGTGATGGCAGGTCTTGACAAAGTACAGAATAGAATTTTGACATACCTAACCATATTTTAGCACTCTCTGTCAGATCTTGTCAGATGCTATGAGGATCCATCAAAATGACAACCTGCATACCCTGCCAGCACCATCATTTCTTTAAAACAAGTAGAAAATTCATTATATTAAATGTAAAAAGAAAACGTAGAAAGACATGTCTAACATCATCTCTTTCTTTCTTTCTGTTTTAACCATTACTTGGCTTATAAAACAGAAGGTAGATATGGAGCCAATGCTGTAATTTAACTAGGGCAACAGTTTACAAAAGACTATATTAGAAAGCAAAAGAAAATATCTTTGCAGAGCACAGGCCTGTATTTTAAGCACCTGTGATGATAGCAGCAGCAGCAACTCAAAAGAAACATAAACAGCTGTGATGTTTTGAGGCAGACAATTTTAAATAATAAAGTAACAAATTCCTCACTAGCATTAACGTCATCTTCACCATCACCATTACTACCAACATCATCATCTCTAATGTTTTGAGCACTGAGCCTGTGTTGGAAACTGTACTAAGTGTATTGTATACGTCTCATATCACCCTCACTGTGACCATCAGAGGGAAATACTGATATCCCTGAGCGAGTAAGTGACTTGCTCAAGATCACAAAGCTAGTAAGTGACAGAACTGAAAACAAGCCTCAAATTAATCAGTCTCCAGAACCCTTCAATGCAACTGAAGCTTGTGAGCAAACATTGAAATGTGAGGAACTCAAATATCCCAGTGCAGACCCCCAGCCCATGGAGACTGGTCTCTCATCCTCTTACTCATCGAAAGAGAATGACTGTATGCTTAACGTTGCACAAGTCTGAGTTCCATGACACCTTATGTGTGGCATTGTTAAGTTCAAAGACCTTGAGGAAAGATTCTCTCCTTCATTTTCTCAGTCGTTCTATGAGTGAAGAAGAGGAAAGTTTTTGAACTCATATAAACAGAGTAGAATGATGGTTGCCAGGGCTTGGGGGTGGGGGAAATCGGGAGAAGTTGGTGAAAGAGTACAGACTTCTGGTTGTATTGTGGATACACTCTGGGGATCCAACATGCAATGTGGTAAGTTTAGTTTACAATACGGTTATATATTTGAAAGGTACTAAGAGAATAGGTCTTAAATGTTCTTACCACAAAAAAAGTAATAATTATGTGAGGTGATGGATGTATTAACTAACCTTCTTGTGTTCATCATCTCGCAAGCTATATGTGTATCAAGTCATCACATTGTGTACCTTAAATTTACACAATGGTATTCATCTAGTGTAGCTCAATAGAATGGGAGAAAAAATGAGAGGCAGGTTTTATCACTTCTTACACATATTCTAAGAAAGAAAAAAAAGAGAAACAGAGAAGACTGTGAAACTTTCCAAAGCCATACAAGAAATTCCCACTCATGCAAATCTCTCTGTAATTAGCTATTGGGTTTCATGCTAGAAAGAACTTTTGGCCTGAGCCTTGATCTTCCTAGTTCCATCTTATGTAGCCCAGGGTCTAAAGGGGGACCTTAAGAACATGATCATAATAGCTAACATTTGTTGAGCATTTACTATGTGCTTTGCATACGTTATGTCATTCATACCTCACAGCAGCCCTCTGCACTAGTTACCCCTTTTCCTCATGTGAGAAAGAGGAACCAGAGGTTCAGAATGGATAAGAAACTTGCTCTAAATTACACAGCAGCCAGAAGCAGAGCCAGAATTTGAATTCTACCCATCTTATTTCCAATTCATGCTCTTAACCTGGCACAAAGCAGCCATGTCCAATGTACAAAAAGATTGTGTTCTATTCGTTTGTTTAGAATAGGAACATGTTTTCTCACAGAGACAATTTCTAATGGGTGGGGCTCCCAGATCAGGGAAGCCTATTTATGCATTGTTGTTGTTCAAATTCTATCTGCGGGAAAAATTGCAGGAACAAGATGTTTCAACGATGGTAATGAAAGTAAATATAAAAGCACAAGCAATGAATAAGGAATGTTTTTTTAACCTGAAATATCTATGTTGAGGAACTCCAAAATGACTAGAGCAGGCAAATTTCTGCCAACCAGTTTCAAGCACCTTAGAAGTGGTATGGCAGGCATTTGTTACGAATTTCATATTCCTTGATCCTGATAGAGCTATTTATTTTTTAATTTTTGTTTTTAGTTTTAGACCCAACTAGAGAGGTGTAATATAAAAGAAAATGCATGAACTTTGGAACCAAACAGACAAAAATTAAAAATCAAAGTTCTGCCATTTACAGAAAAGCAATTAAGAAATTTTGATCTCCCTTTAGCAGGGCTTGAGTGAGTTTGTAAGTACAAAACATTAAATTCTGGTTTTATGGTCATTTCTCTGAACAGAATAGGGTGTGAGACCTTGAGTATCCTATGTAATAGATAGTTTGAGTAATTGGGAGACTAAGGAGAAAGGCTGAAATTTTGAAAGGTTAAAATTTATCATGAGCAACAGAACATGAACTCTAAGCTAGGAAAATTAGTAGGAAAAACATCAACTCTGGCTCTAGGCTTGAAAGAAATTCGTCTCTGAGCAAAACGATAACTCTAATGAATGCTGAAAGGCAAGTCACTGAATTGGGAACCTTCCAAGGTGTTCTTTGCTGCCATGAGACCATACAAGCAAGCACAGGACAAGAAGAGACTGTGAAAGAAAACCCGTTGCATTTTCTGGTTCTGACTCAAACTGCTCTTACACCAGAAAGCAAATCTTGGCTCATTGTTTTAAAATACACAGAGGGGGATGCCGGGATGGCTCAATGGGTTCAGTGCTCGTCTTTCGGCCCCAGAGTCCAGGGATTGAGTCCTGGCCCCGGCCGGTGCAGACCCATGTGCTGAACTGGGGTGTGCTTCCCATGCGGGAGGCCCCCAGTTCGGTTCTCACCCCCCAGTTCGGCCCTAACCCCCCAGTTTGGCCCCTGGTTTGAGGGGGCGTGCCTCCCATGTGCAAGGTCCCTTGTCTGGTTCCTGCCCTGCATGGCCCCCGCCCACCTGTGTGGAATGAACCCATGTTGAAAACTGATAACATACAGCTATGGAGACTGCTCTAGGCCCTCCCCCTTCTCTCTGTCTCTCTCTGTCAAAACAATAAAATAAATCTTTTTAAAAAATACTCAGAAGATACTGCAAATCCTTTCTCAAGAATAACTGCTAGAAAGTCATGTTCTTTTGAAAACTCAATAATCACTTACCTTTATTGATTAGTTTGCCTTCCTTTAGTTTCTACTCTTGCAAAATGCGCCTTCAATAATGTAGAATGGGAGATGCCATGATAGCTAAGCAGGCTGAGTGCTTGCCTTGCAACCATGAGGTCCAGAGATTAAACTCCAGCTGGCCTGTGTGTGTATCACATACTGAAGAAACATTTCAGTATCCATCAGCTCCCCGCTCCCCAAATTTAATATTACTCTGTGTGGGAAAAATGTGGTACAGAGAATGCCTGAAAACAACTCCACTTGAAGAAGTAATACCTGGGATAATGTTAGGCACATATAACATGCTTAAAACAATCACATGGATTTTGGAGATGAGTATTAAGTGCTCAACAAATATTTGTTAAATGAATGAATGAAAAAGTAGCCAGCTCCCCATAACCTACACATTTTATGGTTGAGAAAACTGAGATGCAGGAGGATTCTATGTTTTGGCCAAGGTTATATATTTAGAAGTGGCAATGCTGAGCTTCAAACCAAGATCTTTTGACTTTAATAACTGGATTTTCCAATTCTATACACATTGTATTAAAGAAAATGTTAAAAAAGCATTTTCAACAAGAACCAACAGCTTGTGGAGCTAGTAGAACTCAGTAATGATAATAGCTAATATTTCTTTGAGGACTCATTATGCTTTAGTGTTAAAGATAAGACAATAGACCCCAAAATGGAGTCACTTATGCTAAGCCTCATGTCACCAAACCAAGATTTAACTTAATTACAGTTCAGCTCTTCCAGAAATGAAATCTTAAGCATCTTAAACCAGTAAATCAGGAATTGCCTCATCAGCATTAGTTGGGCAATCTGCTTAATGACCCCTTGCCATCCTCTGTAAGGTAAGTAATCCTGCAATAACTGACCCACTTTTTTGCCCAGCACCTTCCTTGTTCCTGTTCCCTTCTGCCTATGAAATCTCTTGCCTTGTATAGCTCTTTGGTGCTCCTTTCTATTTATCTGCTAGATTGGATGCTTCTCACTTCATGACTCACGGAAGAAACTCAATACAATCTTTAAAATGTACACCATGGAATATATTTTAGCACTAGGTATTCATTAAACCCTGTCAGCAACCTTATGAAGTAGGTTCTCTGTTACTCCCATTTTGCAATGAAGCAACTGAGACACATAGAGGTTAAGTAGCAACCTGTCCAAGCCACAGAGCTACAATAGAAAGGGGCAGCATCCAAACCCAGGATCTGCATGCTTACAACCACACAACCCTGTGGGCTGCTTGCCACCTTACATCGTATGCTGGAAACCTAGCATGTCTCAGAAAGACAATGGCCCTGGCCAGGAAACTAAGGCGTTCTTAGGACTCAAAACAAAAAGTTCTCAGGACAAGTCCAAAAACAAACAAAAAATAAATAAAGTGAGTGCCACACTGTATCTGATCTATGAGATGACAACTTCTCAAAAATACAAAAACAAGAGATTTAAAAGTAAAGGATTAAAAATAGAGAGAAAGAATTTAACCCAGAATACAAAACCACTGGGCAACAAGAAGTTTTACAAGTTAAAGATGATATTTATTATCTAGGAAACCTGTATTTTCTTGACAATTACACGGTGAAATTTTTTCAAAATGAGCCATTCAAGTTTATTAGCATTTAAAAAACCCTCACTAACTGGGACAAAACAGCCTAAAGCAATGGCTTTTAGTTTATTTTGCCCTTTCTTCTTGTTGTGAGCAGAATATTTTGTGTATGAATCTTGTATCTTTCTTTTGGATGTACTCCCGGATTTTTCAAGGTCTGTGTCACAGTCAGCAGCCTCTAGATGGCTGGATATGTTTTCTTTCTTCCTTTCTTTCTTTCTTTTTTCTAGATGCCAATTAACTGGCGTTATTCTGTGTTCTTTTAGACAGAAATGTCTTCAAATTATTTTAGATCCAGTTTTGACATGTGATGGCTTCTCCATTTATAATGATGGTTTTATAGCATAGGTTGTTTACCGGTAAATTATTATCTAGATGCATAATGAAAGCCTTATCAAAACACTTTTCACAGTTAATTATAAGTATTTTCAGGTTGTACATGTGAGCTTATATTAGGATGTATGCATGGTAGAACAAAATAGAAAACAAATTGCAATTTGAAATGTTACAGGTATGCCATATAGAAAATAACTATGTCTACATAAAAAAAAAAAGGCTTAGTAACTGAGAGAATGAAACATTTCCAGGAATGAGAAAATCTGAGTTCCTTCCATAGTAAATGCTCCATGGTTTGGGAAAGCTATTTAACTTTATCATTCCATTTCCTTATTTGCAATAATAAATGAGGTGAGATTGTTTTAATTGCCATTATTAAAGCTTTATCCCGGAACTCTGATTACTCTCTCAATGTGATTATTTTTTATTATTTTAGCAGAAATTTCGTATCATGCATATATCAGCGAATTTGTGTAGTATAATACTTTCAATTTGTCTCTAAAAAGGGACTCTCTGCCCCATTTACACCATACTATATTCATTCTTCAGCATAAAAAATATTCAATAGTTCAGGGGTAAATAACTGAACTAAGGCAATAAGTAGTCTAGCCAAGTTTCATCCAAGAAAGTAAGAAATAATCCTTGTATTCCATTCTTTCCTTATGGCACTTTGGGGTATACAGGAAGGGGAGGGATTTCTCCCTAATGTTTTGCTTGAATCCATTTATTTGAGCCAAGAATCTCTTGCCTCCAGCTGAGAAAGCTCCCAGAAATTGTTTTTGGCTTGTACCTGCTCGTTTCTAAGGAGGTTCTCTTTATCTGCCAAGGCCCCAAACAAAAGTCATTCTCTGAGGACTTATGAGACCATCCCCTGTGCCCCTTACCTCCAGAAGGTTTAACCATTCCTTCCTCTGTGTCTAATAACACTTTGTAACCATTACTAGTACAGCACATAAAACACTGTACTATTTTTATTTGGAAAGGAACTGTTTCTATTTATCTTTGTATCCCCAGTATTTAGATTTATGGCATATGTATCAGTGCCAAACACAATGCTGGGCCCTATTTATTGAATTTATTAAAAAGAAGACAGTGAAATTTTAAGGACCTTACTTAAGGTCCCTGAGTATAATGAATATCATGAGGAGAAATGGATGGGTTTTTGTGGCAGAGATGGTATTGAGTATTCATTTTCCCTTTCCCTCATTGGAATAGAACCCCTGATTTTTGGCTGGGGACATGGCAATACAGAATACAGATTGGATTTCTCAGCATCTTTTGCAGCTAGGTAAGGTCAGGTGACTCCATTTTCACCAATGGGATGTAAGTGGGAGTGTCATGTGTCAGTTTCCAGGCATCCTCCTTAAGAGAGAGCTGTCATATACCATTTACTCTTTTTTTCTTTGCTGCTATTTCCTACTGCCTGGAATGTAGATTTTGATGGTTGGAGCTGAGCAGTCCTCTTGGGCCATGAAGTGACTTAGGAAGGCTAAGAGCATTAAGACAGAGAAAACAATAAATTGTCCATCAACAGATGACTGGATTTTAAAAATGTGGTATCTATCTATCTATATCTGTGTATCTATCTGTCTATCTATCTACCTATCATCTATCTATCTGTTTACCTGCCTATCTGTATCTTTATCCACAAAAAAAGTATGAAATCTTACCATTTGCAATAATGTGGGTGAACCTAGAGGGCATTATGTTAAATGAAATAAGCCAAACAGAGAAAGACAAATACCTCATGTTATCAGTTACATGTGGACTCTTAAAAAAACAAACAAAAAAAGTCACTCATCAAAACAGAGAGCAGAATGGTGGTCGCCAGAACCTGGGAACAGGGGAAATGGGGAGGTGTCAATCTAAGGGACAAGCTTTCAGTTATGATACGAATAAGTTCTGAGGACCTAGTGTACAGCACGGTGAGTGACTACTGTTAATAATAATGTATTGTGGGAAGCCGGGATGGCTCAATGCGTTAAGCACTCACTTTGCAGTCCGAGGGACCAACAATTAAATCCCTGCCCAGGCCTGTGTGGACCCATATGCTGAAATGAGGTGTGCTTCCTTTGTGGGAGGCCTCCTGGTTTGGCCCCTGGCTGTAGGGGCCATGCCTCCCAAGAGGGAGGCCCCCAGCCCAGTTCCCACCCTGCGTGGCCCCAGCCCACCAATGTGGAACAAAACCATGTCAAAAACTGATTATGTACAACTGCTCTGGGCCCTTTCCCTTCTCTCTCTGTCTCCGCCTCTCTCTGTCTGTATCAAAAACAATCAAATAAATCTGTAAAAAAATAATGTATTGTATAATTGAAATTTGCTCACATATATAAAAAGATAACTATGTAAGATGAGGAGTGTGTTAACATGATTGGGGTAATAATTTCACGGTATTTACATACTCATACATCAAATTATTAACGTGTATATTCTAAATATATAAACTCTTATTTGTTGATTATACTACAATAAAGTTGGGGGTGGGAAAGGAGCGAGAACCTAGATCCCTAAGGACCTTGTAGAGTAAAGCCACCAATCCAGCCCTCCACTGCCAGTTCCAGACTTCTACGTGAAAGAGGAACATCTATGTTGTCTACGCCATAGCTATTTGAAGTCACTGTTACAGCTGAACCTAATCCTGAGCCTGTTATTGCATTTTGCTGCTTCCTGGTTGGTGTGTTTTGTAATATCTCATGCCAAACAAAACAAAACAAAACAAAGCCCTTCCCACAAAGATTTAGATGAGTCATACCAGGAATCTCCAGATTGGAAAATTAAATGTATTAATATCATCAATTATACATGCACACAAACACCTGCATTTGGGGCATTAATTATTTATTATAGTAGCTTTGGTTACTGAGTGTTTACCGTATACCAGATACTATGCTATATTTTATATGCATTTTTTTATTTAATCCTCATAAAACCTTATGATGTAGGAACTGTTATCCCCACCTTGTCAGTGAGGTAGCTGTAGGTTAGAGGAGCTAAGTAAACAGCTAGTCGGTAGCTAAGACAGGGGAATCTTCCCTTTAAGCCTGTGAGCTAACTGCTCCTGGGTATTTGCTGCAGGATAGGAGGAGAGACCTTTCCTCTGCCCACCAGAGCACGTTACTTGCAAATCTACTGAGCACCATGCTGCATATGCCACACTATCCAGAAATGGAATTCTGCTATCAGCGAGGGGACCATTGGGTACACCCCAGGGAGAGAGCCAGAGAAAGCACAGAGTAAGAAACTCCACTGCAGAGCCCCCCTTTAAAAAAAAATTATTTTATTGTTTTTGACAGAGACAGAGAGAGACAGAGAGAAGGGGGAGGGCCCAGAGCAGTCTCCATAGTTGTACAGCATCAGATTTCGACATGGTTTCATTCTGCACAGGTGGGTAGGGGGACCACACAGGGCAGGAACTGGGCCAGGGGCCTCCTCCATGGGAGGCATGCCCCCATGAGCTGGAGGCCAAGCCAGGGCCCCCCACACATGGGAAACTCGCCCCACCAAGAACTGAACTGGGGACACACCCCAATTCAGCATATGGGTCAGCACGGGCCAGGGTTGGGACTTGATCCTCGAACCCTGGGCCACAAAGTGAGCACTTAACCTGCCAACCCATCCCGGCTTCCCCTGAAGAGCTCTTGATAAAGAGCCAGAAGCCAAAGAAATTCACCCCTTCATGAGTAAGTTGGTGGTGAGGGGTATGAATATGTGATTGAGTGGACACTCCGACTGCACAGGCTCTGTGGAACTAAAGTCTAAAGCCAGTCATAATAACACAAGCGTGTGGAAACCATCAAATCAGATTCATATTTAAAGACCGGAGGGCCAAACACCTAAAATTCATATTTAACAAGAAAGCGTTTAGAATTTAAAAATGATTTATAAATTTTACTACTCTGACCTCAATGATAATACCCTAAGCACACCAGGAGAGCAATTAATTCCCTTTCATTATCCATGGCCGAAGTGCTCATTCATTCATGAACTCTGTATTGAGAGATTACCAAGTGCAGGGGCTGTGCAGAGCAGTGAGTGGGACAACCGTGGAATGAGGACCCCCAGGATGGTGCGGTCAAGTCGGGGAGACCCACCTGTGAGCAGATCTTTACAGTGCAGAGTGCCACGTGCCCTGATAGAGGTGTACGTACAGGGCTATGTGGACCCTAAATGAGAAGCGTTCTACCCTAAGGAAGGTCTTCAAGATGACGTAGGAGAGTTTTAAGGGGTGACTAAGACTTAACTAGGAGAAGGGGTGACAAGGAAGAGAAAGCATGTTCCTAAGAAAGGGAGAAGCAAGTGCAAGGCACAAGAGAGCACCTTCCAGGACATGCGCTTCCTTTGTAAGGCTAGAGCCCAGGTGCAAGAAGAAGCAAAGACAGTGGCTCTTAAAGCAATCAGTTTAACGATACACTCTATCACATTTATATTTATAGAGTAAACCAGCATTCATGGTTCTTCTCTTTGTTGTTCATGATCGTTGAAAGGTAGTGATTTCAAACTTCACTCCTCCTAAAAACAGCACAGTGAGCCATTGCCTGCTAGGTGAGTCCATCCCTCTTCCTCCCTCACAGAACCCATTTCCCAGGTCTTCACTCATCCACTCCTACCCCACATTACTCTGGAGAAGCTAGCTCAGCTCACATCCAGGGGTGGATCCCTTGTTAGTCTAAGCTAGAGGTCTGCCCAGAGGCCCACTACCTGCTTTTATACATAATGTTTACTTAAAAACAACCACACCCATTATTTCCTGTGCGTGCTTTTGTGGTACAGCAGCAGAGTTGAGTAACAGAGACTATATGGCTCACAAAACCTAAAATACTTATTACCTGGCCCTTTTTAGGAAAAAAGAAAAAAGAAGGTTTGCTGACCCCTGGTCCAGGCCAATCAGAGCCCTGAATCTCCCTGGCAAATGTTGCTGGTTCAGGGGTGGGCTTATTGCTTATACTGGCCAATCAGATTAAAGGGAAGAACTTACGCATTACACATGGAGCAAGGATTCTCTCCTTTCCATCAGATGCTGCCCCAGTTGCTGCCAACAGCCATCTTAGAATTGTGAGCTCTTCTAGAGATGGCAGAACCAAGAGATGGGAAGATCTCAGTCCCAGAAAACACCAGGAAATCAAGCAGCCCGGGCACCGGCCCTATCTCTGGACTTAGTGCCATGTGAGACAATACCTTTTCCTTAATGTTTGAGTCAGTTTGAGAAAGGCTGCATCTTATTTGGAAGTAAAAGCATCCATCATCGCTGTTTAAGTAGTGCCAGCTTGTTCACAGACTCACAGACTCACAGCAGGCTAAGATAGCTGAAACCTAGCCACAAACCCAGAATACAAGAAAAGCAATAGTAATAGTAAGGCTAACCACCATAGTGAGCCCACATATACTGCCTACAGGGGGTGTTTTAAAAGCAGTCACACCTGGAGCCTATGTAATTTTTACTAACCAATGTCACCCTATAAATTTAACAATAAAAAAAGGGGTTCAAGTATAAAATAAATGAAAGAAAGAAAGAAAGAAAAAGGCAACCACATGTCTTTATCCACAGTGAACTAAAGTTTTTTGAAAAATAAAGTTTCTAATTCAATAAACTCAAGATGGTTTTTGAAGACTACCATATTGGACACAGTAAATTGGAAATTGGGGGAGTGGGGAAGTACTACCTGAAGGAATCCCTTCAACATCAGGAAAAGTGACAGCTGACTGCCTAAGAGGAAGGAGAAAGACACCAGAAACAGAAACAAACAAAACCAAAAAAGAAGCTCATGCCAGTGAACATACAAGCAAAAGCTCCCTATAAGAAGCCTGACACTATTTAGACAATCATAATCCAGGCTTATAAAAAGTGGCCTTGACACACCCAGAGTAGAATTAGTGATGTCCCGTCTATTCTGTTTAAAGAAGAACAAAGGCTCTTTTTTCCCCCTGGATCTTCTGACTCTCCTCACAAAAGTTCTCTCTTAAAAACAAAGTAACAATTCAATGATAGGGGAAACACACCCTGTTCCTAAACTACTAGATAAAATCTGCAAGAGGAGTCCTACTTCACAACAGTTATTTGTTGTTCCCTGGTCTAGCAGGATTGTACTTCTCTACCATCAAACACTGACACAATTACATATTAACAGTATCCCAGAAAGCAGGATCCAGGTGTGGAATCATATTTTAGGTGCAGGGACCAGTGCAGTGAACCAAGCATGTGCACCAGAGGCAGGCAGATCTGAATCCAAATCTCAGTTCCACCTCCAAACCAGCTCTGTGGGCCTTTGTTTCCTGACATATAAGACAGAAAGAATGATACATACCTGCATGTTTTCGTAAGACCTTGATTATATGTAGGTAATATATATAAAGCATGTAGTACAAAATCTGTCATCTCGTAGGCCTCCCTTTATGGAAACTATCACTGTCTATTCTTCTTAGTGCTCTTATAGCATCATCATCATCATCATTCTCTCCCAAGCATCCCACAACTTTTTATTTGATAGGCAAAGTTGCTATAGGACAATTTCAAGCTGCAGATGGACAACCTCATCTGCCTTGTTTAGATCATGAGTGACCTACTGGTTCATAAATTGGCCCTTGCACCCAGAGGGCAAGGAGAGACCAAAGGAAGAGGCAGACCACTCCAGGCTGGCAACTGGAAGGTTTAATAAGCAAAGGAACCTAACTTACAAGGCTGGTCTTAAGCAGCAGCGAGACAAGATCACACTCGCCTGCCAGAATCTTAATGTTTACATAGGGGCCTAAACTGTGTTCAGTCAGGTATACCATCTAGAGCAGGGGTGTCCAACCTCGTGGCTTCCCTGGGGCCACACTGGAAGGAGAATGGTCTTAGGCCACACATAAATTAAAATACACTCACATTAGCAACAGCTGATGAACTAAAAATAAAAATCGCCAAAATATCTCATAATGTGTTAAGAAAGTTTACGAATTTGTGTTGGCCACATTCAAAGCTGTCCTGGGCCACATGTGGCCCACGGGCCATGGGTTGGACAAGCTTGAATGATATCAACATCACCTTGCTCTCTCAAGACTGTCTTTGGAACAGGTCCCATTGAGGAAACAGTGGGCAGAGTGTATATTCCAAGGACAGGGGAGGATGGAAGGAGCCTTTGATTGACCAGGTCCAGCATGTGGCTTAACTGGTGGTCACATCCTATAGTTGGATGACCTCCTCCAACACCTTTCAGGGTTAGCAGAGTGAGTCAAAGTGCTGTGACTAAGAGCCCAGTCCTCCATAACAGTACTTTATTCAGGAACAAGAATGCCGTGAAAACCTATTTATGGCTTGGGAATGGTTTCATGTGGTCATTGGACCCAGCAACCCACTGCCACTTCCAATGTGTTGGAGCTCAGCTGGGGTCATCATTCAAATTGACAAAATGCAACAAGTGGCTGGGGCAGTTGGTATAGTCAATCTAGCCTCTAACATGTCCTGGATGGTCCCATACTATTCAACAGCAGAATCTTCAAGGGAACCCAAACTATTCAACAGTCACCAGCAATTAGCAGAGAGGTGTGGAAATCAATTGTGACCTCTGGAGCAAAAGAGTCTGAGATCAAAGTCCCTGGCGAGACTCCTCTCCCTGGCTTGCAGACAGCCACCTTCTCACTGTGTTCTCACATGGTGGAGAGGAAGTGATCTCTCACTCTTCCTCTTCTTACAAAGCCTCTGATTCCATCCTGAGGGTCTCTCAAGATATCATCTAACCCTGATGATCCCCCAAAGGTCCTACCTCCAAATGCCAGCACATATGGGGTTAGGGACTCAACACATAAGTTGGTGGTGGTAGGGGACACAATTCAGTCCATTGTATGATCCTTCTGCCACTTCTTCACCTCAGATAGTCCTACAATTTAATTCTCTAAGTCATAAATAGTTTCTGAAGTGAGTTTGGTCAGACTTTCCAAAATATGTCTTATTTTAGCTATGATTGTGCATGAAGAATTTCATCTCGGCTGGGAGAACATTGGCAAAAATAAGCTCCTTATGAGTAAGGATACTTTTACAAAGGAAAGCTTCATGACATTCCTCTCTGCTGAAGAACACTTAGAAATTACATGAGGTCAAGGGAGGGCCAAGGAGAAGAGAAGGGAGGATGGAAAGGAGGCCTGTGTCAGCAAGAACTCAGGCATCCAAACAACAGTTCTGTTCTCTCTCTCTCTGATCAGCTGAGCACTGGAGCCAAATGCCTTCCAACTGAGACACTCACAGTTTTGATGACCAGATATGGTATGTGTTACAAGGAAATAAACCGCAAATTTGTGAGAGAAACAATGAGGTGAGGGGAAGAGATTGAAAACACTAGTCAGCATTTGGTGACTTTCTTGAGCCAAAGGGGAGCCATCTCTGAAAGAATTTAGTGAGAAGGTCCCAGCTGGTGCCGGAGCTAAAGGGCTGGTCACCTGTTCATTCTCTGTTGACCTCTGTGGTGGTTGAAAAAAAAAAGAAACGACTTTGGCAAGATCAAACATCCGTCTCTTGGTACCTGAGAATGGAGCAGGGAAAGAGAATCCCAGGCAGAAGATGGAAGCAGAGAAAGTCATAAAATATGTATGACTGATTCAGTTACATCTTGAGAGGCATAGGGAAAGGAGGAAGTGAAGTGACATTTACTGAGAGCCAACTAAGTGGAAGGTCTTAGAAGGAAGGGGCCCTGCCTGTGTTGTTTCCAGTGTTTTCTTTGCTCCTGACATTGGCCCTGATATGCAGGAGACAATCCCTAAGTACTTGCTGCAGGAAGGACAGACATGGCACAGAACCTGTTACAGAGCAATCACTCAGTAGACATTTTTGAAAGAATCAGGTAACTACCAAATACCTAGTGTATGCCAGACATTGTTTCATTCTTTCATGCAATTTGCAAAGATTGCATTGAGCAAGGTCCTATCATTTGCCAGACACTCTGCTGGACATTGAAAAATCAAAACAGTATAGGAACAGTTCCTGCCCCCAAAGGGCTTGTAGTCTTGGGGACATAGATGCACAAGCAATGCCAATGCAACATACAATGACCACAGGCCATACCCGAATGCAGGGACACAGGAGAAGGGGACCTCAGTCTCCTTGGGAGAGTTGAGGCCATCTTTACAGAGACAGCCTTTAAGCTGAGACCTAAGATGAGCAGAAGATCTCAGACATTTCAGACAAAGAGATTACAAGAAGTTTATTCTTACAGGAGGAAGAGTTTGGTGGGGCAAAGAAAGTGGGAGAGTGAATGGAGAGAGGAGCGAGATGAGGCTTCGGCTGATCATGATGGGTCTGGTGTCTTGTTTGAAGTAGTTTGAACTCACCCTGAGACAATAGGAAGCAGGACTGGCTTCATGGGCAGTTGACCTGTGCATTCCTACAGGACTCCATGTTCACATGGGCCCCACACTTGACTTACTGCTTTGGTTGTCCTGAAATGTGTAATGACTTTTTCTTTGAACTTGTGTTTTGCAAGTGAAGTCCAATGGGACAATGGAGCAGGCACATGAGCAGAGAAAATATATACAATATGCATGTATGCAATGTCTTGCTGCTTCATTCACCTGTAGTGTTCACAGAACCCCATGTGCACAGGATTCTAGTGCATCTGCACTGCATGGGGGCTTAGCAACTCAAAGCAAGTACCAGGTAAGCATATTCTGGAAGCCACCAGCTCCCACGGAGTGTTGAGAGAATGTGTGTGTGCACTAAGAAGTGAGAAAAGACAGTTGGGTTACTTTCGTGAAACGGGCTACAAAATACAAATTGTATCATTTCGATGATTCCACATATGAGTTAAAAGCCTTCATGCTTGCGTTTAAAAATGGCATTGCCCAGTATAAAGATGAACGGTAAAGTTCATGCTAATAATTTATAATTTGAGTTTCTTTTTTTTAATTTAGAACATTAAATGGAGAAAAAACAAAAAACAAAACATGACGAGAGAGACTACCAAAGAAAGGAAAGGAAATAGCTTCATATTTTAGTACATTTAGTGGCACTTTTTCCTTGCTTTCTAAACAATTTGCACCAGACCTCAGAAATTATATAGCTGGTTTTGATGGGGAGCCATTAAAAAAAGTCTTGATCGGGGAAGAGACACAAGTCTATTATTTTGGAAAAACAACTCTCACCAGAATGTGAAAGTCGGTACAACAAGAAAGAGGCACAACAAGGAGAAAGGTTGATGAGCTAGGCGAGTGCAGGGGCAGGGAGACCGACAGAAAGGAACAGGTGTGCAAGGAGCTGGGGGCAGAGTACTCGGGCTGCTGATTCCATCCACAGGGCAGGTGAGCAAGAGTGGGGAATACGGTTTGACTCCCGGATTTCTGGCTTCAGTCACTGGGTGACGCCATCCACTGAGATGCGGAGGAAAAGGAAGAGAGAGTACGCAATAGGTGAGGGAGAAGGGATGGGTTGAAGGTGAAGGCTGATCTAGGACCTGGGGTAGACTTGTCATGCCTGGATAGGCTCAGTACTTCTCACTCTACTTTCTTCTGATAACAGACCCATCTCCTGTGGCCTCAGGGGTGTTTCTGCGAAGCTAGGCTGGGGCTGGGGCCCATCCTGGCACCTCGTACACAGACACAGCTAGTGGCCCAGAAGTGGGCAGATAGGTGTTCTCAACCAGATAGTCAGAATCTTTCCCTAGGATTTGTCAAACTAAAACTGGGAGTCACTGCTTATTCTCTCTAGCAACAGAATTGAGTCTGCAATTGCCATCCAGCCTGGTTCTAGTGACCCGGCGACTCAAGAGTGAAAGTTAAGCCAGCACAGAGAGGATGAGCGGTGAGAACCTGCCCAGGGATCGGAGTCCCTCCTGGGTCCGTCTTGTAGTTCCCAGCTTTACTCCGTCCTTCCTGGTAACATGATCTAAGTGATCCAGCCTTCTCTCCTCTCACTCTCCCAGCCTCTTATGTTTTCCGAGCTCACTGGAGTTAGGGCTGTGTCACTTGCAACGGCAAGAGTCTTGATTCATACAGAACACATGGCTAGGTGCCCATGGAAACAGTTTGTGATTGATATTATCCCATATCATGAAGAAGTAAACTGATGAGGCTCAAGAAGGTTAGAGAACTGGCCCAAAGTCTCATGACTAACAAATCGCAATGCCAGGACTTGAAAGCAGGTCTAATATCAAAGCCAGTGATCTTTCTAGGATGCTACACTTTCTTCCTAATCTGTGAACTATGCTTAGCATTTCTTTCTGTAAAGTTGGGGCTTCCAATTTAGCAATAGTCCTACTACTGAACTTCCAAGTTTCTTGCTTAATGATGAAAGCAGTGATGGCCAGACAATGAACCCTTTGGAGCATTTCCCAGGCTCTGACTACTCCCACTTTAAAAGTCACTGGTAGCAGAGGGCCTAGATGCTAATTTTGCAGAAGTTCAAAGTCAGTGACATTCTCACTGAAATCTTATTTTCCTAAACTTTGTCTTGTTTTACAAGTTCAAATGGAAAGTCAAGTCTTCATTTCCAACAGAGTTAGAAGGAGGTGATCACAAACAGCCCCAGGCTCAGATCTTGAGAACATCTCTCTGTGAACTTTCTTCAAGTCTGCCTTTCTGTTTACTCTCCTGTCCTCTTCTGTATAGAACCTTTTCCTTCTTCTATTCCATTAACCCAAGTGGAGTCTAAAGAGAATCTTTTCTAACTCATTCTAAGGAATTGTGGCCAAGATTGCTGTCCCCAAAATATTTATTCCTCTTTTCTTTCAATAATACATTAAAAAAAAATTTTTTTTTAAGATTTATTTTTATTGTTTTTGACAGAGAGAGACAGACAGAGACAGAGAGAAGCGGGAGGGCCCACAGCAATCTCCATAGTTGACAGCATTAGTTTTCCATATAGTTTCAGTCCACAGGTGGGTGTGGGGCTGCACAGGGCAGGAACTGGGCTGGCAGCCTCCCACATAAACCCCGGCAAGAACTGAACTGGGGGCACACCCCAGTTCAGCATATGGGTCCACAAAGGCCAGGCCTGGGATTCGATCCTTGGACTCTTGAGCTGCAAAGCAAGCGCTTAACCCTCTGAGCCATCCCGACTTCTCCCAAATTATTTATTTTTAATTGAGATATAATTTACATATCATAAAATTCACTGTTTTAAAGTGTACAAGTCAATGTGTTTTTAGTAGATTCACAAGGTTGTGCAACCATCATAACTAATTCATTTCATCACCCCCCAAATGAACCTCATACCCATTAGTAGTTATTCCCCATTCTCTCCTCCCTCCAGCCTTTCTGGCAACTATTAATCTTCCTATCTGTATGGATTTTTCTATTCTGGACATTTCTAACCATTTGAACCATATAATATATGGCCTTTGTGTCTGACTTCTTTTATTTAGCATATTGTTTTCAAGGTTCATCCATGTTGTAGCATGTATAAGTACTTCATTCCTTTTTATTGCCAAATAATAATAGTAATAATTACAACAACAACAATAATAAGTATTCAATTGAATGGGCATGCCATAATACCATATTTTGTTTATCCATCTATAGTGATGCACATTTGGGTTGGTTTACATTTTTGTGTGGACAGATGTTTTCAATTATCTTGGGTACACACTAGGAGGGACTTGCTGGTTTATATGATAACTTTATGTTTAACATCTTGAGAAACCACCAAACTATTTTCCACAGTGGCTGTGCCATTTTATATTTCCAGTAGCATATATGAGGGGAACTCTTGGCTTTTAGCACAGCATACTAAGCGTGTAAAAGGTCAATTTCCCAGCTTCCCCATAGTTCTGTATGGCCAAACAACTAAGTTCGGGCTTATGGGATGGGATATAAGCCGAAGTGGTATGTCCAATTTCTGGTGGAAAATGACCTCTATTGCTTTCTCCACACTGCTGGCTGGAAGGTTGACTTAACGGCTGGAGGGAAAGCAGCTATCTTGGGCTATGGAGTGACTTTGGGAAGGGAAGCCAGAGGGCAGGATAAAAGGAATCTGTGACTGATACTGTGTAAGTCCACGATAGCCCTTGGACTAACCACTCTGGATTTCCTACATGTGAAAGAGAAGTAAATTTCTATCATGTTTAAAACATTATTATTTTTTCATATTAATTAAAACCAAATCTAACCCTGATACCATTACTGAATTCTTCCACTCACTGAGCAAATTTTCACTGACAGCTAATTAAAAGCCACATCTTCATCTTGGTGTAAAGAAATAAAGATGCATGAAATAAGGACCTTGTGATTTAGGGGCTCATAGCTGAGTCCAGAGAAATAGACATGAAAATAATTAAGACAATGGCAGAAGTGCTAATAAAAGCATGTACCAAGACTCATAGGCAGATGGAGGAAAGATGATGAAATCAGCCTAAAGTGACATAAAGAAAGTCTTAATTTAGCCTAAAAGCCCCTACTAGTGTTTCCAAAATGTATTAATCTTTGGGGTTTGGAAATAAGAAATCAGAATTCTTGGGAAATCTCAGGAATTTCTAATATCATAAGCTATTCTTAAAATATTTCCAGTATCACATACTCTTTGCCCATTATAATGACTATCTAAAAATGTTTAATAAATAAGAAACTGTTAAGTTTAGCAGTATTTATGAAGAACTGTCACCCATAATGAATATTCAAACATTGGGAACTGCCAGGGAATATTGTTGGGTGATATTTGAATAAAGTAACACTAATCTTTTCTGGCAAAGCCAACAGCAGTATACTGGATCTCATGTCAAAATTGCTATTTTAAGGGTATATTTTTCTTCCAAAACTTATATCAAAAGATTTATACAAAAATATAAACTTACTAATATTTATTTTACTTGCAAGAATGGCTTATCGTTAGCAGCAGACTGAGCCATAAACACGCAGACTTGGCCACAGCTACAAGCGAGATTCACTGACAACAGTTGCCGCTTTTCTCATCCATGCTCTTGTCCTGATTTCCAGAATGTCAGCCTTAGCCTTCTACCTGCAGTCTATGCATCCCCTCTGAGAATGCTCATCTCTTTAATGAACTACCATTATGAGACCAGAAGCTCCCTTGAAGGCAGGAAGCCCATGTCTCTTTTACATTACTCAACTTCCAATGCCTTGCTTGGGGGTTAGAACAAAATACATGCTCAATTAATTGCACTGACATCCAACTGCACTGAATTGAATTTCATTGGCCACAGAGTGATATTTAAGCAGAGCTTTAGAAGATGAATTTAAGTGGCTCCTTGGAGGGAAAGGCATTTGGGGCTGAGGGAAACTATCTCTGCTCAGACACAAGCATGCCAAACAATGTATTTTCAAGGACGATGATGACCTTCGTCTGATAGGTATACAAAGGGGCATGACAGATGATATCAGCATGGTTATCAGGAGTTAGATCATATAGGGGCTTTTGTCCCTTAAGGAATACAGATGTGACACTGTAGGCAATGGCAGCCACTGAAGGAGACCTCTAAAGACTGGAAAAGAACACATTCCAGAGACAGACTGCCGGGGTTTGAATCCACCTGAAATTAGCTAACTGTGGACAAGTTCTTTAAGCTATCTAAGGCCTCAGTTTCCTCATCTTTAAAATGAGGATTATACCAACAAATAACCAAGGAATTTTTGGAAAAGATGCCAGGAGATGACTGCTCCTATAACTGTCACTTCACTTTTCTGTATCTTTATCACCTGCCCCACTCTACTGGATCATTGTCATCAGTATACAGATAATCTAAGAAATATAGTCTCCTCAGCCCTCTCTCCTAGACTCTTACGGTTTTTTTTTAAGCCAATTGAAGTTAGGTCTCTGTCATTTGCAACCGAAAAAGTCCAGGTTAAAACAGGACACACAGATAAGTGCCTATGGAAACAGCTCCTGTCTGTTTCTCAATTGTTTTCAATGGGCAAAAGGCTACAGCTCCAGAGAATTCATCCTTTTTCTTCCCAAAGGACACTCCAAATTGTCAATCTTTGCATTTCCTACTACCAACCTCACAGGTGTCCAGGGATTTCAGATACAGTTGGGTGGATGTTTGAAAGCCACCCTTACAATAGTTTAATAGGGACAGATACTTTTTTCTCATGCTTATACAAAAGCTCCTCTTACACAGTTCTTCACAGATTATCTGTTGAAGAGTAGGATATTGGGTTTCAGAATTTAAATGAGTCATAATAAAGACAATAAAATAAGAGGGAGATGCAGAGCTTAACACTGAGCAATCTGTATTTATTAAATGAATGAATGAGTGAATTAACAAATGAAATGAATTAAATTAACAATTTGTAAATGTGTTGTAGTCCCAAAGTTGGTTTTTGTAACTTAGCTGTTTTGAATTTAGGACACATTTTCCCACAGGAACAATGTTACAAATGATACTTAAGTGACAAGAAGTCCCACTAAGGCTGTTTAGCCTATGGTGTAGCAATAAAATGTAAAAGAGTAAAAAACATGGTTCCAACAATTTTGCATAGTGATGTTTGAAGGAAAGTAACTTTAATTAGGAGATGAGGTGACACATGAAAAATGTGGTGGTTCCCAAGGGAACTTCTGAGCTCTTCCCAGGGTTCTGGAGGGCACTGTCTCCTTTTAAAATCTATTTTCAAATTAAAATGTATGCATTTCTTTTTCTTGGTACAATCCTATACTGTTCTTATCACCAGCAGGATCATGATTGTTTGCCTAGAAGTCAACTAATAACTTGTGTTTCCAACTGGATGGAAGGGTAGCAACAAAGAATATGGAAAGTTGGGGGAAAATTCTCTTGAGTAATTGGAAATGAGGTGGAAGAGATGAGCATGTCACAAACAGCAAACATGTATTTGTTATAACGTGTTTTAGTATTCAGAATAAAAGGAAGGTGACATGCTAGGCTCTTGAGAGGGCTATTATTTACAGAGGGAGTAAGATCTTCACAGAGAAAGAAAAAGTTCTACAGGGTAAGACAAGTTGAATGACAATCAAGGTCTGGCTGTTCAAAGGAAGGAATGATCTTTGGGGCCAGGAAGGAGGAAGGAAAAGTTTGAATCTGATCTTGTGGGAGGATTTCAGTGAGGAAAGAGTTGGGAGAGTGTATGAAGTGAAATTAACTGAATGGCACTTGACAGAAAATAGGGGAGAAGGAAGATACATGGTGTGAGTATGATTCTACCCAAGAAGAAAGATGATAAGGGAAAGGACACTAGATGATTTCCTCATGGAGGCCATAGAGTGGCTCAGCAAAGGTTGGTGCTGGCTGGAGCCAACTGGAGTTTTGAAGTGACCGGACAGCATGTGACCAGACTTTCAGAGGTGCTTGCAAATACCTGGGTGTTTGTAGATTACAGAATTGGTATAATTCTTCATATCCTGCCTGTTGATTTTGGTAGTGTCCTATTGGACAAATCCCACTGATTCCTAAAGAAGAAACTACTGAAACCCTTGCCTTCGGTATATTAAAAAATAGTCAAGTTCTACTTCCCCCATTGCTCCCTCCCTTCCTTCTTCCTCTAGCTTTCATTAACTGTTTGACCCTGACCAAATCACTTCACTCTCTGGGTCCTATTTTTAAATTTCTAAATGACAGCACGGAATTAGATCTCTACACTTTCCAAATCCTAAAAAACTTGATTATGAAATTTGCCAAAACGATCCAACATAGCAAACCCTGGGAAGGAGACCCTAAGTATATTGCTCAAATCTCAATTGCTGTGGTTTCAACAAATGATTCAGTCATTCCGTTTTTCTTAAAATTAGGTGACCTCTCTGTTCTCAGAGCTGTTTCTGGGGTGCTGAGATTAGTCTAGAAAAAGTGGTGGTCGGAAATATAGGGGTGTTTCCTTCCGTCAAAAAAAAAAGTGTCTAGAGTCAGTCGCACAAACAATATGTGTTCGCACCTAGCTCCTCCGATTCAAAAGTTTTCTGGCTCCCCACAGCCGATAAAAGCTTATCTCCGCGGCCTCAAGCTCCCCTTTCTTGGGCATTGACTGGCGTGAGGACCGGGGCCCTTTAACCGCAGACACCCATAGAGCGGCGCTCACAGCGCAGAGGGGCAGGCGCGGAGGGTCTGCGGTTCCCCGCGAGGCGCCGGAAGCGGCGCGCCACACTTCCGGTGGCCGCACTTCCTGTTGATCCGGCTCCGCGGAGGGCCGGGCTGAGGGGCGGGCCGGCGGACGGCCACTGGCCGGGCGTGGGCGGGGCAGCCGCGGGCACAGATCTGCCTAGTTCCCTGGTCCCCGAGCAGCCTCGGCGGCCGACATCCGTCCGTCGGTCTTCCTTCCAGCCCTCGGCCCCGCCGCGCGGCATCATGCCTGCCGTGGACAAGCTGCTGCTGGAGGAGGCGCTGCTGGACAGCCCCCAGGTACCTCCCGCCGCTGCAGGCCCCGGCGCCGGAGCGCAGAGGCCCCTCCAGCCCCTGGGTGGAGGCGGGAAGTGAGCAGGGCCCCCTTGGGGGCGAGGCGGGGCGGGGGTACGGGGAGCGGGCCGGGCCCTGCGTCCTGAGCCCGGGATGCTCCGGGAGTGGGCATCCCTCAAGCAGAGCTGGAGAACCCGCGGCAGTCCCCTGCCACCGGAGCCTTTGTGCCAACTCATAACCCCTTCCCAAACTCCCCTGAAACGGAGGCTGCCCGCCTAAAAACCGGCCCCATCACTTACTGGCTTGAGTGTCCTGAGTCAGTAACCTTGGTGTGCCTCAGTTTTGTCATCTGTAAAATAGGGATAACGATTGTACCAACCCGTAGAGTTGTTAGAATTAAGTAAATGCCTGTAAAGTTGTTACGGTAGCAGACAGTGCGTGACATAGTAAGGAGTCGTCATGATTATTGCTACTGCTGTTACGGATGTGATGGGACCTGGTGGATTGAGGGCCAGAATGGGAGGCAGAGCCCGGGTCGCTTTCCCAGCGGATACCAGGCCTCCCTCTGGCACTGTTTTAGCATTTGTGAAGAGAAAGTTAACAAGACCAGCCCCATTTGTTGCACAGAACTCCATTAGCGCACCTGAGATGAGAGTCAAGTCCTTCGAGCTGTGCAGGTGAAAGCTGGTGTGTAAATATAGCAAACGAGTGCAGAGTGACATAAGTTTGTAATTCAGTGCAGCTTTCCCCCGGGAACTTTTGTTCTCTTCATTAACATTTCCGCAGCTTCATTTCTACTCTACTGGTTCTGCATCCCTGGGTTATTTAAATAAGTCTCTTTATTCCCTACTGTCTCAACTCTTGAAAAATTAAAATAGGGTTAACCTGTTTTCCTTTCACAGTTTTCCTTTTCTTTTTGGTTCCTTTCCTTTCTCTTCTCATTGAATTGTAGCCCTGGGATGATCCTCTGATGGGCTTACCTACACTCACTCTGCCTCTCCAGTTCAGAATAAGTACCGGTAGTCAGAAGGGCCGTGGGCTTAGTTGCGTTGTGCAAAGTTTGTAAGAAACTTTCTTTGCAAGAAACTGTGAGCAAGCTGTGATTTTTTTTTTTTTTTTAATTGGCATCTTCTGGTCTAATTGACTTTTCAAAGGCCTCTTTGAAGTCTCCAGACTTCTGGCATTTTAATGGGTCCCATTAATGGATCCCTTAGGAGAAGTCATGTAGTCCATCCTCACTCTTACTGTGTAGGATCGAAGATAATGGGGAATTTCTAACAATAACATTTTGTATGAGGATTTCCATTTGCTTTTAAGGTTGGAGAAACTGAGGTACAAAGATATATTGCTTTCCTAACTGAACATGGTGATGGCTGAGCCAGGTTAGAGAGGTTGCACTACCTGTCTCCATGTTGCCCTGACGGATAAGTCGCCTGAATTTTTGACTCTCACATAAATGAATATGCACTCTTTCTGAAGAGTTTACAGGATTTGCTGGGCTGTGAGGAAGTAGAAAGAGGCCTGACAAACAAATCAGGAAATCTAGGTCCTAATTCTGTCTCTAGCACTGACTTATCATGTGATTTGGGCAAGTCACTTGTTCCCATCCTATGACTGGCTCAGTTTTCTGATCTGCTATAGAGGGACATGGAGCAGATGATATTTAAGGGACTTTAGAAGCTTACATTTGTATCAGATCTGCATGGTTTATAACAGCTTATATGTGGAAGAGGAGGTTTAGAGGCCTTGCCATTCCTATTTAATGTTCCTCCTAATTCAGGGATTTGTCTCTGCTTTTGAGACTTGGATATCACCCTACTAGGATTCTTGGTGAGGTTGTTGTTGATGGAAGCTAATTTTCAATGATCAGAGCATGTTTATTTAACACTCTTGTGTGGGACATGTGCCTAATGCTGCTCTGCTCCCAAGGAGACTCATAGAGTTGGAACTGGAAGGAATCTAATCCAACTCTTTCATTTTATGTGTAAAGAATAAAAACAATAGCAAACACCTTATTATACATGTATTTTATGTGCCAGGCGCTATTCTAAATGCTTTACCTGTATTAATTCACAATCTTCCCAACAAGCTTTTGAAGTAGGTGCTCTATTAAAATTACCAAGGAGCAGAGAAGTTATAATAAATAACTTCCCTGAGGTTACAATACTATAAAGTGGCAGAGTCAGGTTTGGAACCCAGGCAATCTGCCTTTGTTGTTCAAGTTAATCCAGCTACCTAACACCTGGCTTTTCTGTCATCAGTGACCTAAAATGTTTCACTAAAAGGAAAAGATCCTAAGAAACCACCTATTGTTTGTTTACTCTAGTTTCATGTTGAGTCGTTATGAGTATTGCTCCAGTAACCTGGTTGCACAGGACTCATTAAATGAAAAGCATTTGTATTTGAACTTAGTGGCTAGCAGTTGCCTGACCTTAGACACATCTATTCATTTCCTCCTTATTAGTACTGCATGATGTATTATACGACTTGTCCATGTGTATATACCTGTTGTTTCTGGTTACTTCTGATATATGACAGAATGTCTTAGAAATAAACGTATTTGTGAGCCTCCGCTCCTCACCTGGCACTGCTGGATGCTGGGAAGTAGTAACAAGTGAGATAAGCATGCCTGCCCTCCACTGGTTCTCAGTCTGTTCCGGGAGACAGATAAGGAAAGCAGCAGTTCCAGTATAGGGTGAATACTGCTCTGATAGGAACACAAATGCACCTTTGAGCTGCTGCTGCTCATACTTCTTCAAGGGCTTATTCTCTTTTGTGTAAGTAGTCTGCTTTTGAGATAAGGTAAAAACAAAAGCATCATTGCTTGCTGTTTTGATTTTGTTTGTTTGTTTCCTTTGCAGTATAACTGAAGCACAGAGAGATTAAAGACTTAGTTCTGAGGTTATGCAGTAAGTGGTCCAGCTGGGACCAGTCCTCTCTGACCAAACCAGGCCTTTCTTTATTCAAGCAAGATGCCTCAGTGTATAACCTGGTGGTTATGGTCGTCATTTTGCAGGGGCTTTGTCCTGCTGTATGCACTCTGTGATGTTTTTCTTTCATTGAGAGCTTTAAAAAAATCCTATCTTACATTTTTCTTATTCTTCGTGTTCTGGTTCTTCTGTGGATAAGGATCGTCACTGAAGAGAGTACATTGGTTTCAGAACAGGTAATTTTAGCCTTAAGATTACCTGGGACGAAGCCAGGATAAGCATGTACTGTTATGAGTGCACCAGAGTTTGTGGAACAAATGATCCAAACATCTAGGCTCCCATTCCAGTTTGTTGGGGGTGCTTTGGGGTCAGTTACTGCTTTCTTACCTGAGATAGGTTAGAAAAAGAAAAAAGGAATTGGAATTCATTTGCACGGAAATAATGAACTTTAATGGATTGTTGTTTGTAAAATGCTTTGATATCACCTTATTAAAGGCATTTCTGGAACTTTCCATTTTAGGCCAAATGGGTTATTTTCTGAAATAGAGATCCCATTATCACTAACATAATATTTGAAATGCTCAGTGTGCTGGACACATTAACAAAAGTACCTTGAGTAGATACGGTCTCTTATGTGACACCTTGATACTTCTTCAGACACCATCCAATTTATAAATATTTCTTTAGTGCTCAGCGTGTCAGATAGGAGAAACCTTTCACCTAATGACATCACCCCACTGCTCTTGGAGCACTGGGTTGGTTGGTCGTGTTCCCGAAGAAACTGAGTTGGCATTCTTGTTAAGTTGCTATTTGAGTTTTGTACCCAGATCTACCACTAGCGAACCCAGGGTACCCAAAATTACCTGGCTATGAGTTTGAAATTGGTTGAATAAAATATGACGAAAGACATGAAAATTGACTGTCGTACCACCATAAGAGGACAGAATGGTGCACACTCTTGCAAGATGTCTAAGATGGCAGAAAATCAGACAGATGGTTAGCTGCGGGGATGATGCTGGGCTGAATATGCATGCCTTAGGTGCACAGACAGGCCCAGCATTGTGTTTAATTTCTGGGCTTGAAGAGAGAGGCTGCCCTTTCAACCCTTTTTTAAAAAGGGGGTGGGCCCTACTGGTGCTTAAGTGGGGGCTAAAGGCAAGACAGATAATAGCCCCTGAGTCTTCATCTTTTAAAAATTGGCTTTCCTTTTCTGGCCCAGATTCTCAGATTGTATTGTTTGTCCTCATTCTGTGGTTTAAAGGATTAGAAAAGGAGTTCTAAATTAAAGCTGCAGGAATCAATTTGTGTTTATAAAAGAATAAAGCCAGAGAACAGGCATCTTCCCCCCATTTCTGTGTGTGTTTCCTACATCCTTTGTAACTTTTCCACTTAGAAGTAAAATTGATTGATTTTCTTCCTTCCTTGCAGACTCGCTCTTTACTGAGTGTATTTGAAGAAGATGCTTGCACCCTCACGGATTATACCAACCAGCTGCTCCAGGCAATGCAGCGTGTCTATGGAGCCCAGGTATCCTGCTACCCCCTTGCCCAGAGAGGAGCAGAGTAGGGGCCATCTGCCCTCACCTGGAACTTCTATCAGGAGTTTGCTAAATTTGAGTCAGAACAACACCATTTAAATTTTTGAAAAAAAATCAGTTGTTGTTTTCCTTTTCTTCTCACCTTCAAAAATTGAGGATGGTCGGTTTTCACTGCTGAAGAAAGAGTAATTTTCCTGTAACTAGTAGAACTATTGGAGAGGGACTACATCACTGCTTTTAATTTTTGTGAAAATTCAACCCCAAAGGGAAACATTTGAGTCTCCTCTTCCTCCTTGTGAATGAGTGGGTTCAGTATTCTGAAACATGCTCTTTGTCTTTCTCATAAATGGAGAGTCTTAGATGTCAGTGCAGGCGGGTGGAGATGTTTTGTCCAGTGCTTCCTCTGAAAAGACTTGAGTCACAGTTCTGAAAACTATTGGGTGGCTTCTTTGTTTTGAGGTACAAATATCTCTGGCTTGCAAAACCATGGGAAAAAATTGCTTGAGCAGCAAAAGTGAATCCTCTTAAGATTAAGAAGTGCCTATGTATGTTACTTTCTAAGAGAAAACTTGGGAGTTACTTAGAAATAAAACTCATTATGTTGTCCATCAGAATATTGTGGCAGCTGGTGCTTTTGATTATTGGGTATTTTGCTGAGTTAAATCTGTACATGTTACTATTTCTTTGCCTCATTTATGATCTCTAAGGAAATGCCACATTCAATATATAATAATATATATTAATACCAATGCATAGTCAATATGTAGCTCTTAATATCTTAGTATATTTAGTATATGTACTGCTGAAGTGATCACTAGCTCTTAATATTCATTTGTTATTGTTTTATTAGTCACTTACTCATATCATATATGGGAAGAAGACTCAGTCTTTGCACACAGACAAAACAATTACCTGAGAGTGTTAGCAGTGCTGCTAGGAGAGAAATCACCTAACCCAGAGCCATTGTGCTGGGCACCCAGATGAGGATGACTGGTAGTTGAGGTTTATTGAATACTTACTAGCTTCCAGGCATGGTTTCAGGGGCTTTTGCCTGGATCATTTCATTTGAATTCTCCAACAACGATGTGTGATGGGTATTGTTATCCTCATTTTAGGTAGGTCAGGGGACTTAAAGGTTCTGAGGATGGGTAACTTGTTCAAGTCCACCCCTTAATGCATGACAGAGCAAGTCAGTCTGAAGTCAGAGCCCAAACTCTTAACTATTGAGAATTTACGAGGCATGGGGATGATAGCCTGAGATAGGGAAGTGGCAGTAGAAATGGAAAGAAGTGGATGAACTTTAGGAGGCTGGTCAGTAATTGATTGGATGTGAAGGGGTCAGGTGCTTAAAGGATGAATCAGGAGTGATACCCGGGTCTTTGACTTGAACATCATTGTGGGAGAACACAGGAAGAGGAGCGTGTGTGTACACATGTGTGTCCGATGGCAGGATGTCAGTCATAATTCTCTTGAAAGGCTGGTTTTGAGATGTTCATGGGACATCAAAGTGGGGAAGCGATCTTGTTGAAAGTTCAGACCTAGAGGTCAGGCTGGAGAGAGAATTGCAAGCTATACTGTTATACAAGTGTAACTTATTAATTGGAACTAATGTTAATGGACCAACGAATTATGCTCATTTGTAATTTTGCTTATTTGCTAAGACATTCAGAAACTGGGGACATACTTCGTTGATTTTTTTTAAGCTCTATTTATTTGTATGTTTTTGTTTTGTTTTGTATTTTTTCCTAAACACTACAATTTTAAGAAAATAGAACATTTTTAACTGGGCTTATACCTGAACTTGCTTGCTATTCAGAAATTTGAATTTTGTCATTCAGTGATTTATTTTCTGTTTAAGGTGTAAGAGCATGTGAGGGGCTGTGTCTGCCACTCCCGGGAGTCTCTGTCCTGCTTTTCCATGTCTGTTGGAATCATTTACTTGAAGATGTCCAAACACTCTCTTATACGTGTTTTGTTTTTTGAGCCAGAAACCTAAGTTTTGCCAAAATTAAGTGGGTCTTGCTGTCCGAGAGGCTTTTAATTCACACCACATGCTCGTCACATGGTTTTGCTGGCCAGAGGCCCTTGCTCTTGCCTCAGCATTTTCTGCACAGATGCTGGCAGGAGGCCACCTAGTGCTGGCAGCCCCAGGCGGCAGCCCCAGGCGGGTCCCAGGCACTCAGATCACCCAGGTCAGGGTCAGTTAATTTTTCAGGTTTATTTGAAGGCTTAGGACTTTCATTTTATTTTGTTTTTCATTTAGAAAAGAAAACTTCTGACTCCTCTTGCTCTGTTTGCTTATATATACATACATAGTGTAATATTTCTCAATGATTTCATTCAGCTTTTCCCCTAAGTTATGTTTTCTTGGTTTATTTGTTGTTCTTTAAATATTTTAGACCTAGATCTGTTGAATTAAATTAATACAGTTTTGTAATTTTATTTTTGAAAACAGAGGCACTGAGCAAGATGTAGTTTTTCATTATTATATTTTAAAAACCAGGTTTATGCTGCTGATAAATGTTTCTAAAAAAGATTTTAAATCAGACTCCATGGTAAACTTCTGTGTTCTGATATAGCGAATGCCCATCATACCTTAGTTTTAGAAAGAGGAAGAGCAAGAAAAACCAGAGGAAAGTTCTGTAAGCAGTTTTGCTGATTGTGGCTGGTTTGGGAGAGACGTAAATTTTATTTGGCTTAGTGCTAGAATGAAGCTGTAGTCTGTAAGCTACCTTTTGCATTTGATAGCAGTCCCTCAAGTTACACGTGGTCTCCCAGTCGGGTGTGCCTTTGCATATGGTGGGAACAGAGGACTCCTTTACAGGTCATTTGAATGGGGGAAGCCATATACACTTCTTGTGCACTAACAAAGCAGAGACAGGTTGCTTAGAAAGATCTGCTGTCTTTCAAACTATTGGCTGATAGGTTAAACACCTCCACAGTGTCTGAATGGATGCCTGTGTATACACATTCTTACCTGGGCTATTGCAGGGCTCTCCTAAACAGTTCCTGTCTTCAGGGAGGGGTCTTCCTCCTTCAGTGCCCTACAGCTAAATTAACCACACCCAGATCTCCCATCCCTCCCTGTCTTCAGAGGCTTCTGTGGCTCCTGTAACCATAACAAGGCAGAGGTTAAACTCCTAAGCAAGGCATGTAAAACGCTTCATAAACTGAGTATCAGCCAACTACTCTGACCGCCATTGGCTCTTCCAGTACGGTATGTGCCAGGCCCTCTACACATCTTAGTACTTTGCTCTGCCATTCCAGCTGCCAAAAGTCAACCCGTTGTCCTGGCAAATGGCCTTCCAAGCTTTTAGGACTGACCTCTAGTCTGAGATATGTGTGACACCTTTCCTTTACCTTTTCTCCCTTCCTGGCCAGAGCACACCAGTGTCCCAGATGCCCTTGTACTTGCTGTTCATAACACGTAGGGTACGGCGAGAGGGGTTTCCGTGTCCCTCTGTAGACTGTGAGCTACCAAGGACAGATTCTCTGTCTCTGGCCAGCACCATGCCTGACCCCAGTGCGTGTCTGTCTGATACTTACGTGTTAAAGAAGGACTGAATTCAGAACATCACCTAAGGCTAGCACATTCCAACTCTACACTTTATTGTCACTCCCAGTGTACCCCCTCCTCTGGTCTTTAGTTAGCTAACACCCATCAATCATCAGACCAGAGCCCAGTTTTCTTTGACTCCTCCTCCTTCTTCACTACATGAGTACCAACTGGCGAGTTTTGGACTTTAGGTTGGACTTGCACAGTGTTAAGAACTTGGGCTTTAGATTTCAAGTCTGCCAGATCTGAATTGACTTTGCCTTGCCAGTTACTAGCTGAATGATTTCAGAAAGTTACAACCCTTTCTTATAGTCCCTGCCACATAGGTGCATTGTGAGGATTAAATGTGACAGTATAGAAAAACACTTAATAGCAATGTCAAGTACCCATAAAGGACTCAGTAATATTAGCAGCTGTATTATTGTTATCACTAATATTTACTCCATCCAGGCTCCAGTTTTGAAAGTCTTGTTGTGGAGATAATTGTGTGGCTTACCTTTCAGGGTGTGGATTAATTAGCTAATGTTGGTAAAGCACTTCATGAAACTTTTGTGTACAAAAGATTGAGTCAGACTATAATTGGTCCAGTTCAAAGACTCTCCCATGAATGTGCTCTGCACAGGAAAGGGTCATTTCTTCAGGGCAGGTGATGGGCCATTTTGTACTTACGGTTTGTTCCCAGTGAAATCATACTTGGTAGAACAGAATCTTGCAACCTGAAACCACACATGTGAGAATACACAGCATTTTCATAAGGTATTTCCAGGAGAGACCTGGCCGGGTCCAATTCCGCATCTTAGTTTTGGAAAGCAGCTGTTGTATGTTGTGCCTGCTTCAATCCCTCAGTGACGGCGCACGACGGCCCAGTTGTGTGAGTGGCACATATGTGGCTCTCCTTAAGCCTGGGTGCAGTCTGATGCTGGCAGTGCCCTGGCCAGTTTTTCCATTACATGTGGAACACTTGCCAGTAAGCTATAAAGAAGAGAATCATTCAAGTCACCTGTGTCCCTTGCTTGTTTTGAAGGCAGGGAGGGTGGTTATCATATCTGTTGACCAGTCTCTGAAGGATATAGATATGGGGGAGTAATATTTGAGAGCTGAAATAAAGAAAAGAATCACTTAGAAGAGGAGAAAATGTTCCTGGAATCTGAAATATTATAGCTCAATGGAGAGAGCCTCCTGAGCCAGGTGGGGACGAAGAGTGGGTCTTTGAAACAGTTACTGTCTGAAGCAGGATCAGCGATTTACTGCCCTTGGGCTGGCCTCTTAATTTTATAAAGTTTCATTGGAACGAAGTCACACTCATTCATTTGTGTATTGTTTATGACTACTTTCATGCTACAAGAGCAAAGTTGAGTAGTTGTGACAGAGACCATATATCTCACAAGCCAAAAATAATTACTATCTGTCTCTTTATAGAAAATGTGTGTGCATTCTAGTCTAAAGCAGAGACCTCATCTTTTATCTCTTAGCAGGACTTAAAATCTCAGAGTAATGTTTAGGATTGTAGGTATTAGAATTAGACAAACTTGGATTCACATCCTAGCTCTGCTTCTTACCAGCTGTGTGTGTGACCTGAGGCAAGTGGCTTAACGTCTCTGTGCCTCGATTTCTTCATTTGTAAAACTGAGTTTAATAATTGGAATCTGGCTTACACAGTTGTCAGAATTAAATGCCTGGAATGTACTTAGGGAGGCATCTGGCATGTATTAAGAGCTCTGTAAAGGTTAACTGTTATTGTTAGGATGGTTCTGTTGCAGTTTGCATGGTGCTCTCCCCAGGCGGAAGCCAAAGTAGCTTAAATATATCCACCCTAAACCTGCTGCTACCAACTCGAGAAGACGACTATGGGATTTTCTGATAGTCAAGAATTAGCCCAGTGAGTGGGCTAAGACCCTTGTTCCTGTGAACTCTGATCTTGAAAAGAACACTGCTAAGGGTGGTCAGCAGGCTGCTTCCTGGCCCATTGCTTCTTCCCTGTCCAGTCTTTGTAAATTTATTATATTTTATTGCCCATTTGTGATGTTTCCTTGTGAGATTAGGAAATGCTTTTCCCTTTACACCATGATTCCAGGTATTGTTTTAAACTCGGAATTTAGATGAATATTCTAACCCTGTTCATTCGTTCGTTTATTCATTCATCACACATCTATCAAGTGCCTGCTGTGGGTTGGGAGTTCTTGCCTGTTCCTGTCTAGATGTCCGATGGTGCTTATGATTTGTCCACTTGCCTTCCTCTGGGCTGCCAGCTCTGGTTCATTTTGAAAGGAGTAGCATCCCAGTAGAGTGCCAAAGCCAGGAACTGTGCCTGACTTTATTCTGGGGAAATGGGGCGAGCCACGTTTCAGGGTATATTAATGCCTGTTCCTTGGGGCAGATGAAGGAAAGCAGGGAATAGTTTGGTCAGTTGTCTGCAAAGAATGCCCCAAAGTATAGGATTAGGCTCTGCTGGGTCTTGCAAAAGAGGACCATGGAAAATAAAACAAGCTTCTACAGAGCTCAGGCCCTACCCCTAACAGAGCAGCAAACCCAGAGTTAGAAAGTAAGTGGAGGCTACGGCCAAGGTAGGCCACTGCCCTCCCCTATCCCTTCAGGTCAGTCCCAGGAGCTCTGGCCTTCCCTTAGAAATGAGCCCTGAATCTGAAGAGAAGCTTTCTGAGCTTTGGAACTGTAAGACACCTGGTCTAGCCAGGGTGCACTGATGGGCGGCAGTGGTAGAAAACTGTATAGCCAGAGATTGGAGGAATAAAGAAGAGAAGAGGAAAATGGACAGCGTTAGCCAGTGAAAAACAGTGCAGAATGGGCCTCCCGGGCTTTGCAGCTGTGTTTCCATGATACCATCTGGCATCACTGACCTAGTGTTCTACGTTTGGGAAGAACTGAGCATGTCGTAGTGCTGCTTATGTGCCCGTTGCACTTAGAATAAAGTTTGAATCTGGGCCCCAGAGTCCTGCATGCCCTTGTCTCACCTCCACACCCACCCCGTTTGCTCCAGCTAGACTCTGCCTTACAGCTCTGCAAACAGGCTGTGTGCTTCCTCCACATGTTAGTCCCTCCTTCTGGAAAGTGGTTCCCAGGACTAACTCCTCCTCTTTCTTCAGCGGTCTGCTTAAAACATCCCTCCCTTGGAGACCCTCTGGGTCTTCCTGCTAGAGCTGCCTAATGCACCCAGTGTTTCTTTGGCAGTTCTCATTACACTTATAACTATTTTCTGGTGTCTGTGTCCCCAGTAAGCCCCATAAGGACAGGAGCCATGTCTCTGTTCACCACATTGTGATTGCTCGCTACATTTGTTTACTGACTGGATGACCAGAAGGAGCAGTAATTTGTAAATGATGTGTGTGTGGTAGTGGGGACGGGGGCAAACAAGCTTTAACCTCTGAATGTGTTTTGGTCTTATTTTTCCAGATAATTTCAGAACAAAATATTTTATTGCCACACATAGTATTTTGAAGGGATGCTCTGAGGTGCCATTTTTCAGTGTCTGCATATGTGTTGGACAAATCTTCCTTGCTTTTCTCTTCTCCCTGCAGAATGAAATGTGCCTGGCCACTCAACAGCTTTCTAAGCAGCTGCTGGCATATGAGAAACAGGTAACCTAATATTTGTGTGGCGTATGGTGCTGTACTCAGGTCTCTCTGACGTGGAATTCTTTTAAAATTCTCCAGAGGCGTCCTTTAGAGACCTACTTGCCTTCCTCCTCACTTCCGTCTGTCCTTTCTCTTTTGTTCCATTGTCCATGTCTTCTTTTTTTCTTGCCTTCTCCTTTCCTCTGCTAAATTCTAACTGGTGATTATCTCAGAGTCCATATGATGTCTTCTCATTAGCCTGCAGAAATAATAAGCTGTCCTTGGGGGAGAGTTATAGTCTCTGAGGAACGCTTAATACAAGTGAATTGATACTAACAATTCCAGGAAATAAACTCAGAAGATACCATTATGTCTGAACAGAAGGGTGATGACCAATGAAGGCACCCGTGGAAGGGGCGGTTGAGTGCATCTCTGGGGCAGGGCAGGGGAGAGCTCTAGATTGTACTGTTAGACACTCTGACATTATGTGCTCTTGAGAGCAGGAAGGAACGGTGTATATTGTGGGGTCAGATACTGTGGCACTAAACTCCCAGGCATTCACTTAACACCTGGTTCTTTATTTTTTGGTCTTAGAATTTTGCTCTTGGCAAAGGTGATGAAGAAGTAATTTCTACACTCCACTATTTTTCGAAAGTGGTGGATGAGGTAAGATAATAGTAGGGCAAAATTGTATTTGAATCTTTTTTTTTGAACTTTATTTCATCTTGTATGTTGACCAACTTTCCATTTTTATTTATTTATTTTTTTTCTGAACTGAACTGGGGGCACACCCCAGTTCAGTATGTGGGTCTGCCTGGGCCGGAGCCAGGATTTGATCTTCGGGGCTTCAAAGGGAGTGCTTAACCCGCTGAGCCATCCCGGCTTTCCCTCCATTTTTAGATACCGGTATCTGCTTAAATATCTGAGCCAGTATCTCAACTTGTTGATCTTTCTAGGTTCATTTCATAAGAAAGGTTGTCTAATACCATATCTGTTTCTGGTACAAGGGGAAAGGCTTTGATAATACATGAACAATAATCCAAAAGAAAGATTTCCAAGAATTCAGTTTCCTAAGGAGAGTATATTACTCTCTCAGGGCTGCTATAGTAAATTACAAGTAGGTGGCTTAACACAGTAGACATTTATTCTCTCACAGTTGTGGAACCCAAGTGTGAAATACAGTTATTGGCCAGACCGTGCTCCCTCCATGGCTCGGGGAGAATTCTTCCTGCCGTTTCTGGCCTCTGGCAACTCCAGCTGTTCCTTGCTGTGGTTGTATCACTCCAGTCTCTGCCTCTGGCTTCACAGCTCCCCCACCTCCACCTCCCATATCCGTCCCCAACCCACCTTGACCTCACCTCCATGTTGTTTCTGTTCTGTCTGTGTCTTCTCTACTTACAAGGACACTTGCCATTGGATTTAAAGCCCACCTGGATAACCCAGGAATCTCATTTAGAGATCCTTGATCACATCTGCAAGGACCTTTTTCTCAAATAGTCACATGTTCTGAGTGGGCATTTCTTTTTTGGGGGGAGAACAAAACAATTTAACCCATTGCAGAGGGTTTCAAACACCCATTCTTATAGCTGTATTATATAATACATTGGGATTATTTGTGAAAAACAGGTATTATTATAGGAAAAGTGCATAAATACTAATTGTAAAAAACGTAAGAGCTCAGATGCTAGTGGTGATGGGCAAGACTCTCTGCAAAATTAGATAGGCATGAACTGTTTTCATGCTTCAAGGAGTTTGCAGTACTTATAATAGAAAACCATGATAAAGAATAAAAAAGAGACTATGTAGATGGCCACTTACGGTAACTGTTCAGTCATTGATATGAAGTGGACGCTATCTTAAGTATAAAACAAGAAACTAACATACAAAATTGTAGTGATTGCATTTTCATTCTGTCAACAAATCAGTCCAACAAGTTGTTACTTGTTCAGCAGACATTAATTGACTGCCTGCCATCTAGCAGATTATATTCTAGATGCGGGGGCATAACAGAGAACAAGTTGACCAGTTCATTTTGAGCTTCATCCTCTATCTCACTACTCAGACTCTCTTTAAACTGTGTTAAACAGGTGGATAGCTATTTAGCAGGACGAATGGAAAGGGTAATCAGAGAGGAGTATTTTGGAAGGTGAGGAGAAGAGTGTGTGTTAATTAACAGTGGGGGAGAAGCGAAGACGGCCCCACTGAAGTCGTGTTCCCTGGACTGGAGGAGGGTTGCCTTGGAAATGAGGTTAGCTGTCAGAACCCCAGAACCAAGATTTCCAGTTGAAGATATTTACTCACAACTCTATTTTCATGGGCAGGAATGATGATGCTTTTCGTTTAGGACGGAAGCCTAGACTTTTAGAGGTTGTATCATGGCCTCCTAGAAGGTCAGTGCTGTAAGGAGTTTTCACACAAGCCTCTTGATGCAGAGACCTAAGCGAGGGAAAGCAGCTAGCTCACGTGGGAAAGGGGCATAGCTTGTGAGGTTGTGTTTTGTACCTGGGCCTAAACTGAGTTGAAAAATTTTCAAGACAAGTAATTTGACTCAGAAGTTACAGAAAAGTTTAACTTAACAGTGGAGATCTGTGTGACTTCTACTTAATGGAATGCCTCATAGCCAGACCTTCCCTGTAGCAGGCATGCAGAGGTTTCTGTCCTGGGTGATCTCCCCAAAAGCAAGGTTTCTGGATCACGTCCTGGGAGTGCATCTGAGACAGGAAGTCATTGTCATAAGGATTCCATTTGCCGAGTGTATGTCTGGCCCTCTGCTCTGAGTGTTTTCTGTTCACCTCACTGCTTTATCCTCACAGTTAGCCATGCAAGGAAGACGCTGCTGTTCCCATTTTCTGCCCGGTGATACTGAAGCACCAGGAGGGGGTCTGTGCTGTCCACTCTCCTCAGTGCAGGCACAGTGTTTAGAAGTGGTTGTCTCCTCTCTCTCAAGAGGCAGAAAGTTGGTGACACAACAAACACTTTGATCCATAAGAAGAAATGTGGAAGAAAGGGAGTAGCTAGGAAATTTGCCACCCCTGAAGTGCATAACCCCTGGAAAGCCACTCCGTCTCCCGAGTGTGGTTTCTTCATCTCTAAAGGGCAGTAGTGGGAAAACACACTTAATTGGGCCGTTATAAAGATTATATTAAATCATGTATGTCAGAGCAGTCAGCACAGAACCAGACACATATTAAGTAGGTGTACTTGTTGACTTCTGTTTAGTTAACTGTTGGTACAAAATAGTACATTTCTCATTGAAGTTATTCATGAAAAATCATTAATACCTTCAGTGCTGATTGCTAACTTACTGGTGTGGCCTCCATGTGTTCCCAGCTGAATAAAGCTGCCATGCTTTGACCTGATGGAAAGACGGGGAGAACATTACTGCTTGGCCAGTAGCTCCTTGCCTGGCAAATGGTTAACACTAGGCAACTTTTTAACCTTATTAGTGTAGCCTCTGCAGGTGCAACCCAGAAGGACCAGAGCTACTAGGGGGACCTGTGTGCACAGGGGGACTCATACATGTGACTGCTGTCACTGCTGTGAGAAACTTTGCCAAGTGTTTACTCCACAAAATGATTGCTGGGCAATTTCTCCTTTGCCCCGTAGAAATCCCAGAGCATCTCAGTAATCTCTGGAAGTCTGGGGCCCAAGGGAAGAATGCCCTCCACTGTGTTCATTGCTAATGTCTAGACAGCCACACTTGAAGTTTTGGCAGTTTTGTGAGCATGAAAGACAAAATCTCTGTCCCAGACAGTAAAGTGGGAAGAGCATGGTTTTTAGATCTCAGTAGCCCAGGATTACAATCCCAGCCATGCTGCTTACTTGTTCTCTGGATTTGGAGCCTTACTTGCCTGTCTGTAAAATGGGGGTAATAACACCTGACTCACAGAGTGCATGTGAACTAAAAGGTATAAAAAGCACATAAAGCTGACATGTAAGAAGTACTCCAAAATGGCAGTGCTGGCAGGGATAATTTTTATTTGTCCTACACCAGTGACAATGATAGCATTTAGTAAGACCTTGAGGTAGAAGGGGAGAAAGAATCAAGAGGTGTTAAAACTGTCTGGTGAGGATGCTTACATTTGAATATAGTCATCTTGTTTTAGAAAGGTCCTTTTCCACAGAGCAGAGGCCTGAAATCTGGCCAGGCAGTTTGAGTAGGGAGTGTTTTTTCTCCAGAGAAATTCCCAGACCTACAGGCAGCTGTGGTTTTAGAGTTAGTAGGTTCCCAGCAGGCCTGTCTTTCAAGTGTGACTTCATCCCCCTCTGAGAGTGGCATGAAGTGTTGACCTGTGATAAGCTGTGTTCCTGCAAGCACATCACAACATACTCGCTCCCCAGGTGGGTGAGGCTTAGCCTGAGAACACAGAACCAGAGTTTGCACAGTAAACGAACAATAGCGTTGGACTCCTTTCGTAAACTTAACTGGTCATTTAGAACCTTGCATTTAGTTTGTAATACCCCTATGCCTTTATCATTTGCTGCTTTATGAAGGATATTTATTTGCCAAGAATGTGTAACAGCTCTTTAACCACAAGGAAGTGTTCAGTGTGATTGAGTCCTTGGGTGAACTAAGATAGTGTCAGTAATAGTGGATATAAAATTTCTTCAATAGATTTCTCTTTCTTTCAGCTTAATGTTCTCCATACAGAGCTGGCTAAACAGTTGGCAGACACAATGGTTCTGCCTATTATACAATTTCGAGAAAAGGATCTCACAGGTAAAGTAAATGAGTTCAGTGCTGATTACCTTCAAAATATTGATTCATGTAATAGTAACTCTTACTGCATTACTTTTTTTAAATTAAATTTATTGGGGTGACAGTGGTTGGTACGCATTACTTTCTTTAAATGTGTGGATCATTGAGAAATGCCTTCTCTTTTTGAGCAGTTCAGTTTAGCTAATTTGTTTTGAACCCCCACTATGTTCTTGGCTCACCTAAAGGAGGTCACAGGCTAATAAAACAGATTTGCAAAGAAGACAATTGCAACCTTCAGTGATTGCAGCAGGACAGAGATGGACAAGGAGAAGAAACAGTACACAGAAAGGCATGGTTCCCTTTGGAGGCTAGGGAGCTGGGGAAGGCTTCCTGGAGAAGGTGATCGCTAAGCTGGGTTTAAGAGAAGATTTAGTGTTTACCAAGTAGACAAAGATGACAAGGCTGGTACTACTGCTTGGGAGCCTTTGTAAAGCCTTACTGTTCTGGGGGACCCAGGAGTGCTTTGGAATGTAACATGGGGGGCTTGGAGAGGAGAAGGGGGTGGGGACCATGCTCTATCCATAGGAGACTGGAGGTGCAGCTGTGAGTGAACATGGCAGACAGGGTCCCTGTTCTCAGAGACCATTTTACTGAGTGGAGGTATCTGTTCAGAGCACCTAGCTGCCCTTTTGGACTGATTTTGATTCTTCCACTAATATAAAACTTTAAAATCATTTTATATCTCTTTGAAATCAAGGTAGTCAAAATATAAATATAAAAAAGAAAAATCTTAAAAAAACTTAGTTGATGTTACAAAAAGGAATCCACATTTTCTGTTCCTTTTGTTCTTACTTCAGTTGAAAATATTCATGGCTTAGAGATTAAAGAATTGTATTTTCTAAAGATTTATTTTTATTGTTTTTTTGACAGAGAGACAGACAGAGAGAAGGGGGAGGGTCCAGAGCGTCTCCATAGTTGACAGCATTAGTTTTCCATATAGTTTCACTCCACAGGTGGGCGCGGGGCTGCACAGGGCAGGAACTGGGCCGGAAGCCTCCAGCATAGGCCCTGACAAGTACTGAACTGGGGGCACATCCCAGTTCAGCATGTGGGTCCATTTGATCCTCGGGCTCCAGGGCTGCAAAATGAGCGCTCAACCCACTGAGCCATCCCAGCTTTCCCAAGAATTGTATTTGCATATCAATATTTTAGAACACTAATGTGAAAATTACTGACCAAAAAAGTCTAAACCTGAGTACCAAAAAATCTCCTCAGTATAGTACTTCCTCTTAAAAAAATTCACACCTTAAAATTAAAAAAAAAAAAAAAAATTCTCTTTTTTTTTTAAGCATAAAAGATGCGGTAAGTCAAAGGGCAGATCTTAAAGATGTTTTTTCCCCTCTTTGAAATCCCCTGTGATCATGTCATCTGAGGCTGTATGGGCAAAGATAAAACTGGCATAAACTCTACCCAAGGGCAGTTTAACACTTGATAAATGAAGAATAATAAACAATGTGTCATTTAGCTTGTATAAAGAGAAACCTTGGTTAAGTAAGATGTTCAGTGTCATCCATAAGGCCCAAACTGCTAAATGCAGTCATGTGCTGATTACCTAACTGAGAGACCTCACTGGGTGCATTTTATAAAAAGATTTTCTCCAAATAAAATCATTAGAAATGTAGAGAGAATGTCATTTTCAAACTTTTTAGAAAGAAAATAGTCACCCCCTAAGACCTATGATGTTACATTTATGTCTTTTGGCTTTATTTGTGGGAGGTAGACCTAGCATTGAGAGTGCCCAAATGCGTTAATGACAGTGGACTTCCTTAATCCAGAAGAGCTTAGCATGTGGATTAGTAACATTTACCCATGAGTAGTAAAAAGAGAAGCTTCTTAGTATCAGTGAAAAAAGTTAATCAAAGTGTCCTTTTTTAATGAGAACAAGACATAAATTTGAAGTGTTTGTGCAGATCATACATGAATCAGCATCTGAACCAGTTTAGAATCTGTCACCCCCGCTAAGACAGTGGTGTTTCTTTGCTGCCTGTCTCATTGATACACCAGTACAAGTACACAATCTAGATAGATGAAGACAACATGAGAAGTATTAAGAGACCGATGTAAAATTGATAAGGAAAGAACAGCACCAGTCTGCTCTAATAGGTAATAAAAGGTGATAGAGAAATAAAAGTGCAAGAAGGGAAAGGCAGAAAGCAGCCTAATATCAGAAAGAGTGAGAATAATGAGAAGTTTAAAAGCTGGAAGCAGTTTTCAGGCAAATTGGAAAACAGTATAGAAGATGTGCAAACGCTTTGCTTTATTTGAAAAAGTAAAAATAGATTGCTTTAGAGCTGTAGAAAGTATCTCTTTTAGTTATATCTGTACTTTTAAGTTTTGAACCTTGGATACTCACTACTCTTGTTGACCTTTTTCTGTTTTGGGTCTTGGACTCTTTAGCCATCTTTGTGTATGATGGGTGTCATGCCCCCATGGGGTAATAGTTATTGGTGTTAGCTTGCTGCAAGTATAGTATACTAGATTGCTTCAAATTTTTTAAATAACAACAGGCACCCTGTACTCTTTTCTTAGAAGTTAAAATAGCAACAACAGGAACTTTTTAGTTTTGGAGTATAATCAGGGCATTCGAAGGAAAGATGTATTGAAAATTTGGGGGGACTGAAGACTTCCAGGCTTCCATGAATAGTTCCTGGCCACCATACACCCCAGCCCGTGCCCCCAGTGCCCTCTCCCTCACAGATGCTCAAGGCTGTTGGGACAGGACTGGCTTCCAGGGCAGTCAGGCTCACTGAGTATGGGCTGCCCCTGAAGCCATGTGCTTCGATGAGACCAGGAGTCCCCACCACGGTGCCCGGGCCTGTGAGGGCAGAGGGCCTGCCGGTGCTGGCAGAGCCTTGCCCCTCCATGGGTAAACCTGTATGTTCCTGGGAAAGCACAGTGCTCTAGGTTGGCTTGTTTCATTTTTCTTGGCTCTAAGTTGTTTCTTTTCTCTTGTTCAGAAGTAAGTACTTTGAAGGATCTTTTTGGACTCGCCAGCAATGGTAAGTATCCTCTTCGTTCTTCCAGTGTAGGGTTATTGATGCCTGTGGGTTTAGTATGGCTATAGGCAGATTGTAAACTGAGCATTCTGAATGAATGTTCTTGTCTTTAAACCTGTCCGGGTGCTAAAATGTGTCTCTACTTTTAGAGCATGACGTTTCTATGGCAAAATATAGCAGGCTTCCTAAAAAAAAGGAGAATGAAAAGGTAAGCACACCTGCCTTACATGTTTTTCACTTCATTTACTTAGAGCTCCTTTTGTGGCTTCCTGTTATGAATTTGTGGCATTTCTTCTCTTTTTTCCTATACAGGGATTTTTAAATTACTTATTCTGAATCTCATTAAGTAAATTTCCACTTCCCATGTTAGCTCTGTGAACAGGTTTTCAAACACCAACTTGGAACCATTGTAAAACTGTAAAGTTAGAATCACACAGTGATTTGAACTCAAGCTTGGTACCTCATTTGATTATCTGACTCGTACACACTTGGGCACTTGAACTCCTTGCTCTGGGTTGATGCTGACTCTTTAGCCCAAGCTTTCTAGTTTTTTTGCTCCTATAAATGATGTTGAATATTTTTAGGCATGTAACTTTTGTATTCCATCATTTCCTTAGAATACAGTGTCACGAGTGACGCAAAATGTTTGTGGCTTACAGTGCGCTCTGCCATGTTGTTTTCCTAGAGGAGTATGTCATGTTGTATGTACTGTGATCATCAGAAAGCGTTGGCTTGGGGAAGCCGGGATGGCTCAGTGGGTTAAGCGCTCACTTTGCAGCGCTGGGGACTGGGGATCGAATCCTGGTCCCGGCCTGTGCGGAACCATGTGCTGAACTGGGGAGTTTCCCCAGTTCAGTTCTCTCTCTGTCTCTGTCTCTGTATCTCTCTCTCTCTCTCTCTCTCTCTCTCTCTCTCTCTCTCTCTCTCTCTCTGTGTCAAAAATTAAATAAATAAAAAAATATATATTTAAAAAAAAAAGAAAGCATTGGCTTCCCCCCAGTGCAGCCTCACAAACACTGAGATGCTCTTGGGTATTTTCAGTTTGGATTATTTAAAACCTGAGGTGGAACTTGATCTATGTTTTTTTCTACTTGTCACAAAAGTGGTTCTAATGTATTAAAAAAACATGTTTTGAAGTTGCATGCTCTTACAGAACTGCCATGTCCATTAGACAACCTGAAGTTTTGTTTTCCTCTTAATCAGGTGAAGACTGAAGTTGTAAAAGAGGTGGCAGCCGCCCGGCGGAAACAGCACCTCTCGTCCCTGCAGTACTACTGCGCCCTCAACGCGCTGCAGCACAGGAAACGCATGGCCATGATGGAGCCCATGGTGGGCTTCGCCCACGGACAGGTAGGCCAGCCCTTCCCTGACACATGAGCCCTAAGCCCGCTGTGGAGGACACTGGGGACAGACTGAAGCATCCTCAGAAAAGGAAACACAGGTGCACACCCTCCCTGGGAACTTTTTGAGCTGCAGCCCTGGGAGAGCTGCTAGGTGGACTGCATTGTCAGGAGCTGGACTTGTTAGGCTGGACGTGCAGGAAATAATGGCCTTGGTCCCAAGCCTCCCACAGGGAGGAGCTGCCAGTATGGCCCTTTATCTGTGATCCAAATGAAAGCCAGGCCTGGTCCAGTTTTCTGAGAAGCAGCTGACTATTCATGTTGGTGGAACCTGGCTTACAACCCAGAACACCACACGTTCCTTTGCTGTTCTGTGTGGTAAGGTCACCCTCGGCTGGCGGCTCTCAGGTGACACATCGTTGAAGTTGTTGCCAGCACCTTGGTATCTGGGGTATGGGGACATGTTGTCAGTGCTTGATGACGCATCTGTGGAGGATCCAGTTCTTCCCCTGTTTCATGGTCTTCAGGACACTGCCTGCAGGGAGCATCCAGTTTCAGGATGGGGCCTTGCCTGGGAGGCCCAGCCTGGCAGGGACAAGAGCAAGTGTGAATGTGAGGCGGGGACCCCACCCCACCCTCCCCTTCCATCCCTGTCCTGCTTTAGCCGCACTTATTTTGACCCCAAAGCTCACTCTAGCAAGTGACAAACATGCCAGGAACCTTCTCTCAGTTGATGATCTAGGAACAGAAAGGGGTGTTAGGAAGCAGAATGTTGAGGAGAAAAAGATCAGCAGCTTAAAGAAAAACACACATGTGAGCACCTATTTTTATAACACATTTTTTTTTAAAATATATTTTTATTCATTTATTTATTTTTGACAGAGAGAGAGAGAGAGGGAGGGAGGGAGAGATACAGAGAGAGAACTGAACTGGGGGAGCTCCCAGTTCAGCATATGGTTCTGCACGGGCCAGGGCTGGGATTCGATCCTTGGTCCCCAGCGCTGCAAAGTGAGCGCTTAACACACTGAGCCATCCCGGCTTCCCCTTATAATACATTTTAAAAATACATGTATTTTAAAAAATAACAGTTTCATTCAGGGAGAAGGGGAATAAGAGAAGCATCCAAGCTCAGTTGTCTGTCATCCTAACATTACACTATTGAATGGTGAGGCCACTAAGTCAGCAGATACCTTCAGAGGTAATATTTAAATAGAGCAATATAATCTTTGGGTTATCTGAGTAGATCTGGGTTAAGCCAAAAACTGGCACTGCCTAGCTGTGGGCTCCAGCCCTCAGCTGATCCTCTGGAGCCAGCCAGCATCCTTACGATGGTCACCCGTGCCCACACGTGTGTCCCAGCTCATGCTCTGTCCTTTTGTCATTCTGGTCAGTCTTGCCCTCTGCCCTGGCAGATGTCCTCGCTTTGCTGGACAAAGCAGTCTCTGGTGGCACCTGCTAGTGTGTTGTCTCCAGACAGACAGTCCTGTGTTTCGAGCAGCAATCCCTGCTTACTAGAGGCCCAGAGTCAGGGACCCGAACTAGAGTGTGAGGAAGATGACTGGCTGCAGGCCTGATCGGCCAGTGCTTAGAGAGCCTGGTTAGTTAGAGGGGCCTTAGAAGTTCCAAAAGATGGGTTTGTTACTGGCTGGTGTCACTCTTTTTTTTTTGGTGTCACTCTTTTTTTCATGGCCAAGGACTACTGCATGTGCCGCAGCCTGGATGTTCTAAGCGAGTGCTGCAGGCGATGGGCAAGAGGAAACTGTGGGTGCAGTAGCACCAACGCAGCCCCGTGCTGAGAACAGAATAGCACACTCATGGGTGGGCGGCGACAGCATTAGTTCCGAGGACTGAGGATGGCACAGTTCATTTTTCATATGAAAAGTACCCCAGATTTCAAGATACAAGACCAAACAGCTCCTCACCTTTGAGACTTTTTAATCCTGATAAAAACTGTAGTCCCTTATTGTAGAGCAGGTTGTAGTCCTACCCATGCATCTGGATGGTTCCAGGGCACTTCCTCCTGCCTCATCAGCCCTTTTATATCAGTGTTCCTGGGGCATTCACTTGTGCTAGCCAATGGGCTATACTGCTCACGAAGGCACGTGAACTTTGGTCTTCAGATGCTGGTCCACTGAATGAGACTTCTCAACCTTCCTTAGTGAGGTTGTTGGACTTCATGTCTGGCTCCCTGGTTGTGGTCAAACAGGTTTTCAATTAAATCGTGATTCAGTCCTCATGCCTGCAAAACTGAGGTTTTGTAACCTGCATACAGGTTTATGAGAACATACCATTGAACTCTCATGTAGTAATTACAGGGTGAAGGAGTGTGTAATGTGGCTGGGAAGCCAGTGTTTTATCCCTTTCCTCCACTCATTCATCAGATTTTTCTCAGGGAATACATGAACCCCTTCCCTGGATCTTAGAGAACAGGGGGGAGCTAAGATATGGACCTAGTGTATAAATTCCAGGGAGTTCAGGCAGGAGGAGGAGAGGATGAGCCATAATGAGCCCTTAGAAATGCAGAATACTCACTTAGCAGACTTCGAGATTTACCATTTCAGGGGTTCACAGTGGCATTAGTGTTCATCTCTGATTGACTCAAAGATAGGGCCAGAATGTCTCCCTGTATGTGTTACCTGGCATTAGCATAACTGATCGCCATCTGTTTTGTACTGTGAGAACTAAAGGCATAGATGTGTGTACTTCCCTAGGCTGCCAAAACTGCTGGTAATACTGGCTAGCCTCCGCAAGGTGAGAGGTCAGGGTCTGTGTCCACCACCCAGGGCTGCTTCCAGATCAGACAGGTGAGCTGGGTAACGTGTTGGAGAATCCCCATGTCCAAGCCAAATATCTTCTTTTTCTGACTTCTGTTTGCAACTGTTAGCTCTCCACATGCAGGCATCTAAAATGGAGCAGTTTGTGCCAGTACTCGGATTTTTTTAAGCCATGGCCATGGAAAGAAATGGAAACTTGAGCTTTTTGGGTGGGATGGTTGCAGATGTCACCAAGGCACAGAAGTGGTCTTCTTCCTCTATTTCCCATGCCCTTGCTCTTTAGGGTTTATAGGGGACCCACACTTTCTGGGAAGTGAATATTCAGGAGTCATGAAGTAAGGAATTTCTTTTATTGTTTCCCAAGAGCCAGGAGCTACAGTTCTTTTTCAAACTGTACAGTTCTCAGGTGTCAGGGACACTCTCCCGGGCAGAGAGCATCAGCGTACAGCTCTGGGTAGCAGGGGGGCCTCGCCTGTGTAGTGCACCTGTGCAGTTCAGGGCCTTCTGCATCCTGCACATACACAGTCCCCTTCCAGGTGATGTTAGGGTTGGAAGGGCCTGTCATGGATCTTCAGCCCAGTTTTCCCTCTGGAGTTTTGCAGCCAGCTCACCACTGTCCCACCTGTGTTCAGAGCTACATGGGGCTCAGTGAGCAGGGTCAGACGGAGGGTGGCCCTCACTTCTCTGAGAACCTCATGCTGTCTGTTCCTTTCTTGGTGCTATGCATGTCATTGGTCGCACACCACTTTAGCCCCTGGAGATGCAAAGGTTAACAAGACCTAATGTTTGCCCTCAGGAAACTCACTGTCTAGAATTCATACAGGAAAAAGGCTGATGATAGTATCAAAATTAACTAACCGTGGAGATTACTGATGCACCGGGTCTGTACCAGGCTCTTAACTTACAGTATTCCTGATCTTTACAACATCTTGGTAAGATAGCAGGTTTCACCACCCCTTTTGTACAGGTGCTCCCAGGGTGTTGGGACTGACTCCCAGCCGGGTGGGCGGGCAGGCGCTGTGGGCGAGGAGGAGCTGGCCAGCAGTGTCAGCCCCACGCGGTCACCTCACGTTGAATGAGCTCATCGTCACCTTTCCTGGACGGTTTTCACACTATCCTAATTATATCTTTCAGATTAACTTTTTTAAGAAGGGAGCAGAAATGTTTTCCCAAAATATGGACAGCTTTTTATCCTCCGTTGCAGACATGGTTCAAAGGTAATGCTGCACTCCAATTTGGATCTTACTTTCCTTTTGCTTTCCTGCTGAACTGGCCCCTGTGGGAGGAGAGAGGGGGTTCTGACTGAAGAGAGGGTCCTACAGAGCTTCTGTTTTCTCTGAACCCCCCAGAACAATGTCTTCTTAGTTGCTGAGGTTTGTGAATATTGTGGTTGAACAGTGAGGATTTCTACAGCTCCTGGCTTGTGTGGAGCCCAGAGTTCTCTCCACAACATTAAAAGGTTATATGTAAATAGAAGATTCAAACATCCGCAGGGGTACTTTCCCATTAAGTCCAAGTGCCTGCTCTTAGTGTTTTCTTATTTTATTTATTTATTTATTTTTATTTTTGACAGAGAGAGAGATACAGAGACAGAGAGAGAACTGAACTGGGGGAGCTCCCAGTTCAGCATATGGTTCCGCACGGGCCGGGGCCGGGATTCGATCCCTGGTCCCTGGCGCTGCAAAGTGAGCGCTTAACCCACTGAGCCATCCCGGCTTCCCCAGTGTTTTCTTATTAATAGTCAAGTTCATAAGCCTGTAAGTCCAGTTAGACTTGCTATGGAAGAAGGCTTTGGTTTTTTCTTTGAGAGCTAATGAGATTAGCAGCTAGAAGTGCTACAGCTTTTCAGGAAACTCTAGTCATCACATTGATTTATAATAGATAAAAGAGGCATTAAGCCTTTTATGAATTAATTTAACAAATTGCAGTTGAGCCTTGCAAATGCTTATTTTAAAAATGCCATCATCTCTTCCGACTGCCCTGCCCACGCTTACCTGATGCTGTGGCTCCTCTGCCCCATTCCCCTGCTGGCAGCAGCGTCCACAGGGGTGAGCCCAGTGGAGGCGCCTTTTCATGATTCTAGGGCAGAGAAATCTGCCTTTCTGTACATACGAGGGCTGCCCGGGAAAACATCCAGCCATAAATGCCTGTTTCACATTACATGGCTGGATACTTTCCGGACAGCCCTCGTATATGTGTGTGTATATATAATAGACAAATAAAATACAGTCATGCCTTGGTACGCGACTGCTTTGAAACTTGTTGAATTTTGGTACTTGTTGCATTTTGACTTGAAAATTTTGTCCCAGTACTCATTTGTTTGGTACTCATTGCCCCTCCAGGAACCAATTAGCAATGAATTCTGAAGTACCACTGCTGAGGTACCACAGCATTATTCCTTATGAGAAAAATCTGTTTGGTACTTGCCATTTTGAGTACTCATCATGTCTGCTGGAACCAATTAACGATGAGTACCAAGGTACCACTGTATACAAAATGGAAATAAGAGTACCAGATTTTATTATGTGAAAAAATTAAGAGAAAGTCGCTTATTTTCTTGAGGATATTACATTTCAAAATACCTCATTAAGGCCAATCAGTGGAATTTATTTAGGCAGAAGGTCCCTAAAATGCTCTAAAAATAAAGAATGAAACCCAAGAAAAACCAGTGCTGAGAGGTCGTATAGGCTCCAGGGAGGGCTGTACTTTGGGAAAGCACACACCCCTTCCTGAGGGTCATTGAGCTGTTGGTTTGTTTTTTTCCTGATTGCTGGCAGCAGTGAATGAGGCTGTGTAGATGGATAATTATGCCAGAAAGCAATTTGTGAAATCTGAATTCAGTTTCTCGCCTTTTTATTGTTAGCCCCTGGGAAATGTTAAGAGAAAGTAAAAAAAAAAAAGGAAAGCTATTGCACCATCACTTCATAACAGTACCTTGCTCTCACTGTCCCTTTCTCATCCTAGCTTAACTCAGAATTTTATGGCTTTCTGTGTTTCTGGGAGAGCTGTCGGGGCTTCAGTATTTTTTCATGTACTAGAATTTTTTTATTAGTGAATGGCAGGGCACGTGCGCCCGCCCACTTTTGAGATGCCGTGGTGTATGCTTTGCAAATCCTGGAACCTGAGTCCTCCCTGCTTGTCAACATTTCCAGTGGGACAGCAGGCATTTCAGCAGTCCATACGTAGGACACTAAGCCTGGGCTGCACAGTCTTCTCAAGGGCTGGGGCTGGTTCTGTGGGTCGTCCCTCTGCTGCCTGACAAGGAATATTTTATTACTAGGGCAACAGGCTCCCAATTGAACCTGAAAGTACTGGTACCTCTTGATTCAATCAGCTAAAGCATTCAGTTAGAGAATTCTAACTTTCCCACCACCTGAGTCTTACACTGGTGCAAGGATAAATAGTGCCACTCCTCTCCACTGGGAGGCGGTTTGCTGCCACATGGCTGGAGCCTGGGGAGGCCCCAGAGCTCTGGGTCCCTACCCTGGGAGGTGGATGGCCAGGGGCTTCGCTGTGTCAGGTGAGAGGATTTGGAACCAGCCTAAACCCAGATGGGATGGCGTTTCGAACCACCCCACAAAACCAGGGGCTTTTTTACCTAAATCCAGTGATTTCTACCTTTATTCTTGGCTCCTGTGCTACTCATATGTGTGTTAATGTTTTTTTAATTAAATGAAACATGCTTTTTAAAAAACTTGGAAGAGAACCAGTCACTTCTGTACCCTGTTCCTTGAGTTCTGGGAGCCTTGGGTTAGCATAGAGGTTTTGCACGGGAGTCAGTGTAGGTGGGATGAGGCAGTTCCTAAAAACCCCCCGAAGTTGTGTGCAGATGGCTTGTTGGTGCACGTGAGGACTTTTCTGGGGAAGGTAATCCTTACCTCTTATCAGGTCTTCAACAGGGTTTCTCACCCACAAAAGCTTAATTAAGAACCTAAGCAGTTCTGTAAACCTTTGGGTCCCTGCTTCCATTTCCTGTGCTGCCTGACTTGTTTTCTCATATTGTATTCCCCCAGCCTTGGCAATGATGAGCAAGCTAACTAATGAGGTTTGTTCTCCAGCTGTCCTGTCCTAAGGCCGCCAGTAGTGGAGTCCCCAGTCATTCCATTCACATGTCAAAATAGCCAGAAATAACTTCGATTGGCGCTTGCATCCAGCTGTATTAAACAAGATGCAGGCGGTGGACATGGGGAACCCCCAGAGAAGACTAAGGCACGTACAAACCCAGACTGCCTGAGCCACAGCACAGACGCCAGGCTGCCTTCTGGTGTGAACATTTGTAACTCAGGCTCACCTCCCGTTAGCACAGTAGAGAAACGCAGCAGCACCACTCAGGTTTGCTTTCTCAGTTGGATGGGCCACGTTGGCAGATTGTGGTGAGGACTTTATAATCAGGACTGTCACTGTAGGGTGGGGCAGTTGTACGGCTGTCAGGAAAGGAAAAGCTTTGCCTGGCTCTGCTGGTTGCATCTTGGTACCACTTCTTGGTCGTTTTTCTATGTCAGGGGCTATCTCTGGCTCCTGCCTAAACCAACAGGTGGGGGCAGGAAGGACTGCTGGTTCCTTCTTGCCTTTCCAGCACTTGGAACAGGCAGCCCCTGAGAAATATGTTGATCGACAGGAGCATGGATACCACTTGGTCAGCAGGGAAAGCATTTAGCTAAGTTCAGGCACTGTCCAGTGGAGTTCCTTATGCTCTGCTTTCTAACAGTATCACACGTGCACTCACAATAACGCAGACCTGCGTGTCTGCAATCTGGTGTTCGGGGCTCATGTTAGAGGGCGGGGAGCCTGGGGGACGGCTCTGCCACCTGCTGCTCAGTGGCGCTGAGTGGCTGACCGGCTGACCTGACACCTTCTGTCTTCAGCATACAGGGGGAACTGGAAGCCGAAGCAGAGAAGATGCGGGTATCCCAGCAGGAACTGCTCTCTGTTGATGAATCTGTTTACACTCCAGACTTTGATGTGGCTGCACCGCAGATCAACAGGACCCTCATCCAGAAGGCTGGTTACCTTAACCTCCGAAAGTGAGCCTGGCACTGCTGCCTCCTTTTCTGAAGCCTCTTCCCTAAGAGTGGCTAAAGAGCACTGCCCAGGGCCCCATCAAAGGAGGGGGAGGGATGGGAGGAGCTCCCACCTCAGCACCCTCCTCAGGCCCAGCCCCAGACTGCACTGGGGGATGGGCTGGAAACAGTCCTGTGAGTAAGAATCCCTGTTTGAAGACCGACTGCTCTTGACTGCTCTTAACTGTCATCGTCCTGGACTACTGAGAGCTCTTATCCCACCTCTCCTCCCCCGGGTCCCTGGCAAGTAGCATCAATGTGCTAGAGGCCCACCAGGGAGACAAAGGGCCAGGAAGCTTTCAGTCATCTAGATTCATAGACTGAGTCCCACATTTAATACTCAGGCCTTTAAATGTCCGTTTTGAATTAAAGAGAGGATCAGATTTGTGTCTTAAGGTAAGGTGACCAGACGTCCCACTTTTTAACAGTTTGTCCCGCGTCCCGCGGTGTTTTAAAAAAGTCCCGATATTTGGAAAGAATGCACGACAAGCTAGGAAACGGCGGGAGATAGACCAAATTTTTAATCAAGAACCCCCCCTACCCCACCCGCCCCCCATCCAGTCAATGGTGTCCCGCTTTACCAATGTTAAAATCTGGTCACCTTAGTCTAAGAGCAGGGGGCAGCTGTTGTCAGGAGTTTGGGAAGGCTCAGACTTCTGTTGGTATCAGTCAGAAGCCGTAGCTGGGCTGGGCCTTATCCATAAACTAGAGCTGCTGCTTGCCCTACTTTATAAAGTTGTTACAGGATAGGAGGTCATTCCTCATAGGCAGTAAGCGCTCAGATGTTGGCTGTTATCATTTTGGGAAATTATTACTGAGGCAGGAAACCCAGGGCCTCATACGCGGTCACCGCTCAGTAAATACTGAATCAGGGAAATGTGTTTGATCCCCAAATGGAGGGTCTGTGAAGAGGACTTCCCATCTGTTTCCTTAGCAGGAGAGTCCCCCAGAGGTCTGTAAGTGTGCTGACCACAAACCAGGTGTCTCCTTTAGTTCTGGACAGTAGAACACTCCACAAAGTTCTGATACTGTTGGCCAGGAACTGGATTTTCCTCTTGCAAACAGCCCACAGAAACAGAAACATCCAATTGGAACAAAACCCAATATGGTAAAAGCCCCCAGGATTCTGAGGTGTGCAGAGGGCTGGGGTGACCTGGTTATTCTGACTAGATTTCTGGCTAGTCAGCTCCATGTCCTGGAGCAACTCTCTGCCAGGCTGAGTTCCTAATGGTGATAACTGTTTTCAGATGCCGGGTTTAGACGCCAGAGTCTGGCTGCAGTGGGTACCAGCACATCGCACCCAGAATCTGGCCCTGGGCCTGGCATCCCCCACGTGAGCAGGGACCATAGTCTCCCAGATACTTAAATCTAAATTGCCCCTCTCTGTCAGTCTTCACACTTGAATTGATTTCAAAGCACTTTTACCTTAAGAAACACATTGTCTCTAAAATGTCACTGAAAGCCCTGAGGAGGCAGAACTTGAAGGTGCTGCTTGCACCTCCTAGAACTAATGGCCTTTAAAACACAATTCTTCTTACAGTAAAACAGGGCTGGTGTCCACCACCTGGGAGAGACTTTACTTCTTCACCCAAGGCGGGAATCTCATGTGTCAGCCCCGAGGCGCTGTGGCTGGAGGCCTGATCCAGGACCTGGACAACTGCTCCGTGATGGCTCTGGACTGCGAGGACCGGCGCTACTGCTTTCAGATCACCACTCCCAACGGAAAGTCGTATGTACGGGGCTTCTGTGTGGGAGGACAAGTGTAGTGACCCCACCCCTGCCGTGGGCCTGCTGGCTCATTCCTTGCTTGATGCCAGCCCTCCATGGGAGCAACCCCATTCTGGGGAGTGCTGGTTTGATGTTCTCTTGATGCAAGCATCCATGACCCACATGGGACCCAGTGTGCCTTATGTAAGGAGCCCAGTGGCTTAGAGGTGGCCTATGTGTGTAAGATAGGGATGGAGACAGCTGTTTGTCAGCACAGATGCTCAGAGAAGGCTGTGGCTGCCTCACCTGTTCCTAGACACACATTTGTGCTTATGTCATGGTGGGGCAGCAATGAGGAGGAGCGGCCGTACGAGAGACCTGCCTGAGGAGCCTGCTTTTCCGGCTGAAGCAGATGTAAAGCAGGACATTCAGCCGCAATCGTGTCCTTCCTGAACACGCTATCTCCGTGCCTCGGGCCCAGCGGATGTCCACTTTCGCCATGGCAGCCTCGTAGTTGTTCACAGTAGGCCCCATCCCAGCAGGATCCCCTCATGTAGAGCAGCAGTTGCAGACTGTGCCCCAAGGACATCAGAGCCACACAAGGTGCTCCCAGGTTCACACGCCTGGGGGCGTGTCAGCTGTTTGCACCTTTGCTGTCTCTGTTGGGTTGTCGGCTGAGATTTTATTTGAACAGCAGCAGGTTCAGAAGGGGTGGTGTGGTGGTCACGTGCTGCCCGTCTTCTTTCCCAGATTGGCAGAGCAGTTTAGACATCCTCTTCCCCCCTCAGTGATGGGAAATGACCTGGGGATGAAGATGCCTGGGCTCCTGACATAGTCCCAGCCAGTCACTTAACTCCTCTGGGCCTCGGTCTCCTCAGACGTGAAATAGGGATAAGATCCATGTTCCCAGCCTCCCATAGATTGGATGAGGAAAGGAAGAACTAGCAGATGTGGGATCCCTTGAAGAGTTAAGCCTTGGCAGAGGGCAGTATTGTGTAGGTACTCCCTGCCCTCCACGTGCAGCTGTTTCAGCTCTTGGGAAGGAATTCTCTGGGTGTGGCTGGGAGCAGTGGCTAGGCCCAGTCCAGGCTGCCTTGGATCATCTAAGACAAGCTTGTTTAACCCACAGCCCAGGAAAGCTTTGAATGCAGCCCAACACAAATTTGTAAATGTTAAAACGTAAGGTTTTTTCTGCTTTTTTTTAAAGCTCATTAGCTGTCATTAGTGTATTTTATGTGGCCCAAGACAGTTCTTCCAATGTGGTTCAGGGAAGCCAAAAGGTTGGACACTCCTGATCCTAGAGGGGCCAACAAGGCAGTCAGCACTTTAAGGATCGTGGACTGAGCCAGCAGGTCTGACTCTACCCTGTTTGTTTTATAGATGAGAAAGCTGAAGCTCAGGGAAAGGAGGTATTTTTCCAGGATCTCATAGTGAATGAGCTGCAGAGCCAGCCCAGAACTCCACTTTGTTCCCATCCTGCTGCCTTCCTGGCCCTTCCCCTGCAGGACCCCCACTGAGTTCACTTGTGTAGCTGTAAAGCATTTACTTAGATGCCCTTTATTTCAGGGGAATAATCCTCCAGGCAGAAAGCAGAAAGGAGAATGAAGAGGTAAAGATTTTGTTTGTTCTACTTCCTCCCTGGTATTGTGAGTGACTGGGATTCAGTGGGCTTTTTTTAATCCTCTACAGTGGATATGTGCAATAAACAACATCTCCAGACAGATCTACCTGACTGACAACCCCGAGGTAAGGAGCAGCTGCCTTCACTGCCTTCCCTTTGCTCAGTCTGAAAGGTAAATGGCCCCTTTCGGGACTCAGTGTGTCTTCCTGTGGATTTTTAGGCAGTCGCCATCAAGTTGAATCAGACCGCTCTCCAAGCAGTGACACCCATCACAAGCTTTGGAAAAAAGCAAGAAAGCCCACGCCCCAGGTAACTGAAGGACAAAGCATCACTAGCTTTTGTGGAGCTAAACTATGTGTTAGAAATTTGACACAAGTTATTTCATGCCCTGATCTGTGATAACAGCAGTAACACTGGCCGGCAGAGGTTCAATATTTTCCCCATGTTCACACCACAGATGAGGGGCAGAGCCAGGATTCAAACCTGTCTGATCTCAGCAGGCCCTTCTACCTGTAGACCAGGCTGCTACAGCCTGAGCAGACATGACTTGTTGAGTGCCTTGCTCGGCGGGAGATCCCCTCCCATTTTCTGTCTGCTTAGCAACAAAGTTAGGGAACCAAAACATGCTTTTTTTAAAAGAAAAAATCACCTTTCATGTGCCCATGTTACTACCCAGGCCTTATCTGTATACATATAGATGTTTTCGTGTATGCATTTATTTTGTGTTTTCACATCTATTTTTCATTTTACATTTTCATTGTTCCTTTTAGTAATAACGACATGATATTCCATCATTTATTAGCTATTGAACATTTAGGTTGTCTCCCCTTCCCTTGTTTGCTGTTATCATTTATAGTGAGCGTTTTCATGAATATAGCTTTTCTCTCATTTAGAATATTTATTACCTTAGAATTTGTTCTAGGAATCCCATCTGTCTTAATGGGACTTGCCATGTGGTTAAATAGGCTGCTGTCTTCTGTGTCATGCATCAAAGGGTAAATTAAAATTATGCCTATGTTTGGTATCCATCTTTTAGTGGCCTGGTAGAAAGAGCCCCACTAAGTGTTTTACAGCTGTACTCTGATGACTCCAGAACAGTCATCAGAAAGCTCCAAGTGGCTGAGCAACTCCCCGCGGCCTCAGTGCTGCGGTGCGGAGCCCGCGCTCGCACATGCACAGGGTGCGTGAGGAAGAGTAAGGACAAGGCCAGAGACTAGGTTGGAGTCTGACTGTGGCAGAATTGGGTGCCCTGCTTAGGAGGCCCTGGGCAGTGGAGCAGAGCTGCAGGCTTTGAGGAAAGGGACGGTATAATCAGAACCAGGAGCTCAGGAGGCACAGAGAGGTCCATGCGGGTCAGCCTGGCCTAAAAGACCTAGTGGATGAGTAGGAATTTGAGTGGGTAGGTTGAAGGATGGGAGAGTTGGATTAGCCATGGAACTGGGATGGGGACGGGAAGGAGGAAAAGCCTAGGGTGTGTTTGCGGGTCTAAGGAAGGGAGTGGAGAAGTTAGAGCCGGCTGTGGTTGTGTGGTAGGCCAAGGTGTGTTATTCAGCCAGCTAACGTTTCTGACTGCCTGCTGTGTACCAAGTAAATGTGATTTAGCTATAGCCCCTGCCCTCAACCTGTCTCACAGGGAGAAAGATACACACAAAATGAGTAGGTAATGTAATGGGTAGTAGCACAACAGTGTACAGAATGCTACGCAGCAGAGCTAGTGGTTAGTGGTGGGGGATCTGAAGGATTTTAACCATGAAATGACTGGCGGTTTACAAAGTCTTATTTGGAGAATGTGTCAAAGGATTGACTGAAATTTTCTCCCTCATCCGCGTCAGCATTCAACATGTTCATTTGTTTGTAAAAGCATAAAAGGGATTTGATCCACCCCCTACCCCCCACCCCCAATTTTATGCTCCAGCCAGAACCTGAAAAATTCAGAGATGGAAAATGACAAGATTGTTCCTAAAGCAACAGTCAGTGTACCTGAGGCTGAAGAACTGATTGCTCCTGGAACACCTATTCAATTTGATATTGTTCTTCCTGCTACAGAATTCCTCGATCAGAACAGAGGGAGCAGGTAGGTGCTAAGGGAGGTTATCTTTGGGAGAAATGAAAATAAATTTGACTTATGTCCCCCACCCACCTACCTCCAAAGACTGGCCATTCTGACTTAGAGCTCAAGTATTAAGTGTCCTTTTAGCTAAAACTGTCTTTTAGCTGTCTGTCTGGCTCTGGCTTTCCCCTAGGCGCATCAACCCCTTTGGTGAGACTGAGGAAGACACATTTCCAGAAGCAGAAGGTAAGTGGTAAGAAGTTCGGTAGGCTGCTGCTTTCCCATGCACAAAATGACCAGAGCCATTGGAATAAGATGTGATATCATGTCCTAGGCTCAGAGCTGTGACTTGAAATATAAATTGAAATTATGACCCACAGACATGTTCTCTGTAAGAACTCATTAGACACATGTAGTCAGGGCAGGATAAAAACTGAGGGGCAGCTGCCAGATTTTCTACAACTTTCACGCCTTTAGCTACATTTATATGCTTTTTGTGGCTCTTGCATAGAAAATTCCCAAATCTAAATCGTATCACATTATTACAGAACAAATTCAGAGAATAAAATGATTACCTACAGTGCAGTTTGAGTGAGTAATAAATGTGCCATTCTATTTTAGAAAACCAAAAGCACAAACTCATTCTTGAAGATTATTACATAAGTACTGTTTGTTTAAATTTGATTACATCCTTATACTGTACATTGGAATGCACTCAGTAGAGCTGAATATAACCTACTATACTATTCCATAGAGCAGAACTTGAGTTCCCAGGCAAGGTAATTTAGTACCTAGAAGTGCTAGTAAGACCTCATTTTAACACAGCTTCATGGCTGGAGCCTAAGAATAGCATCAGAATGAAATGCTATTTAAAAGCAGGACTTGAGAACTGGTACTCCTTATAGCTTTAGGCAAAAAATACCCCCCAAAACAAAATCCATCAGATTAAAGATGGTGGCCAGTAGGAGACTGATGAAGGAGCTTGAAGAAATGCACAAATGTGGAATAAAAAACTAACATCCAAGTTGAAGCTAATTTATTGATGTGGCAAGGGCTTATTGTTCTGACAACCCTCCAGCAGTGCCCATTCAAAGCTCTGTCACCCAACATCAGTGAAAAGGGTCATGTCTGCTAGTAATCAGTGCTTAGCACTGGTGAACAACTTCTAGCCTGAGCACGCATTTCAGGCTAATCCAGCTGAAGGTTAGTCTTAAGGACTGTAAAGAATTCTGTAAGAATGCTAGAGTTTACAAAGAAATATGAAGGAAAGTGATGTGTGGACTAAAATTTCCTGTGATTGTTTCTGTTATGAGCAGAGACCCACAGCACTGTAGACACCTGCAAAGCAGAACTCTGGAAAGCTGACATGTACCACTGCCTGGTGTTTGCTTGTGGCAGTTACTAGCTACAGTTTTCTTAATCAAAAGTGGTCTAGGTAACCTATAAGATTAAAAATTTTTTTGAAGATGTTGCTTCACATTTGACTACACTTGTATCTGACTTTTCATACACTTGCTGTTTGGAAAGTCTGTACAAAAACTTTCAATCTTAAAGAAACTTCATGTGGGAGTAGCCATTTATAACATCAGTTATATTTTCCTAATAAAATTTTAACTTTATTTTTAAGGACAATGATACTAATGGGAGGACAAGTGAGCAAAAAGCCTTCTTAGTTTAAAATAGTGGGTAAGTTAATTGCTCTTAAAAGAAAAAAAAATGTCTTTTAAGCCTTCATGGTCTTCCAGTTGTGGCTGCTGTTATCATTTTTGTCAGGTTATGTGCCATTTATCAAGAAGCCAATAATGGAAGTTCAGTAGAATCAAATAAGCAAGCTATTTTAGTTGGAGGTCTTTGTTAGTTTATGGAATATCATAACTGCCCTTCCATAATAAATGAACTGAACAAGACCCAACATCTGGTCTTATTTTCTTCAACTATTTTCTTCTGTAAAAAAACTTAATGAGTGGGCCACAGTAAGAGGAAAAACTCATTTTCAGAGGAAAGGTATGATACATAATACAGCCACTTACATGTGGTCACCTAGTTTTTGTGCTAGAAGGATGTTCACCTGGTACTGCTATCTTACTTCACAGCAGAAAAAGAGGAGCTGTGCTAGTCTAAGGAAGGTGTTCCAAACACAAGATGAAGACAATAGGAGAGTCGGAGCTTTGGCAGTTTAGAGTTTGTAAGAATGGAGTACTGAAAATTTGGGGTAGAAAGACTGTTCTCAGACCAGCCTGGCTGACACTGGATTCATCAGCAGCAGCAGGAAGTGAATGTGACCCTGAACAGAACATGCTCTCTTGCAGATTCTCTTTTGCAACAGATGTTTATAGTTCGGTTTTTGGGATCAATGGCAGTTAAAACAGACAACACGATCGAAGTGATTTATGAAGCCATGAGACAAGTGTTGGCAGCCCGGGCCATCCATAATATCTTCCGGATGACAGAATCACATCTGATGGTCACCAGTCAGACTCTGAGGTACACCGTTTCATTTTCAGACTTTCTTATAGCATCATCCGATTCCCCTTGAAGGCACACTGACACATCTAGACTGTTCACAGTACAATACTTGATTGGGTCAGGTAAAGATGCTACTCTTGTTTCTGCCCTGTTCCTTTTTACATTTCTATTTTGTAACATGTGTTGGAGAGAATGTGCTCCCTTATAGATAAGAACTGTTATCCTTAAAAAATGAGTGGTGAGTGCATTGTATTGTTCATAAGAGTTACTCTCTACCTCTCAGAGCTTGAAAATGGAAGGTTATTTTGTTTTTCATTTCTGATAGTATTTATAAAATAACAATAAAAACAGGACATGAATCTGCCTGAGATAACTAGACTACCATGAGGAAAATCTTATGTTGGGCTGAAAATAAGCCAAACAGTGCTGACTCCATGATTGAGCCCTCTGATTGTAAATCCTGTGCTTTAATAAATATGTGTATGTTTTTCAGTATGTGTACTATTTTTTTAGGTAACAGTCTTACTGATTTATAATTTACATCATAACAATTTCCCCATTTTAACCATTGTTTTTAGTATATTCAGATTTGCACAACCATCATCACAAAGTTTTACATTTTCATCACCTTCCAAAGAAAACCCATACCCATTAGCAATCATTTCCCTGCAACCCACCCAGCCCTATACAGCCACTAACCACTAATCTTGCTGTCTCTGTAGATGCCTACTCTGGACATTTCATAGAAATGTAATTATAACCATTTTTTAAAACAAAGAATAGAAGTTTTACTCTCACCTATGAAACTTTAGAGCAAATCAATAATTTAAATATGTAAAACCATGTTAGAAATTTATACGGTAGCAATAAATTCTCTAATGCAGTTTATTTTCACAGATACATCAACCTTATTATTAGAGGATGCTCAGAATGTTGTTAAAGAACATATCTAGAGTGCTTTCTTAAACATTACTCCTCCTGTACCCAAATTGATTGTTTTGTTAAATCTCAGTATTCTTTCACCCCAACCCCATTTTTTTAAATTGTTAAACTTAGAAGACTCAATTGACCCAGCACTTTAAGGGAAACAGATTGATAGTCTGTGTTTGTTGAGAAGGAAGCCATAGAGAATATGACCCATCCATAGTATCTATATAACAGAACTACTGAAAACGACAATGCTGCCTTTTTTGATAAGCACTGCAGTATTGTGAAATTCTCTATTTGCTAAAATCCTCCAAGTAATGATACCCTGAACTTTAACTACCTGGGCTCAGCAAAGGCAGTAACTGTGGCACATACTCCCTTTTAGATGGTCACATGGAGTTACCTGACCTCACCTCAACCAGGTTTTGTATTTTCACATGTAGGGGTACTTGTGTGATTTTACTGTGGACTTCTACAAACTCTTCTAAGTTTATTGCGCATTTGTAATATATTTCAGGTTAATAGATCCTCAGACTCAAGTATCAAGGGCCAATGTAAGTATTCTCATGCATGCTTGTAAATTATTTGCCAAATTACATGACTGTCACAGTGTACTTTTTTTGTGACTTTTACCACAAAGAATGACCTTATCTGTTTTTTCATTCCAGTTTGTTGTGTGGTAGTCAGTCTATTCCTTATTTTTTTCCAGTTTGAGCTTACGAGTATCACCCAGTTCGCTGCTCATCAAGAAAACAAGAGACTGGTTGGCTTTGTGGTCCGCATGCCCGAGTGCACAGGTGGAGAGTCTCTGAGCGCATACGTTTTTGAAAGCAACTCAGAAGGCGAAAAGGTCGTATTTTGTTCATCTTAATATTCCATAGCTCAGTCTAAAGAGATGTCCACCCGTCTGCATATGTACTTAACTATTCTGAAAGTCCTCATAGAGCTGGTTACCTCCTAGCAAGACCCCACTGAGAGAAACCTGGAGTACAATTTTCCCATGGAAAATACTTATCAACCAAAATAGAATGAAGAACTTTAATGGTGAGATATAATTGTTGAGTAGAGATACCAGGAAAAGTTAAAAGCAGTTCCCCTCAAATTGGTTCTTTTCAAAAATGTTAAAACTTAGAATGGAGAAAAATCTAGTCTTAAGAGAGCAAAACAAAGCAGCAGACATCAAGAAAGTACATCTAAAATGTTGTCTTGTTTAGTATGAAAAACTTTGTGACTGCATATGCTACCTAGTACTTTTAATCTAATCAACCCTGCAGCAAGTATGTTTGCCACTGTGTGTATGGATGTGCAGTGTCTGCATATGGTTGAGGAAGGAAACAAGTGTCCCATTAAGAATTTTACACGCTGGAATAACTTCAGTTCCCACTTACTTGGATATTTTTGTAGGGGGGATGTTCATGTTCAAAACCCCATGTGACAAATCTTCTCCAGCCAGGTCCTCAGTCCTCACGTGAGCAGACAGTGACCTCAGTGTATTTCCATAATCACTTTTTTTCTAAAATTCTTTATCCTTTTCTACTTTTGCCAAACACCACTTTTCTTGTTTTTGCAGATATGTTATGCTATTAATTTGGGAAAAGAAATCATTGAGGTTCAGAAGGTAAGGTGCATTTAAGTGCTACTGTTACTACTCAAAGATACCTATACAAATTCTAGGATTTCTCTCAGAAAAAGAAATGATGCTCACTAGCCAATATGGCCAAGTTTGCAATTTCCTAACCACATTTTTGATCAGCTAGTTCCAGTCACTGGTCACACATGTAGAGTTTTTAATAAATGTCACTGCTATAGCTCTTGCTTTATTTATCATGTTTGTTTTTATTTTTTGCTTGCTTCTGTTAGCTCGGTTTCAGATTAAGATGGTACAAACTTAAGTATCTACCAGGTGCTTATAGGCCTTGTTCCTCGGGCCCAGCAGCGCTGACACACATCACTTGGAAACAGTAGAAATGAAGATTCAGAGCTGCCTGTCTTTCAGCAGCTTACAGTCTTTCATTCACCTAACAGGTTTCTGAGAGCCAAGTGCAGATAAGAAACCTGTAATTACAGTAGTAAGAAAATATAGTTCCTGTCCCAGGCCTTCTTTAGAGCTCAGCACTGTCCACTAGAACTTTCTGCAATAGTGGGAAAGATACAGATTGGATGTAGCTAGTATGACAAAGGAACTGAATTTTAAAATTTAATTTCAATTAATTTAAATAGTAACTTGTAGTTACTGGTACTAAATTAGTGCAGTTCTAGTCTATGGGGGAGGGCAGGAGGACCAAGGACAAACACACTGACATACATGAAGTAGTGGTGGCACTGCAAATTAGTATTTCATGGTATAGATCGGGGTTGGCAGACCTTTTCTGTAGAGGGCCCAGGTAGTAGTAGTAAATCTTTTGGGCTCACTGTCTCAATTTCAGCGACTCAACTCTCCTAACACAAAAGCAGCTAGATAGTATGTAAATAAACAGGCATGGCTGTGTTCCAGTAAAACATTTACAAAAAACAAGTGCTAAGCCAAATGGTTCTCATTTGCAAACTCTTAGTATAGATCGAGAGAAAAGACAGGAATTCAAAGATAAGACAAAGGTGTGATTTGAAGGCAGTTCCTCTCTGTACTTTTTCTGGGAAGATTATGATTTCCCTTTGTAAATATTTTGGCTGAGAGATAAACGTATGCCTAGATTCTGTACGTGATATAATTAAGTTATTTTTCAAACAAGCAAAGAGACCCACCTGAAGACACACATAGACAAGAAGGAATGAAACTAGATCACAGAACATAATGAAAGCCAAGCAGGAGGGGTTTTAAGTGCATTTTAAGCGTTTTCTTTTTTCCTTAAACTCCTTTAACTTCAGGATCCAGAAGCATTGGCTCAATTAATGCTGTCCATACCACTAACTAATGATGGAAAATATGTACTATTAAATGATCAACCAGATGACAATGATGGAAGCCCAAGTGAAAATAGAGGCGCAGAATCTGAAGCATAACTCTCGCGCCTTTGGGGGAAGAGCACCCAGGAAGGAGAGCTACCTCCTTAAGGGTGTTCACCTTCTCTGATATGCAGGCACACGACCTTGTTTCAGAATGCTGATAGTCGCTTGCGGAATGGACTCTTGATGCCTTGGTACTGAGACTTGGGAGGGAAAGAAATGGTTGACAACATTCCTACCCTTCTACAAATGTTTGTTTTAGGTGCTTTGTGGTAAGTCCTTTTCTTAGATTGTTCTGTCCTGTGCTCAGAATGAAAGTTATGAGAAAATGCATTGTTCACTTTATTTGAATATCCACCTCTTCAGTTTCCAGTATCCTTTTTAAAAAATGGCAAAAGCCTAGGTTTATAATTTGGTAAACACTAAATATTTCCTATTAATATAATCTATTTTTGTATTTTACTTAATAAGCTTTAAGTGCCTGTCATTCTGAAAACTGTATTTATGATCAAGTTTGTCTCATAACTGGACCTAATAGCATTAATTTGTGCAGTTTGGTGATGAGCCCTGCTTTGAGGCCCAAAAGCACCAGCAGAAAAGCAGGTCTAGTTTTAATAATTCTTCAACATGTAATTAAGGCTAGCAGATCAGACAAGTACCACAAAAGATGCTTAATTTTACATTACAAAAAAGCAGCCGCTTAATGAACCAGCATTCAGAAGTTTACAGTTCCTTAGATACTGTTTCAGTGGTGGGTCGCCATGGACAGGGTGTAGCTCTACCAGGTCCTGTTCTCTGAGCCAGGCCCTCCTCAAGGAGGGGACCAATTAATTTTAAAAGTTACTTGAAGCACAGCTGGTCATGGGGCTTGGTACGAAGTTCCTATTTCTAGCCTGAAACATCCAGTTCCTGGCATCCCAGCCCTTCCTACCCCCAAAATAAGTATAATGAATTGACAGTGTGTTTAGTTATAACCAAGTTAAACAGAGTATCATTGTCTTTGTAATTAATTAACCTAGCAGTAAATGCTAGCAAATAAAATCTATCATTCTGCTTTTTGTGGTTATTTCCTAGAATACCCCTGGGAAAAAAACCTGAAGTTGGTTCTATAGCTTCAGCAGTTAATTTCCAAAAAAATAGGACACAATGAAATCACAGCAGAGGGGATGACTCTCAAAAAGTACCTGTATTCAGCCTGGCTAGAATGTGATCTCATGCCAAGTTTTTAAAAGGAGTTGTTTTTAAAATGGTGGATTAATAAACAACTTTTGCAACCCCAACTAGGATTAATGTTATATAGAGTCCATCTGAGAACTCCACTTCTATAATGTATATACCATCAGAGACATAGTGAGCTGGTCTAAGCCAGTAAGAGATTATACACCACAGAATTATTAGCTCAATGTTAACATGCCTTACAAATTTGTGTCATAATTAGATCAGGAAGTTCTCTTGACAGGCTGCAAGAGCCGATCTCCTACATTTCTTTTTCTTGCAGTTGGGAGGGAAAGAGTCTCAAGTCATGAACAATAATACTGTTAGAAATTAAATTCAATGTTTTAAAAATTTAAAAATTAAGAACATGTGGTGCAACAAAGCATGAAAATCATAACAAAAAGTGAAATTCAATTAAAACTAACTTCATAAAAACACCATACAGAATGAAAACAAACTTAGCATTATTAGCAAAAATATTCCTACAATTAGAACAAGATAAACTGAAAGAAGAAAGTCATAAAGGCATTTCATAGAAAAGAGCTCTTGAACAGAAATGTTCAATCTCATAATAATCAAGGAAATGGAAATTAAAACCACACTGAGATACATATTTACCAGGCTACAAAATTCAGTTGTTGGAGAGATGGAGCAATGTGGACTCTCATCCACTGCCTGGCTAGACCAGCTGGCATCTTTCAGGGAACCTGCAAGTGCACTTGGCCCTGGCCCTACACTAGCATATTCACTTGTGGGTACACATCCTAGAGAAACTCACTACCTGTACCCAGAGAGATGTGCAGTAACAGTTATAAAAGCACTGTTTACAGTACCCCAAATTTGGAAATAACCCAAATGTTAGCAACAGAATAGATGAAACATCTGTATAGTCACATAACAGAACACTAGCAAAGTAAAACTAAATGAACTACAATAGTTTAGTGGTTACCTGAGGATAAGAGGGGGAGGGGGCGGTTGAATAGGGAGGGGGAGCTAAATATATGGTGATGGAAAGAAAGCTGACTCTGGGTGGTGAATATATATTGTAACATAGATGAAGTAATGTAGAGTTGCATACCTGGAGCATTTAATTTTTACTCAGCAATGTCACACTAAAATTTGACAGCAAAAAAAAAAAAAAAATACAACTGTATCAACAGATGAATTTCAAAAATAATGAATTATAGAAGTCATACTAGTATATAGTAAGAGTCCATTATATTACCTTTAAAAAACACAAAATGCCACCCTATTATTTAGAAAAACAGATACGTTTTAACACTAGAGAAAAGCAAGAAATAGTTACCACCAACATTCTGCATTGTGGTTTCCTCTGGGGTAGAAGGAGCTGTGACCTGAGCAGAAACGATGCAAGCTTCTAAGACAGTAGTAGGATCTCAAATGACTCCCAAGTGTTCCATTTTTATTCGCTAAACAGTACATATGCATTATATGCTCTTACATCTATGTCATGTGTTTTTAAATAAAATAATTTTTAAGTTTAGAAACATGGGTGACTTGCCCTTTCTCTCAACGTACTAAAATGCGTATTAATAATACACATGAAAGCAATCTGAAAAATTAGCAAGTGCCATGTAAATGAAAGGTAGGTGGGTGGGAAATGGGACTTCTTTATTAGCCAACTATCCTCACCAATTTTCATTTCCCAGTGTTGCTTTCGGTTGTTTAGCCGCCTGTGAGAGGCCACCTTCTTTAAGGAAAAGCAGGACCTGCCTTACATTGTCTACACTTAACTATTTAAAAAGGAATCATTTTTATGAGACCCACATCAAACATTTCCACCTAAAAGAGTAATAGTAACAGCTACATAGCAAATATATGCCAAGTACATTTCTACCTCTGAGAGTAATCATAAATGTGAATATTTACTGCAGTTACTGTTTCCTAATTATAAAGTGCTACATACATGATTAATGCCATTTTATGCTGAGGAAATGAAGCACAGAAGTTAAACCTGCTGGTTAGCAAACCAGGATTCAAATCACATTCTGGCCCCAGAGTCTACACACACACAAAATCACAAAGGGAAAACCAGAAACAAAGCATCAAAAAATAAAATACCTAGGAAAAAATTTAACCTAGAACGTGAAAGACCTATATATTGAAAACTACTAGAAATTAATGAAAGAAACTGAAGACACAAATAATTGGAAAGAAACTGCATGCTCACTGGAAGAATAAATATTGTTAAAATGCCCATACTACCCAAGGCATCTAGATTCAATGCAATCCCTATCAAAATTCCATAGGCATTTTTCACAGAAATAGAACAAACAACCCTAAATTTTGTATGGAACTATAAACCCCAAATAGCCAAAGCATTATCTAGAGAACGACGAACGAAGCTGGAGCCATCACACTCCTTGATTTCAAACTGTATTACAAACCTATAGCATAAAAAAGTATGGTAATGGGACAGAACAGATAAATAAACCTACACATATACAAACAGTTTACAACAGGAGCCAATAAGCCACAATGAGGAAAGGACAGTCTTCAATAAATGATCTTGGGAAAACTGGACCACTATCTTACACTGTACACAAAAACTAACGCACAATGGGATAAAGATCTGAACCTAAGACTTGAAGCCATAAAACTATTAGAAGAAAACGGAGGTGGTAAGCTCCTTGACACAGGTCTTGGTGGTATATATATATTTTTAATCTGACACCAAAAGCAGCAAAAGCAAAAATAAACAAATGAGAATATATCAAACTAAAAAGAAAACCAGCAAAGGAAACCAACAAAATGAAAAGGCAACCTACTGAATGGGAAAAATATTTACAAATCATATATCTTAAGAGCTAAAACCCAAAATATATAAAGAACTCATACAACTCAATAGTAAAACAATCTGATTTAAAAAATAAGCAACAGGTACATGAAAAGATGCTCTACAGCAGGAGTGTCCAACCTTTTGGCTTCCCTGGGCCACACTGGAAGAACTGTCTTGGGCATCACATAAAATACACTAACTATAGCTGATGAGCTAAAAAAACAACATCACAATGTTTTAGGGAAGTTCATGAATTTGTGTTGTGCTGCATTCAAAGCCGTCCCGGGCCACGCGGCCTGCGCACCACGGGTTGGACAAGCTTGCTCTAACATCCAGGGAGATGCAATTCAAAACCACACCTCACACCTGTTAAAATGGCGATCATCAAAAAGACAAAAAATAAGTTGGCAAGAATGTGGAGAAAATGGAACCCGTATACACTGTTGATTGGGGATGTAAACTGGTACAGTCACTATGGAAAGTGGTATGGAGGTTCCTCAAAAAATTGAAAATAGAACTGCCATATGATCCACCAATTCCACTCCCTGGTATTTATCCAAAAACAACACTAACTTGAAAAGATATATATATAAACCCACCCCATGTTCACTGCAGCATTATTTTCAATAGTAAGCTTTGGAAACAACCTAAGTGCCCATCAGTGGACAAATGGATAGAGAAATCCATGGTATATCAATACAATGAAATTTCAGCCATAAAACAAATCTTTTCATTGTGCAACAACAGGTAGATCCTGGGGGCATTATGCTAAGTGAAAAAAGTAAGAATAAGACGGGCCAGGGGTTGAGGGATGGAAGTAATGGGTGAACTAGTTTTGATTTTAGTTGAAATAAATTGAATATTTTTAAATTTGGGAATGCTGGGATGGCTCAGCAGGTTGAGTGTTCATCTTATAGCCCCGGGTCTGGGGATCAAATCTGGCCCTGGTGGACGCATATGCTGAACTGGGGTGTTCCCCAGTTTGGTTCTCACCAGGTGAGCCTCCTCTGTGGGAGGCCCGGATTCGGCTCCTGCCCCAGGCGTGCTTCCCATATGGGAGGCCCCCAGCCAGTTCCTGCCCTGCACCAGCCCTATACCCACCTGCAGAATGAAACTGTAGAAAACTAAAGCCATGCAACTATGGAGATTGCACTGGGCCATCCCCCTTCTCTCTCTGTCAAAAACAATAAAAATAAATCTTTAAAAACACATTAAAAACTTGATATACACAGTGATGCTTCTGGGTATAAAAGTATTAACATTTTCCCCTCACTTTAATAATGAGAGCATTACTAAAGGATGTTTCACTACACACAAGATCTTACAAAAATTACAAAATGTACAGTCCTTAAAGATGATCCCAGAATTATGACATCCGATCTCTATTAAGTAGAAGTTTTTTCTACTTCCTAAAAGTATGTCTTCACTAATGGAATGACTGGAACTATCAAGTAAACAAGGTTGTAAAGAAGAGCCAGACTATTAAAATATCCATAAACATGCCCATATCAACTTTTTGTATAAACTGAACTCTCACTTTGCCATCACCATCTGAGTTCACTACATATTCCCATGACTTTACTCAATCTCTAGATTCCCACTTATCCTGGATTCTTGTTAACTGCAATCTTTGACAACCTGTTAAGATTGTTCCTAATATCTAAAAACCATTGTTTACAAAATTGTAGCATGAAAACTTCCTTAAGGAGAGTAATGCTGTCAGTCTGAAACTTCTGCAACATTAGTTGAAAAAAGAACTAAAATTATTAAAATTGGTTAAACTTTAACATTCAGCCAACCCAGCCAGCATAAAAGAGAACATGAGGATGTAAGTGATGGTATTATATGATCTTTCCCACAATCTTAAAAATTTACTACCTCAGAAGAGAAAAGGAGCAGCATTCAGACTTCAGCAAGAACAATTTCTGTTATTTAAAAGGCTTGTATTGTATCTCTTGTCTCCAGCATAATATTATTGTTTTTGTTCAAGTCATGTTTGCAAATGGCACTACAGTTATTCTAACATTAAATACTGCAAACTAATGATCCCTTCCCAGGGTTAAATTTAAACATTCATGTGAGTTCTTTTTATTTGAAAATAGCAAGCAATAGAAAGATCAAGAATGTACAAAAGAAAGAAAACAGAAGTTCTTCACTTGGGATAGATGGAGAGGAGCCAATACCAATTTTATACTTGAAAATTTTTCCGTGTGTAAGTATTTTTTTTGAAAGGTAAATTCTACATATTTCATTAGATTAAAGGGCACTCCTTAAAGGTTACTGGGGTAAGATATTCAATTCTGAACATAAACATCCAGGGGAAGTACATTTTTGAAATTTATTGTTTTATTATACATATTGTATTCTATTAGAACCGAGGAAGGGGGAAGCCCCACTCAAGTGAGGTAACAAACTTGCCAACTTTTACAAAATTTAATTAGAACTGACAATGCATGGTTAGTCCTTATTTCCTGAGAATTGAACATTATTAAGTTTTCTGTGAATTTACAAGTGCTCACACTAATTTTAAATTACAGTGTATTTGGAAAAAATGAAAATATTAACATAAATATGTTAGCAAGAAAAATGATCATCCAAATATGTATATTAACTTAGGTGTGAAATACTTAAATCCTTTTATTCTGCACTTCAATAACATTTAAATATGCTTAATCTTTTCAGAGATTTTATTTCAAATATATGAACTTTGAACTAAAGGTAAAATAATCATGTCACTTTCTTTTCAACTGTAGGTATCCGTACAGTCAGCATGTGAACTCTATGTAGTACTGATAAAATAATGTGTGGGGATAATGAAAAGACATTTGATTCTCTTCTAATTACAATTTCTATCCCTTTTAAAGATGATTTTAGGGAAGTTAGAGAAGTCAAACAGAAAAGCAATACTGTTGCTATGAAATGGTGACAAACTTGACACAATCCAATGTAAGGTCATTAATATAAACATAATGAAAATATACCAGTAAATTATTAATTATGCAGCATGCTTTAGGGCCATGTCTACAGTTAGTATGAATTACAAATATTAAATGCCTTTAATTCATTCATTGTCCAAAATTCAGTCATAGTGACACGATTAAAAAAAAAATTCCTACCTATTCTGTTTCTTCTGACTTTTAACAGTGAAAGTGTTTATCTTGGGCTGGGAAAATGACCCTGACCGTAACCAATGAATACAGGACATTGTACACCTGTTGCAAAAGCTGGAAATCAAACAACAATGTTAGAATTCCTTCAGGATATATTCAAAGAAATGCTTAATAGACAAGTGCAATGGAAAATCAAGTATTTCCCAAATGATGTTATCATTACATGTTAAGTTTTAAATTTTGTTTTCATTGCAAAGGTATCACTGTTTTATATTAAAAGATTATAGGCCATGATTAACCATTGAACTATTAAATGACCTAATCTTTATAAAAATAAATCTAGTAGTTTGCTGGGAACTAAATTTACTCAAAATCTTTCTATACTTTTTAAAGCAGTATATGATTTATTAAAACTTTATTCTCACAGTGGTAATTTTTTAAAAGCTTGCACAGTGCATAATCTGAGGTCTCAGATTATACTTGGTTTGAAGAAAAAGTCTGCCCAAACCATCACCAAGATTTCATTTTAACCCATGAAGAAGAAACCTGAGTTTGGATGTAGAAATAGGAATTCATTCAGTTTTTCTCTGGTATCATACATAGTGCCTCCAACCATAACTGAAGCTTCAAGTAGACTCTATGGCTTTATCTGAATTTTCTTTCATCTTGCATATTAGTAAATCTTAAATTTAAAGCAGTAGTTGGAGGTTAAATGTTCTCAAAGCAATGTAAACTAGTTATAAAACGTCTGAGTACCTCAGCAGCTCTGTGAGTCATGAAATTAAAAATGAATCTATCTATACTATAAAGGGTATATAACAAACTTGTGCCTCACCTCAAAACCATCTTCATATATGCCTTTTATAAGAGTATTATATGTATGCTTCACGAATTTTAGGCTCAATTCCTTTTGTTTAAACACATATTTAATGGCTGTACATAGTCTATGCATTGAATTTCCAATGACTGGACAAATATGGATCAAAGACGTATGCAAATACAAACTATAAACATTCATGTAGATTGCAAGAGTTCTGAGATGGTAGTTTAGGAATTTAGATTGGCCTTTCTATAATAACTTCACTTCAAATAATTGTTCTTAGGCACATCTTCTAGCCTAAAGTTCAGGCAAAAAATCCAACTTTATCTCATTCTCAGCCTTTGGAAGAATAATGGCCTTAACTTTAGAGCACTGCCTTAAAGAAATGCAACGTTCTAAATATATCCCAAAGATGTGGCCCATCATTAGCTTACTAACATCCATTTCACTGGCAACAGTATTGACACAATTCTGATGATTTCACAGGGGCTCCACATACCATCGATATCATTTGACAACAGGATCTGCAGAAACAGTGCTGTCGGACAGGTCTCCATTGCTTGTTTTAGTCTCCTCTGGAAGCATAAGTGAAAATAACAATGGACATATTTATATTTATTTAAAGAAATGAGAGCTATACTGTTAAATTTCAAAGAAAATGTTGTAACTGCCAAATATTTCGCTAATACTACAAATTATATCTAGGTTACCTTAATTTTTTAAAAATCTAGACTATTTCAAATGCAATGTTTTGACTGGTTCTTAAAGGAGGTGTAGATTTGTGAGAGTTCAGAATGACAGAGGGGGCAGAGTTCTACAATGCATGTTTGAAGGCATGCTCCCCACAGCCAGGACAAGAAATCAGTGTTATGGTGCTTGCTGTTACTGACAAACATGGCTGCAAATTGACACATAAAACTGTCCATAATGTATAAATTCCCATTTGTATTTATAATTTGCTTTCTAAAGAAGGTTTTTATTATGAGTGTAAAAAGTGAATTCCCAACTTTGTGTGCAAAATGTCACATGCACATAGTTCATTAACAGAGAAAAACTATCTGATGAATCCAGCAACTCTGACTACATCTCTGAGCAACCTTTAGCTAGAGTCCTAAAACAAGAACAATCCAGGCATGGGGTGATACACATCAACCAGAACCTTAGAGTTCCTTAAGAAAAAGTCCAAAGCAAGTTCTTCTACTGAGACTGAAAGGTTTGTTTTGTATTAATGCTTTAGACCAGGGGTATCCAACATTTTGGATTCCCTGGGCCACATTAGAAGAACTGTCTTGGGCCACACAGAACATACACTAACACTAATGATAGCTGATAGGCTAAAAAAAGGTCCGTGCATAATTTTCATGTTTTAAGAAAGTTTACAAATTTGTGTTGGCCATATTCAAAGCTGTACTTGGCCGCATATGGCCTGCAGGTCGCAGTTTGAACACGCTTGCTTTAGATATTAAACACCCAGGCCACCTGCATAGTACTCCCGATCGCCTGGCCTGGAGACAGGCGCTGGCGTCCTGGAATGCCCGAGCAGAACCTAAACAATAACTGAGCTTCTTCACAATTTAGATTATAATGATTCAGATTCTTCCAAATGACTGCTAAATATTATCTTAGCCTTGAAAATAACCAAAACATAGTATATTTTCATTTAATAAATACTGAGTTTCTTCCAATAACAGCCTGAAAGGATTTTTCAACCACACATTACTCAGTCTAGATTCCAAAAATGCCTGCATATGCTCCTTACTAATAATTTATGCAACACCATCAGTGAATAAGGTGGTCGATACAGAGAACACAAAATATATTGGCATTTATTTATTAAAAATTGTGTATTTCTTGCATGTTTAAACTTTAGTCACTTTCAAAGTTCTGTAAGGTGCAATACATCTTACAGATGTAGTGAGACGCTTTTTCTACTATTGAAAACTGCTTTTGAATTCGTTGATTTTGATGCCTTTTAGAGGTTCTGCCATGTTTTTGTTTCACATCTTCCACACTGGCAAAACATTTCCTTTTGAGGACTTCTTTCATTTGGGGAAACAAAAGTTGCTTGGGACAAGATCAGGTGAATATGGGGGGTGGTGCATGGGGGTCATGCTATTTTTGGTCAAAAACTGATCAACACTCAGCTCAGTGTGGGCAGGTGCATTGTCATGCCACACGTTGTTCATGTAAATCGCCCATTTCATTGAAAGAGTCTCAAAAAACCAATTCAATGAAGCTGAACGCAGCCACTTACAACAATGCCAGCTAGTACACGGATGCACACACTCAGAGGGGTAAGACTATATTACAAGGGGCCCACTCTCCATACATACCGTATTCTCCGGCATGTAAGACGACCGGGTGTATAAGACGACCCCCTAATTTTACAGTTAAAACATAGGTTTAGGCCTATATTCGCTGTATAAGACTGCAGCCTCGGAAGTGGGGGGTAGTCTTATACTGCGAATATAGGCCTAAACCTATGTTTTAACTGTAAAATTAGGGGGTCGTCTTATACGCCCAGTCGTCTTATACGCCGGAAAATATGGTAATTCCATTTTTTGGGGGGGGGGTATCCCTTATATAAGTGGTCTATCCAATTGAATCACCTCTATTCACTATAAAAAAAGAAAAAACATTTTAAAAATTACCTGACAAAATAAACATTTTATCAAATGTAAGTTTTATGTTTTTATTTATAAAATTAAGAAATAAGGAAAAACAGCAAACATGAGAACTGTCAACTCAGTTCTCTACCTAGTTCTGAGCTTCCAAGCAAAGAGGAAAACCTAAGTTATGTAATTTTCATGACAAGAAAAAGGAAACCTCCATTCCTCAGGGAAAGACAAATGTTCCTAAATTTCAAATCTGAAAGAAATGTATCATGAGGCAGGGGTGTCCTTAAGTATAAAACACAGCAATGTTTTGAAACATTAAGAACATAAATACTTTCCCACCATCCTACACAGAATACAATAGACAGAATCCTTTCCTTAATGAGTCAAGTTCATTGATGTGGCTATCGATGGTTATGGCTGTATTGCACTCTGACTCTCCAAGGCCTGGCTACGAAAGAGAGGAGGGAGCTCTTCCTATGTCACTAAGTAGCCCCTACAATCGTATAACCTTAATCACCTGTCCCATCTCATTAGGTCATTGTCTAGTAATCAGTAGCTCTGCTTTCAGCAGTATTTACTGTTCCTCTGCTAAATTATTCCTTATCATCTGACATAGGTGAGGAGAGTGAAATAAAAAACACTGGGCTTCTTAATTTTATTTAAATTAAGAGATGAATGAAAATGAATAAAGAGTTATCCCAAAATAAAATGCATAAACTATATATACCTTTATTTAGTTTCATTAAATGACCCATGTACCGGTAGGCTTTATTTTTTAAAAAGACAATTCTCATATATAGTATTTTTCAAAAGATAAAATGGGGGATTAAGTGTCAATTACTAAAGAAAGATTTATTGGACTTTCCAAATTTAAGCCATTCACTGACCTTCCTTCTCCTTTTTTTCTTGGTTTTCTTCAGCTGCAGTCTTATCAGCTCTGAAGAAAATTCTTGCACTGCTCAGTGAGAAATAGAGCAATTCAAATTCCTAAGTAAATAAAAAGAATTTGAAATAAAAGCTGAAAAACACTTATAGCAAAATATCAAATTTATCACACTTTAATGTCTCTTAGTATTTCTTAAAAAGTCTAGTGGAAATCATAAATACAGAAACTGAACTAAGTAATCCATCCATGTTTGAAGATCTGAGTAAAATAGCTTCCAAATACAACTCATTTTTAAAATACATTCTTATTACTACTATTCATCTCACTTCTTAAAATGGGGGTTTTCACATGATTTGCTTTTTCAGAAATCAAGAGGTAATGGGCAACAAAAAGTCAAAGCAGATTTAACTATTACTCTCCTCTAACCTGTAGATAGACATCCAGTCGCTTCTGTGTGAGATTCATGGTCTGTAGTAGTTTTTCATCTTGACTAGTGGACTGCACATTCTGTTGCTTAGCAACTGCTCTTATCTCCTTCAAGTACTTTTCTCTAACAGACTGGAACCAATGAAGTGAGTCAAATTCCTGGTACTGATCTAAAAGCTTTAAAATGTAGGCCACACCTGCAGTCATTAGCAAAATCAAAGCAAAATTATAATGAGAAAAAAGTTTTGATCTACACCACCAATAACTCCTAAGATTAAGCTAACCATTTTGGATTAATCCTCTTTTACATTACATTTTACAGCATAAATGAGTAAATCTAGCTACATGGCTTAATTCCTCTTTTAAAAAATGTGAAAGTATAAAGAATGAAAACTAGTCAACTAAGAAGAAAAAAATAACATGGCTATGAAAATTACCTGCAAATAATATATGGCAGTAAGAGTGGGGAAAATCTTCTGCTAAATGGACAGCAACAAAGGAAGATACATGGAAACTAACTACTAAATGCTAAAACTGTAAACAAAGCCTTATATTAGGTCCAACAAGACTATGATTAGCAATAATACCAAGGGGGCATGAATAATAGTTATAAATTATGAAAAACAAATATCAACCAGAAGAGACAACTAAAACAGCAAGCACTACTCATGAAAAACAAATCTACAAAGAGCACATAGACCTAGTCCCAAGCAAATCTCTCTACGAGTCCATTATAAGGTGAACATAAAGTTAATGGGAAAACAATTCCATTAAGCTTACCCATAGCAAAGCCATCATCAGTAAAAGCTGCTCCAATTTTATTTTTTTTATTCAATTTCTCCTTACAACTAATGGAATGCTCTACAAAGTTGAGGGTCTAAAAAGATATAACAACATATTAGAGAAATAACTATGCTAAAAAACTTGAAAAGTTGTTAAAATAGATTTCAAAAATGATAAATAGGATCTCTTCTAGGTTTCTGTTCTTTTGATTTGAAACATTTCCTCTTAAGTGAGGTCACAATCTGTACACGCATCACTTAGTGGCTAGCAATTAGAGCACCCTCCCCCATCACTACTTTGCTCAAGTGCAGTGACTTTAAAAAGTCATAAAATACCATGCACACTTTACACATGAGGACACTGAGGCTTGAGAGGCTTAACAACTTGTCCAAATTGTACTCTTAAGTGAAATTTGGAGTCAGAAAAGCAGGCCCACTTTACTTCAAAGCATAAGCACTCATGAGCACAGCCGTCCTTACTTCTACCCCATCACCCAATTCATTCTAATAGTATTTATCATATTCTTGGTTAAAAAGGATTAGTAGTCACTTGGATAAATGAATGACCCAAAAAAGCACTTCCCTAAAATGCAGCTCCTCCAAAATACCTTACCTAAACATATGAGGACTATCTGGAAAAAAAGCCATTCATGAATGCCTCTATTTTTTATATTACATGGCTGGATACTTTCCAGACAGCCCTTGTATATTTATTCAGTAAAGATTTACTGAAACTATATTAATTATGGTTAAAAATGAATACCATCACAGAGTTCACACTCCACAGCAGCCCACTCAGCAATGACAGACATGCTCTATCTCTGCACTAATACAGTAAGCCACCAGCCACAGCGGGCCAATGAACACTTGAAATATGGCTAGTAAAACTGAGAAACTAGAATTTTTTTTATTTTATAAAATTTTAATTAATTTAAATTTAAGTAGACACTTGTGGCTACTACATATGGATAGCATAGCCCTAAAGGGGTATAGACCTTTTTAAAATTATGATGCAGTATAATTGTATAACAGCTTACAATGGAAATAAAATACCAAGTTTCGCTTTCACATATTTGTGAAATCTCTATCAACTGTTCTTTTAGATAACTCATGTGTGTCTGTCTGTGTTCTGGAATTAGATCATAAACTCAAACACAGGGAGTATTCTGTACTTCTCGGCAGTCCTTCCTGTTTGCTCCATCACTAACTGAATCTGACAGCTGTCTTGCAAAACTATGCTCTTCCCCAAACTTTCAAATGGTTTCCCACTGCTATTTATAATACTATGGCTTGAGTACACTGCTCTTCAAATTAAAAAAATATGGTGAGAACTCATTCTAAGGTAACTGTACTGTTACCAAAGTATATCTAACACAGACTCATCTCCAGTTTAACATTAATGTAAGATGAAAAGATAATGCTTATAGATGAATATGGACATTTCTGTAACATCATAGTTATGACATAAATATGATAGAGCATTAACAGTAAGTGTATTAAAACAGTAGAAACTTCACACACACAAAAAGCTGCCAACAAACCATCAGCTACTTTCAATGGCTATAATATTAGCTATAATACTTTAATTCAGGCAGCAATATGAAAAATTATTACTCTTCATCAAAGTTAGATAAAATCAAAAGCTGTATCTGATCAGTAATATTAGATTTTAGGCCTATCCATTTAAAATTCAGCTTTACATAGAAACCTTTAGGGAAAAATAACATTGTTAGTACCCGTATATACTTCTCCAATGTCTGAATTCCATTTTCCTCGTTGTAACAATTGTTTTTATAATGCAATTTTGGGTAACTTGACCTATTTTGGATGGAAGCTATAGAATTAGTGCAGAAAACTATATATTATGATGAGGAAGCACTAAAAATTTAGTCTAGATCAAACTTGTCCAATCCCCGGCCCATAGGCCGCATGTGGCCCAGGACGGCTTTGAATGCAGCCCAACACAAATTTATAAACTTTCTTAAAACATTGTAAGAACCTTTTGCGATTTTTTTTTTTTAGTTCATCAACTATCATTAGTGTTAGTATATTTTATGTGTGGCCCAAGACAATTCTTCTTTTTCCAGTGTGGCCCAGGGAAGCCAAAAGGTTGGACACCCCTGTTCTAGATGTTAATGTTTACTAACTAGAGAAAAATTGTCCTCTAACACTGTGCTTTTAAAAGACGTATTAGAAATAACTCATGCTATAACATGATGTGATTAAAGTTAGTCTACATTAATCACTTACAATGATTATGTGGTATAATCCAGCCCAAAATTAATAAATGTGTAATAAATAGTATATATACACTTAAGAATTTAAATGACACCAGGTTTCTCTGGCAGTTAATAACAAATAAGAATCTATCTTAACTAAAAGTCTTATCTCTATATAGCTAATAAGTAATCATAGGCCACATTCACTGAGATCACATTTAGTTTTACCTACAACTAGAAAAACAGTAATAGTCTGTGTACTCTCCCTGCTGCAAAGAAATTGAAACTGTTTATTCGTGCCTCTTAAAAATTTCATTTTGGATACTAAAAATACTCACCAGAGGGGGAACAATGATATAGAAATTTCGGAGATGTATGTTCTTTGGCCTTCGAAATTCTGGTGCAAAAACATCTACAAGCATCTTGAAATACTCTGTGCCTTCAGCAGAATTTCTTGTGTGATCACTGAGGACTGAATCCAAATGCCTAAAATGCAAAAAATTATTTACTTTGGTCCTTTCTCAGAAGATGTGACTTTTTAAGTCCATCTCTCAACAGCTCAGATGAGAGCATTCAAAAGTATGAAGCATTATAAGATTTGAGTAAATTTCCTTCCAGTTCAGAATGAACTCATTTTCTTAGCAACAAAAGCTGATCAATATTATTTAATTAAGTTAGTAGCTAAAATAAACTATTGTAGGGCATCTGGGCACTTAAAATAAGTTTTGTATTTCTTCTTCCCATAATGGGCCATGCAGAACTCCATTTCATTATAAATAAATTCTTCTTCATATTAAATCTCTTTACTAATGCTTCTTCTACACCTCCTTACCTCAACTGAAACCTGACTCTTTAAGGACTTAGCTTCCAAATCTGGAGATCTTTTTTTTTTTTTTTTAATAAAAATTTATTTTATTGTTTTTGACAAGAGACAGACAGAGAGAGAGAAGGGGGAGGGCCCAGAGCAGTCTCAATAGTTGGAACTTCATCAGTTTTCGACTTGGTTTTGTTCCACACAGGTGGGCGGGGGCCACACAGGGCAGTAACTGGACTGGGGGCCTCCAGAATGGGAGGCACGCCCCCTCGAGCCAGGGGTCAAAGAAGGGGGCGAGAACCAAACTGGGGCCTCCTGAATGGGAAGCACACCACAGTTCAGCATATGGGTCTGCAAGGGCCGGGGTCAGGTTTTGATCCTTGGTCCTCAGGGCTGCAAAGCAAGCACTCAACCCGCTGAACCATCCCAGCTTCCCCAAATCTGGAGATCTTAAAAGGCAATATCCCAGTATCTCTGACCTCTTTTGAATTACTTCAAAATATTTTTTAAAGGTCTTCAATTTTGAAATGAAGGATATCATTTAATAAGAGGTAACAGTCTGATTTTCTTCTTTGATATACAATCCATACACTCTTTTAATCATTTCAGGACATGTCATTTCAAATAGCTTATTAACTATGCATGGCTGCTTTAACTTGGCAAATAACTAAGGTATTTATCTCAGAGCGATTCTGTGTTGGGGACTGCTTTTCATCCAGGGAAACAAAAGTTGTTTGGGACAAGATCAGGTGAATAGGGAGGGTGGGGCACAGGGGTCATGCCATTTGTGGTCAAAAACTGATCAACGCTCAGCTCGGTGTAAGCAGGTGTATTGTCATGCTGCACAATGTTTGTGGAAACCACCCATCATGAAATGGGCAAACACGTTGAAAGAGTCTCCAAAAGAATTCACTGAAACCGAATACAGCCTCTCACACCAACACCAGCTGGTGCACGGATGCAGATGGGTTCCTACAACACTCATCTAATGGGGGAAGCCTGTACTACAAGGGGCATGCCCTCCAAAAGATAATTCCGTTTTTCGGAGGGTGGGGGGGACGGGGGGGGGGGTCCCTTCTTGTATAGCACTCTCACCATTGTAAAGATTATTTATTAATCACAAAAGATAAAACTATTTGTGAATGAATAAATACTCTGGTCTTTTATTTTAGAATTTATTGATTGTTGTCTGATTTCAAGAATTATAATTGCAAAACAGTGATTTTTTTTTCCCTCCTAAATTTTCTCATCCCTTCTATATTAGCTGGCATTCTTCTATAAAAAGGAATGTTCCCTCTGCTCCTCTAATCTTTCTTATCACCACTGACCCATTGCTTCTTTTTGTATTCAATGTATTATAATTGATTTCTATAATTATTCTTTTTGACATTCAAATTATCTCCACTTTGTTCAAAAGTGCCTCTTCTTATCTGACTCAATAAACTATAATAATAAGACTCAGCATTCTAAAGAATTTCCCAATTCTCCATGCTGCTTTCAAGTTTTAAATTGTATTGCAAAATCACTACTGACTCAAGTCTACAGATATGTACTGTCCAGTAAGACAGCCGTTAGCTATTTAAATTTAAACAAGTAAAATTTTGAATTCAGTTCCCCAGTCCTGTTGGCCCTATTTCAAGTGTTCAACGACTACACATGGTAATGGCTACTGGACTGGACTGTGCTGCTCAAGGCTACATGAAACAAAGGACTGGTATTCTTAAACAGTATTAGCAAACAGAAATGCAAAAGTAAACAGAAGTGAATTTTACTGAGATATTTGGCATTTTTTATAGTAAATCCTTAAAATTAGTTACGCATAATTTAGCACATTTCAATTTGGAATAGCCAGGAGAAGCCGGGATGGCTCAGCGGGTTAAGCGCTCGCTTTGAAGCCCTGGGGACTGAGGATCGAATCCCAGCCCTGGCACTTGTGGACCCATATGCTGAACTGAGGTGTGCTTCCCACATGGGAGGCCCCCAGTTCGGTTCTCAACCCCCGGTTCGGGCCCTGGCTTGAGGGGCCATGCCTCCCATACAGGAGGCCCCCAGTCCAGGTCCTGCCCAGTGTGGCCCCTGCCCACCTGTGTGGAACAAAACCATGTTGAAAAACTGATGACATACAACTATGGAGACTGCTCTGGGCTCTCCCCCTTCTTGCTCTCTGTCTCTCTCTCTCTGACTCTGTCAAAAAATAAATCTTAAAAAAAACACATTTTTTTGGGAATAGCTACATTTCAGGTACTCCATGGCCACACGGGGCTAGTGGCTACTATACAGTGATGCCTTGGAATTCGAACCTAATCCATCCCAGAATCCTGTTTAAGTTCCAAAACATTCGAGTTCCAAGACAAGTGGGCGTTCAGATAAAGCTACAGGTCATACAGTTGGTATGTTCCATGCAAACAACATGTTGGTGTTAGGATTCCAAAGCAGCATTTGGATTTCAAGGCAAAATCTGCTTGATTTTTTCATTCAGATTCCAAGTTGTTTCAGTTTTGGGGCATTCAGATTCCAAGGTATCACTGTATTGGTATGTTCTAGAAGACTTTTTTAGTGAAGTTGGAAAAATCTCAGAATACTGTAGACTTTGAAAAAACCTATTTCATAAACTGAGACCATAACTTATATAATAAAAACAATGACGTACATTAATATATTACCCTCCTATTTGTTTTATATAAACACATACTTTTTAAAAATCTCCAAATTCAGATTATTCCAAAAATTAAATTACCTTGCTGCTTTTAATGTTTCTTCTGCAAGACCTTCTTCTTTTACTAGTTCTTCAAAATTTACAATATCTTCAAGATCGGGCACAAATCTACATTAAGAATTTGGAAAGGAATTTATTAAGGCAAGATGTACAACTGACACAGATATGAAAGTGGTACTGTACAACTCTAAATTTCTCAACTATTTTAAAAGAATTTTGTGTTTCTGTTACACCTATTATTAAAATCACTACTTTAGTTCTAAAACTGAATTATATAATACTCAAATTTTAATCCTTAAACTCATGTAATCTTTAAAACCACTCACAAACTGTACTGATAAAATAAATTAACTTTAACCTCTAGATACACAGAGATTTTCAAAGGTCCTCAAATTTTAAGGAGAAAATTTAACTAGTAGAATAGTTTTCTTCCCTATTTTGTATCAAAGTATATCAATGAGGAAAAACTTTCTTTACAATGTTATTTAGAATAGATTTAAATAACATAAAAAAATTCAATGGACAAAAATGATGTTTGCATCCATACCTAATGGCATTGCTGCTACAATGAAGGCCACCAGATCTTATCATTCGTATATAGCCCATAGCATTACCTTAAAAATCACATATAAAAGTCAGACATTTATACAAACAACCCTGAATTCTAATAATCAGGAATGCATTCATGTACAGCAGTCAACTACATGGTGTCCAACCCTAAGAACCAAAAGAGTCTACTGTATTTTACTTCAACTCTTGCTCCATAAAACTTAGTATCTATGCACTTAAAACATAAATGTGCATATTTACATACACATATGTTAAATCTTTTCAAAATAAATGTAAGTCATTTGATAAACTAATTAAATGCTGACTACCTCAATTTTTTAAAAATTACTAAGGCAGGCTATTAAACAAAGGGACTTCTCATTTTGCTAAAGCTCTGAGATTCCGTACCCCTTTTCTCAAAATACTGAACAGACTCAAAAGTACATTACAATGTTTTGTGAGCAAAGATAAAGAATCTATTATTTTCTAAGGAGAGAATAAAGAATAAAATGCTGAAACAAAGTGAAAAGGATAATATTCCCCAACTGTGGAATGCATCCTGGTGGCAAATGAGGGGATATAATTTTTTGTGTATTAGGGGAACGATATGTATTTTGATGTGTACTTGTGAAAAAATTACTAGCATACTAATCTCATGATTTAACAATTATTTCATAGGAAAAATTATACTTTTAAAAAATATAAAATCATAAAATAAGTAATAGTAAGATAGTATTCACTTGGGGAAAAATACTGATATGGCACGTGAATTAATGAAGTTTTAAGTAACACTGCTCTTAATCTGAGGCCCAGGGACTCTATTTAATATTTTATTTTACTTTTTACTGTTAAATTTATTGGGGTGACATTGGTCGGCAACATAGGTTCCAGGTGTACAACTCTACATTACATCATCTATGTATTGCATTATGTGCCCACCACCCAGAATCATCTTTCCTTCTATCACCATATATCTGATGCCCACTCCCAACACCCCTGCCACACACTCTCCCTCCTCCCTCCCCCCTTACCCTCCAGTAACCACCAAACTATTGAGTGTGAGGGACTCCAACTAGAAGCACCTGAACTTGGGACATATTACATGTGAAATTTTATGTGTATGTGCATATGGGCATTATCCTAGGGGAATCAATCCAGAGTTCTCATCAGCTTCTCAAAAACAGGTTAAGAACTATTGCTCTAGAATTTTACAATCTGATATATCAAATGTCTGAATAAAACAATACTTATTTGACAATACCTCATTGTTAAATTGTTTATTAATAAATTTACAAAGGTAAAATTTTCTAAGTTCTTATATTAATATATAATAAAAATATCTAACATTTAAACTAATTAACTTATAAAAGTTAAGATAGTGTTCAGTGACTTTACCCCAGAACTAAATGCTTATCTATCCCACTAGTACCTTTAAAGGCCTTTGAGAACAAAGGCTATTTGCATCTTCATAGTCTAGAAGAATATTTGATATAATTGATTCTTAGTAAATATTTGATAAATGAATGAGTGAATCTCAGGAGACATTAATTTTGTCAAATTATGTTCAGTAAGAATTTACTAACTGCTTGGTGCTTCCAAATGTGAAGAACATAAAACCTTTGGACTTGAGCTGAAAACCCTGGGTTAAGTCCCAGCAACAACACCTATTTATTTCTCTGAGTTTCTCTTCTACATTTTTAAAATGATGATTACATGCCTATCTCACATAATTATTGTGAGGACATGAATAGAGACAACACTATGTGATAAGCTCAACTGAATATAAAGTTTTATTAATCTATATTTTATTTTATTGTTTTGAGAGAAGGTGAGTGACAGACAAGAGACAAAGAAGTGTGGAGGGCCCAGAGCAGTATCCATAATTTAACATCATTAGTTTTGACAGTTTCATTCCACATAGGTGGATGTGGGACCATGCAGGGCGGAACCAAACTGGGGACCTCCCGCAAGGAAGGCAAGAATCCTCCCCGCCATCCTGGCATTTACCAGTCGCACCACAGTCCAGCATGAGGGTTTACATGGGCCATGGCTAGGATTTGATCCCTGGACCTCACAGTTGCAAGGCAACACTCAAATTGTTGAGCTATCTCAGCATCCCCTAATCTGTGATCACTTTTTAATGCAATTCTTGACTTTAAACATAATATAACACACTTTAGAAGATAAGTTCTACTTATAATGCAGGACAACTCAAGAAATTATAAATAAATATGAAATGGTGTAGCACAGAATTATTATAACATTTAATATTTCATCTTTAAATTTATATGTAACTTATTAACTTGTATTATTAACATTTCACATAAATATTTTATACCTTTGCATTTAGGGAAGCTCTTTTAAACACCCCCAAAATTGCCTTAAAACAGAGTGGGTAGCTAATAGTTACCAGTTGACTATTATTGAGTATGGTCTTTGAGATGAATTAGTTATTAAATATATTTTTAATTTAACTGAAGAGGTTTAACTTACATTAGTTCACAGTCTATCAATTATTTCTGCACCAACAGTCTAATTACACTTGAAAAACTTTTAGTAAGAAAGTTATTCTAGTAGAATAAAATTGAAATCAGACACTCACAGATCTTATACATTATCTATCTGTACTTAAAATATAAGCTAGAATCTTGGAATTTGTATTTTATTTCCCAACACTTTGATAACTTACCAATTTGGCTGATGAGCTGCCTGAACTGATCAAGGTAGCTTTGTCCCTCTGGGGTTATTCCAAGTTTTCTGATGCCTCGATTAAATTTTTCTGCTCTTTCAAAAGGATACTAGAGAGATAATTTAAAGACTACCTTCATTATAGACCCCCCTAAAGCATAAAATGCCTACTAAATCAACTTTGCCAATATCCCTTTCATTTCTCATTTTGTATTTCCATTGTGCTTAAGAAAAAACTCCAAGTCTAATAACAAAAAATGTATAGCACAAAAAACATGTTCAAGGTCAATAAAGTTTCTTTGACATTAGCTAAAGGGAATAATTATTAATGTCACCAACCTTAAGTTTTTCACCACTATTATTAAGTTACCAACACCCAACTACTCTGTTAAGATAGGTAGAAGAAACAAGTTCCTCCTAGAAACATTTGTTCAGAGATGTGACCACGTTTCTATGGACTGAATAGGTATAGGGACTCATATAAACATAACTTCTTCCCAAGTAACACACATCAGCTTAACTAAAATTTCTAGTTGCCATCACCAGTAAGAAATGATTTGTCAAGTCTTAGCTGATGAAAGTATTTAGGAATGTACTATTTTTACATTAATAACAAATGAAAACAATTCTTACACAACAATGGCATGATTGTTTATTTCTCTGAATACTAGTAATTGATGCTCCAATAAAAATGAGATAGTTATTACAATTCTCTACTGATAACTGTAATTTAACATTTTATTGTTACTAGAAAGCAGTATTTTCCTGCTTTCTGGTGATGCTTAAGGGAAATTAAAATAGGTCTGGATGTGGCAAACTAAATATATAATGACCCCTCTACACAAGCTTGTTGACTGTCCAAATGGCTACATGCCCTGTACTGTTACCACTCATAATTCATCTCAATATGAGAAAACTCAGCCTGCAGGGTGAAGAGAAAACAGCATTCTTATAAATTGTAGGTGGAAATGTCAATTGGAATTGAAAGCAAAGAGATATAAGAGAGGACTTTTAGTTTATGTACTCTATATTGTTAAAATGCTTCAAAATGAGCATGTATTGCTTTATAATTGCATGTATACTGGTAATTAATTTTTTCTTATACTTTAGCCTACAGAGAATGCAAAAAGTAAGAAACAATAAGGGAAAAGTATAAACAATTTTGGAGGCCAAATCTAGGATATATTTCATGAAAAATAAACTAAAACCTCCATAGAGATCCTCATAATAAATTTTAGCATAACCATTTAATACATATTCAACAAATCAATTAAACTACCTTAAAAATATTACATAAAATACCTTATGATCATTTTGGTCCTTGATTTCCCTGAAAAAGCGAATATCTTTAATCAATCTGGATTTGATGTGTTCATCATACATAAACTGGCTAAATATATAGAACTTTTTTTTCAAAAACTGGTAGGTGAAATTAACCTATAAAATTAAAATTCAAAAAATTGGAAAATGTTAATATAAAAATTTTAAACCAATGTTACCGAATAACTATTACAAAGTCTAATTTATGAGATTTTATAAAATCTAATATTTACAAAAGCTAATCCACTTTGGAACTGAAATATTTAAATAAATGAAGAAGTTTTTTATTGCCCAAGTTTATAGAACTTTCAGGAAGCTCCCCTTAAATATTTTTACAACGAAAGGAAAAGAAATTAGAAAATATTCTCACACTAGGACTAAGAACTGTTGTGAGAATCACAAACCAGATTCAACACTCTAGTTTTTAAGTCAGAAGCCAATCAGAAGTTTCTATGTTCCTCCAGCTATAAGATTCATATAACTAATCTTCATGTCTAGAATAACACTAAAGTAAGAAGCACGGTGGTTCTTTGAACTTTCCTGAAGATGATAGTAAACATTCAATAATACAAATATTCTGAGCACCTCTTAAGTGCAAGGCAATATGCCTGCTCTTATGCTAGACATGATCTTTGTCATCATGAAGTTTATAGTCTGACAGAAATGACAGACATTTTAAACAAGTATATGTTAAACAAATTATTAAATCTCAACTGCAATAATTTCTAAAATGAGAAGTGTGGGTGTTCTGAAAATGAATAACAAAAGGCATTGACCCTGAAAAAGAAGGATCTGAGCTAAGATTAAAGTCAAAATAACGTAAGAATAATTCTTACCTACAAATGAAAGTCCTGTACTAAATTCCACCCACCACCCTCAAATACTAATTGTTAGCAAATATATGCCCTTTTTAACAGTCTTCACTTAGCCAGTTATGGAAATGGATGGTTTCTCAGAACTTTCCTTGTGGTTTAAACATTCCTTTTTCTTGATCACCTTAGTAGTACTATAGTAGTCTTAGTAGTAGTCTCTTCATTATCCTTCCCACTCCTAACAGTGGGTAAATCTGCCAGCCTCTGATCTTACTCTATGCTCACTTTATCATCAGACATCAGGAATTTACTTTCATTAGTGCGATTAACTGATTATGACTATATTCCCTGCCAGGTTATAATTCTTATGAAAGGAGGAAATAGCTGTTTTTCTCACCTTACTGACCAACACAGTAAAATTATGACTATATTCCCTGCCAGGTTATAATTCTTATGAAAGGAGGAAATAGCTGTTTTTCTCACCTTACTGACCAACACAGTGCTTTACATATAAAATGTCTATGATTTTATCTGTTAATGAATGTTTGATAAATTTATTTATCCTTTTATTTATCTAACATGCCCTCTACATGGATGACTCCTTATTTTAAATTTGAAACTGACTTTACTTGTCTGATTTCCATATTGGTAACCACTAAAACAGAGCTCCAATTACATCACTTATCAGCTCAAAGCATACAAGTTCAAGTGATTTCCTCAAGTGAGTGAATGCCCATCTCTAAAAAAATTCAAAATATTTTTAGTGAATTCCTATTTTTATAGCTACCATATAATTATTAAGCTCCCCCCAAAGAGCATTAACTGACATTTAATAAACTGCTATCAATGATTCACTTTCAAAAGCAACTTTCAAAAAATATCAGACATTTCACATAAGTAAATATATTTATGTTGACGTTCTCAACCCTCCAATGCTATTTATAATGGTTACCCTGAGATAAGATATTCTAAAGGGCTTTTTGTATCACAGAGCTTCCATCACATCCAACACAATTTTTAGTGCCAGACATTTTCATTATACCAACCAGAAAAGTGGCAATTCAGGTATAATATAAACAAGGTAGGTTGACCAGAATATTTTTATCAGAAAACTATTTTCCAAACTATCAAATTAAACAAGGGTATATTACCCATCCAACACCCCATAAAGGTTCTTACTGTTGTATTCATGATTCCTGTGCCATGCGTTCGAATTGAATTAGCAATATGTCGAATATTAATAGTGTTCAAATGTTTGTTATTGCTTGTTCGTTCAATAAAAATCTGCAATGAAACAAACTTATGGTAAATAACAACACAAACCACAGCAAACACTGGTCAGTTATCCAAAGAAAATTTTAGAATTTCAATAAAGATAACTTAATTGGGAAGTCATTTAAGAGAATACAATCAAAGCAAAGGAATAAATAAGATGATCTCTAAGCAACTATTTTTTCCATTGTTTATTTTACCAATTTTCACTACTGAGAATCAATTCCTTGCCCCTCAGTCTTCTACATATATATCTACCCACAGAAAAAAAAATTTTCCCCTAAAACCCACTCACCTGATTGTTGAGATTATAGAGGTATCGAGACACAAATATATGAATGTTTCTCATAATTTCCAAAACATCTAGGCCCTACAAAACAATCCACACAAAAGTTCTATTATTATTAAGGTAATCAGACTTGAATCAGACTATGACATTATGTTTCCCAATTTTGTAATTATTAAAAAAAATAATTATACAAAAATTATAACCAAAGGTTAAAAGAGCCTTCTAACATGTACTACCGAGACTATCTCCTGGGGAAACCTGGCTGCTTGTTATCTTATCCCTTTTGTAATAGACAGGAAAGTCAAGTTTAAATATTCAAAGATCCATGACTCAAAATCATTTCCCACCATCCTTGAGACTATTTTTGTCTTTCCAGGGATCTCTTCTATATTTTTTACAAAGTAAAGTAATGGCCAGATTTTAAAAGGTAGTTAGGATATATGGTGATACTTATAAAATACATACTATTTTTCAGGTACTGTGCATGGTTTTTTATATGTAATTCTCAAAAAATTAGGTATTAGTCTTCTAAATTCCACAGCTGAAGAAAATAAAGCTAAGGGGATTCTTCAAGGTCAAACAGCTAGGAAGAGCCAGAACCTAGAGACTTTAGAAAGTCTAATTCAAAAAAAAAAAAAAGGTCTAATTCCAAATTCTTATACTCCTTTTAATTACACTAGACTACCTTTAGTGTACAAGTTACCTATTAATATTAAGAATCCTTCATTCTTGAGTTAATACTCTAATACCTAATGGTATCACATAAATCAAGCTTGTCCAATCCGTGGCCTGCAAGGCTGCATTCTGCCCAGGCCAGCTTTGAAAGCAGCCCAACACAAATTCTTCAACTTTCTTGAAACACTGAGATCTTTTTGTGATTCTTTTTTTAGCTCATCAGCTATCATTAGTGTTAGTGTATTTTATGTGTGGCCTTAGACAATTCTTCTTCTTCAATGTGGCCCAGGGAAGCCAAAAGGTCGGACACGCCTGAGATAAATCGCTCTACAGCTTTTCTAAATGGGGCTCAAAATACCTCTTTTTGTTTTTATAGCTTTTCTCATGTTTTAATTTGAAATTACCATTACTCATTCTTAGTACTACTAGCTATAAGTACATGAGCTGAGACTGTTTCTATTTATTTTTGTAACCCTAAACATAATCCAGTGCTTAGCTATGTTTTCAGTAACTAATAAACATACGTAAATGAATTGAAAGGATATATATACTTATTCTGGAAATGGTTCCTGCATGCAGCAGAGGATGAAGGAAAAATTATGACCCTCAAATTTTGGAACTGGATAAATGTTTTTTGGTAAATATATTATCTAGATTATCTTAGAAATAATTACATGCAAATTAACTGAAAATAAACTTTTGTACTCAGAAGATACTGTCAGATTGATAATTAGCTCACTAAATTGGTGAAGCTAAATGCTTCTTCACAGTCCTCATTTTACAAACAAATGCATTTATAATCATATAAATCTAACCATTTTTCCGTAAGACATTAAGGTTTATATATTATATCTAGGTTTAGAATTCTTAACTGTATGACCATGACTAAACTTTACACAATTCTATAGAAGTCACCTCACTATCCCAATGTCTCTGAAAAGCCGTATCTAAACCTATGTAACAGACATACTTTGAATTTTTTGTGCTTCACTTTAGTGAACTTTGCAGGTGCTGCACTGTTTACAAATTAAAAGTCTACAGCAAATCTGGACTGGACAAGTCTAACTGTACCATTTTCCCAACAGGCTCAAATGATGGTTAGCATTTTTTTTAGCAATAAAGTAATTAGGGTATGTACACTTTTTTAGATAATGCTATTACACATGTAAGGATGACAGTATAATGTACATATAAGTTTTATATGCACTGGGAAACCAAAAAATTTGTGTTACTTGCTGTATTATGATATTAGCTTGATTGCAATGTTCTGCAATATTGTAATGGTCTGCAAACCTATCATATTTCTGAGGTGTGCCTGTATTTCCAATGTTCAACAAAAGGTGAAGTATAAACAGGAAGTCTGCGCTAAATTATTTCATAAAGCAAATGAGCACCATCTAATTTTTATTCTTCTCAAGTATGAGGTTTTATATAGGAAGTATTTTCTTAAAAATAAACATGTAATAAAAAAAAGATTTCTTAAGGAAATACTGTTACATGCTATAATCAGACTATGCTAGAAACACTATACTCCATACCTGTTCCAAAGTCTGACTAGGAAGATGTGCCTCTGTCATGACCAATCCGTACCGCTGAGTAGCCAGATTCCTCATTTCACTGTAAGTGGCCCAGTCATGAAGGGCTACTGTTGTTAGGTTGTAGAAAGTCTTATCTAGGTAGTGAGTTACATAAGCTACCAAAAATAAATAAATAAATTCAAACCAATCTTGATTTGCATTCTTCTAATAAACAGAACATTTTTGATTCATGAGAAAGTAGAAAAAAGAAATTAAACTAAAAAAGCAACAACCTTTCTTTGAACATTAAATTTCTTCCTTTAAAATAAGGAGCTAGGGGAAGCCGGAATCACTCAGTGGGTTGGGCGCTCACTTTGCAGCACCGGAGATCGAGGATCGAATCCCGGCCCCGGCCCGTGCGGACCCATATGCTGAACTGGGGAGTTCCCCCAGTTCAGTTCTCTCTCTGTCTCTGTCTCTCTATATATATATCTCTCTCTGTCAAAAACAAACAAACAAACAAAAAATAAGGAGCTAAAAAATAAAAATGAAGAAAATAAAATTTTCTTAAATAAATGTACTAACACAAAAAAGATACCCTCCAAGTTCTGTTTTTGTTATTACTTTTACAGTTAGGGCAAAAAGATACAGAATATGATTTTAAAAAGGAAAGCAGAACACTCACCTCGAATGTCAATGAAACGATTGAAAAACCGAATTGGATTCAGAGAGAAAAAAAGGGCCAGGTCTTTCATGCCAACTTTGAAAGGATTTCGATCATCCAGCTTTAAATGAGTGTGCACAGAAAGTCGTAGATCCTTCTCTATTTCTTTGCACAACTTGTCCAGCAAATGCTATTCATAAAAGAATTATACCTTAATTTTTCAAAATGTTATTCTAATTGTACTGTTCCTCTAGGTATCTATGCTTTTAACTATTAAGAGTTTTATAATCAATGCAGTGATGAAAAAAATTGTCAAATTGCTTTAAGCATCTAAATATTCTATGGCAAAATATTATTTTTATTGGGAAAGTGAAAATTACCTTGCTCTTTATTTTAAACTAATCATTTTTCTGACTAGAAAGCAGATAAACTCTAAGCTTTTATTTTCATTAATACTTTAACACCTTTGAAAGAAAATCAAAAGCTAATGCCTGATGGCTTTATTATAAGGACCATGAATATATACTATAAAGCACAAAATTTACTAGAACAATCAACAAAGGAAAAAAGGTCCTTAGAACATGCAAGAGAGGCAAACTAATTTTTTTTATAGCTTTCTTGTCATAATCATTTAAAATGACAAAATTCATTGAGCTAAAAGTAATGAAATTCATCACGTTTTCTTGTCTACCACAGAGTTCTAAATACTGGCAAGACATGTATTTTATTATCTATTATAAAAAGAGTACTTAATACATTAAATTGTATAAAAATTTCCATAATCTTATCAAACCTGAATCAGGTTTGAAGTTTTCTCACCTTTAATTCCTCCCTCCAAATTAAAATATCGATAGAAATTTATTTTTAAAGAAACTGGTGCTTATAATACAGACTTCATTAAAACGTTACACAAGTATTTTTTTTAATATGTAATTTCTTCCTTTCAGTTAGCTCTCCAAATGAAATTCAACAAAATACTGATAGTCAAGTGGCCTTAAACTTTATTACCATTAGCAGAATTCAATATTCTAACCAATTTTGATTTTTATTCTTCTAATAAACAGAACTTTAAATTCACATACACTATTTACTAAAGTAAAAAATCTGTTCTGTCAAATTCTCAGTCTGGTATCTATATAAAAATTAGGAATTATAGACCAACTTAAGCACAACAGTGATACTGTAACTAAAAATCTTTTTTTTTCTAGATAGTGACTGATACATAAGTTTTAAGTATCTGAAAACCTGCTTCAATCCAAAAAGTTTTCTAAACATTGCATTCCAAATACATGTTTTAAGCTTTTCAATCTCAAATTCGATGTTACCTCATTTAAAATGTCCGTAACTTCTTTGTCATAGCAATCCAGAAGTACTTCATAGGACTCTAAATGCCTTGCATGCATCATAGCAGGCACACAGTCGCGTAAAGCACTGAACATGTACTAAAAAAAAAATCAGAATGTCCATGAATTTATAGAAACCAGATCTCTTAAATAATATTACAAAGTTCAATTCTCTCTCCTGAAACACAAAAACCTCAATCTAAAGTTCTTTTTATACAAGTGTTATAAATAGAAGTTGGATTTTATTCTCTAAAGGATATATGTTTGTTTTTTTTTAAGATTTATTTTATTATTTTGAGAGGAGAAAAAGAAAGAAGGGGGAGGCCCAAGAGCAGTGTCCAATGTTGTACATCATTAGTTGTGCCATGGTTTCATTCCACACACGTGAATGTGGGGCCCGTGCAGGGCGGGAACCAAACCGGGGACCTCCTGCATGGAAGGTGAGAAGCTTCACCACCAAGCCATCCTGGCAGTTACCAGCTGAGACGCAGCTCAGCGAATAGATTTGCACAAGCCAGGAATTGAACCCCGGATTCACTTCAGGATTGCGAGGCAAGTGCTTAACCACTGAGCCATCCCAGCATCCCAAAAGCAATACTTTAAATATACAAAAAAATTCACATTCACTTATTCTTTCCTATCTTGAGCATTCAAATACTTATTTCCAAAAAGAAATACAAAGATCTGAATAACATATATCTTGCTCACAAATTATTGTAGACAATTGTGACATAAATTAAAATCACGTGAAATGAGAATGATTAGAAATATGTGAAGAGTTAAATATACTAAAATTAATTTTAATATTAATATAAAATTTAACTAGACTATGTAAATGCTTATTAAATATATATAGTATAGTATAAAACAGCATTAGCAGTCAATTTTTAAATGATTTATTAAATCAAATTATCTATTTTAAAACTAATTAGAATGAATAGTGACTAAAATATGATGGGCTTATTCATCATATTATTCTTTACTTACATGTCAAATGATCTATTTTAAAACTAATTAAATGATTTATATAGTGACAAAACTGACAGGTTTATTCTTTACATTATTCTTTACTTACGTGTAATCTGGCTGCATCAACTGCATTTTCATATACGTCATCTAAATAAATTGGGAAGACAGCTCGATGCCAGTATAAAAAGCAACAGTCACATTGTGTTCGGATTCTACAATGTAAAGTAGTAATTAGTGGTACCAAAACTGAAGTACCCCCAAAAAAATCTTACTAATTTTTGCATTGCCTGCATGACTTAACCCAAAATTAGTACATAAAAGCCACAAACATTTCAAATTAAACAAAGGTAACAAAACACTCCAATACCTGACATTGTCAGAATTCTGCATATACGCTTTAGTTTTAAAGAATACTTGAAAAACAATATAGGTAACTTTTAAATAGGAGTTAAAAATAAATTTATTTTCAGTATCGTTTGATATATGTAGACTTACAATACTTGCATCATATGCACCATTTTACCTGTCTCAAGATTAAAAAATAGAACTTCTTAAAAAACTGTACCTGCCCCCACCCCCAAAAAAAGTTATACTTAATCTGTCTATATTCTTAGCCAAGTGACTACTTCAAGCCTTTGGAGCAACAAAAAGATCATTAAATTATCTTATGATGAAGCATTCACTATTTCTTCCAAGCACGGAATGTTAAATGTCACTACTACAAAAATCTCAGTTTCTCAGAACAAAAACATTAAGTTATAAATATAAGCATTCGATGGAAACTGCTGTAACCTTAATTTGACTGGGAATTAAAATTCAGAAGACTTATTTTCCCTTCAAGAAACTTATCACTTACCCTTAATAATAATAATAAAGCCAAAAGGAGCTACAAATAAGCCATTTAAAAACAAATTTGCCTTAGTAACTGGCTACAATATTATTCAAACTAAAATTACAGAAGACTATTTGGCATGAATCTCTCTAAATCTCTATAAATTGATGAAGCCTTATTAAAAAGTAACAATTTTAAACATCCACTGAAGATACCCATCACAACTACATTATGTTGTCTCATGTGAGCTTTTTTTTTAAATATTTTTTTATTTTTGACAGAGAGAGAGAGAGAGATACAGAGACAGAGAGAGAACTGAACTGGGGGAGCTCCCAGTTCAGCATATGGTTCCGCACCGGCCCGGGGCCGGGATTCGATACCCGGTCCCCGGCGCTGCAAAGTGAGCGCTTAACCCACTGAGCCATCCCGGCTTCCCCTCACGTGAGTTCTTCCAGAAGCTACATCCTTACTGTAGAAGCAAAGCTAAGAAATAGGATCCCTAGTCAGAGTCTCATTCTGGTCACACTAAAGGAATTAAAGAGAGGAACTAATGGCCTATCTGGATTATAGTTCTTCTGCTGTGCCAAAAGAAAATCAATGTTTCTACTAGCCCGACCTTTTGAATATCATTACATATTCCTACTTACCTTTCTCTAAGTTCACTAATAAGATCCAGCTTTTTCATGACTACTTGAAGTGGAAAGAGTTCTTCATCTTTAAATGTTTTCTGTCAGGGAAAAGAAAAAGAGGCAGAGAAGTTGCAGTCAAAGTAAGGACATATTTCTTTGGGTCAATAGGAAGGGAACTGTGAAATCTCAGATCTCATTTTTACTACATAACTATTAGCAATACACTTACCAATTGTGTGCCAACACTTAGTGCCAAAGAAACAATAAGTCGTCGCTGCTTTGTGCTTGGTCCATTTAGAGTGTTTTCAGCCAAAACTAGAGCAGAGAGCACATCAAGACGCTGTTCGCTATATTTTTTGTCAGAAATTACTCTTTTCTTAGAGATAAAAGAAAATAGGAGATATCAGTTTTATTTCTGAAGCAATAACAAAAGACTCAGAAGAAAACCTTCTCAATAACCTTTTCCATGATTCACTTTAAGAGAGCTTCAACAATACTTTCCCTGTTGAAATTCTTCTGATAATGTTATATGCTTTACTACTTCTCTATCATCATTTAGCACTGTCAGGGATAGCAAATGTATCAGGCACACATTAAAATTTCCATATCAAATTAACAATTAAATCATTTCTTGAAAAAAGATGTATCATATTTTAAAACTGCATACTTTAACAGAGGTGTATTAATGTTTTACGTGCTGCAAGTTCAGAGTAAGATAACCCTGATAATCTGAAGGAAAAATCGTAAGATACCATGAAAATAAATGACCAAGAATATTGTTTGAAAAAATAAAATAAACAGGCTAAACTAGAAAACATATAAAGCAACAGAAGAGGAAACTAAAAAGATAATTATACTGAATACATTATCACTTTCATACCTTGGCCACAGAAATAGAATTAAGAGCTTGGTGTTGAAGGTACTGTGTTATATGTGAAACTGAATCAGCCACAACCATGCTTCTCCTGTAGAACATATGCTCTATTGCCTAAAAAAAATCAGAAGTAAATCTGTAAAAGCCAACTCAAAACTTTTAGGCAAAATTACACAATATCTTTATGACTCTGGACTAGATAAAGAACTTTCTAATGAGATGCAAAAAGCACTACCATAAACAATAAGGTTGTTAAATTCAACTATAATAAAATTAAGCATTTCTGTTCATCAAAGGCATTATAAAGAAAATAAAAAGGCCAGCTAATGTATGAAAAAATATCTGCCACATATAAGGAATTAGTATTTAGAATATATCAAGGGGAAGCCGGGATGGTTTAGTGGGTTGAGCGCTCACTTTGCAACGCCGGGGACCGAGGATTGAATCCCGGCCCTGGCCTGTGCGGAACCATATGCTGAACTGGGCGCTCCCCCAGTTCAGTTCTCTATCTCTGTATCTCTGTATCTCTGTATCTGTAGCGCTCTCGCTCTCTCTCTCTCTCTCTCTGTCAAAAATAAATAAAAAATAAAATAAAAATAAAAAAAAAATATTAAAAGAAAATATATATATATATATATATATATATATATATATCAAGACCCCAAATGAATGACAGATTACTTTTAAAGGGCAAATAACTTAACAGAAAACTGAAAAAAAGACATGAACAGATTTTTCATGGAAGAACAAACAGTTAATAAATTTTGGAAAGACACTATCATTAACAATCAGGAAAATGAACATTAAAAATGCTAATTAAATCTATTTATACCAATTAATCTGCAAAAAAAAAAAAGAGCCTGCTAATATCAATGTTAACCAGATGGAGGATAGGGGGAAGTCTAATATCACTGTGGGAGGTCTATAAACTGATATAACTACTTTGGAAAACAATTTGGCATCATCTTAAAAAAAGTTGATAGCAATTTACTCATAGTAGTATACAATAAACTTAGAAAAACTGTAGCACAGCGGTCCCCCACCTTTTTGACACCAGGGACCAGTTTCGTGGAACACAATCTTTCCACGGATGGGGGCAGGGTGGGGTGGCAGGGGAAGGAAGGGAATGGTTTGGCGATGATTCAAGTGCATTACATTTATTTTTATTATTATTACATTGTAATGTCTATCTGTATTTGCAGCTGCTCCCCAGCCCTAGTATCACTGCCTCAGCTCCACCTCAGATCATCAAGCATTAGATTCTCATAAGGAGCATGCAACCTAGATCCCTCGCTTACACAATTCACAACTTGGTTCACACTCCTATAAGAATCTAATGCCACTGCTGATCTGACAGGAGAGGGAACTCAAGAGGTAATGCAGCGAGCAATGGGGAGCAGTTGTAAATATAGATGAAGCTTTTGTTCACCTGCCGATCACATCCTGTTGTGTGACCTGGTTCCTAACAGGCCACAGACCAATACCAGTACATGAACATAGGGTTGGAGATTCTTGCTCTAGCACAAGTACACCAAGAAACATATATAAGAGAACAGCAACATTGTTTGAAATTGCAAAAACTGGAAATAACACAAAAATCCATCTAGGAAAGTTACACGGCAATGAATCTGAAAGAACTACAGCACTCATCCCAACATGGATAAGTTCAAATACAAAATTTTGAGTAAGAAACAGGCAAGTCTAAAAATATATGAAGTATTACCCCATTATTTTGAAAAATAACTAAACAATGAATGATTTATAGATTCATCTTTATGTAGTAAACTAAAAAAAAACAACAATGGAATAAGCATAAAATTCAGGACAATGCTTTTCCTCTGAGGGGGCTTTGGAAATAGAGGTAATATTCTATTTCTTTATTGGGGGTGGTGGGTTTTTAAGTGCCTATTATTTTTTAAATTATGCTGCTATATTAAATATATATGTATCTATACATGATTATGCATATATACACTTCTGTAATTACATGTAACTGATAATATAACAAAGAAAAAAACAGCTAAAAATCCAAAAGCACAATCTCAAAAAAAACTCTATTTCCCAAGCAAATCTAAAGGCCATTATTAGCAGAGATGTACTGGCAAATCTTAATTTCAGTTTTTATAAAGATTAAGTGGGTTCCACTGCCTAAGGGATTTTTAAAAAATTTATAAATAAAGAGTATGCTAGGGGAAGCCAGGATGGCTGAGCGCTCGCTTTGCAGCCCCAGGAATCGAGGCTTGAATCCCAGCCCTGGCACATGCGGACCCATGTGCTGAACCGGGGAGTGCCACCAGTTCGGTTCTCACTGGGGTGAGACCCTGGCCTGTTTTCTGCCCATATCCACCTGTGGAATGAAACTATGTGGAAAAAACCAATGATGTGCAACTATGGAGACTGTTCTGGGCCCTCCCTCTTCTTTCTGTCTCTGTATCTCTCTCTTTCTCTGCCAAAAACAATAAAAATCTAAAAAAAAAAAAAAGGAGTATGCTAAAAAATATTTTACCATATTTCCAGAAGTATACACTGGTTCTTAATTTGTTTGATCACTCATATAAATAAGTAGAGTACTATTAAATCACAAGATTACAGCACTTTCTCTTTATTACAAAATAATTAGCCTCATGGTGACTATTTGCATATGCATTTGAACATTATAATTTATGTTCAAATGATTTTTTTTTAACTCATGCACATGCTTAAAACTTACACAAGTAAAACTTTACTAATATTTAGGCTTACCTTTTCATTTTCCATCTTTCCTGTCTCGCTACAAGTTAAATTTTAATATAGTTTAAATATATTGGCCATTCACAGAACATTATTCAGAAATTTCAGTGGCCAGTTCCCTTCTCCAACTGAGAGATAAGTACACTTTCCCATAATTTTTTATGTTCATATAATCAAAAAGTAAAATTCTACGAGATCATCCTAACTGAAATTATAATGGCAAGGTAAAATAATCTAAAACCCACCTTGAGAAGTTCAACAAGCCTGCATAATGCCTTAACTGAAGTTTTGGTCATTGGCTTTTGCATGGACATGTAGAGATTCATCATGGTTTTAATAATGGTACTAATACTATATGCATATAAGAAACCCTATAAAAATAAAACAAAACATTGATTATAATCACAAGATTTAATTTCATGATTTCACTCTCTATGTAATAATAATTATTCCTCAACTTGCCAATAACTAGTATTTCCAAAGTTCATTTTAAAGTCAGGTCTTATGATTTTGAAATACTCTTCCTCACAATATTATACATGGCAGTCAAGTTTCAAAGCAACCCTTAAAAATTTATTCAATCCATCATATACCAGGTTAGTACTGTGGAAATTATATTGTATAATTACAAAGAATCCTTCCATTAAAAAAAAAAAAAAAAAACCCTTCAGAGAATTTGGATGTCAGAAAGATAACTTAATCATCCTTATCTTACCTGCCGAGGAGGAAGATACAGACTCCTATCTGCTGCAGCTTAAGACAAGAGCTAAGGACTCCAAGGAACTAGGAATTGAAAAATTAGAAGGAGAAAGAAAGCAAGAAAGCTGCTCTCTGGCCAATATACAGATCCAAAGGTATTTTAGTTCCAAGCTAATTCCCCTTTTCTTTTTCATCTAAGCCAATTCCCACTGTCCATCTGCTATTATACCCCTGCCTTCTTTGGTACTAATCAGACTTTCCTCCTTCAAAGGGGGGTGGTGGGGGAGGAAAGGGGATACAGAACTCCTGGGCTGATATCACACAATTACCTGATGGTCAATAATTTGTGAAGAATGTATATGAAGGATGTATACTATTTAAAAAATCTAAATGGGAAAGGGGAGGTCTGGAGTCTGTTTCTGTTAGTGGTAGAATAAATAATTTGGACCAGCCTTCCTTCTGACAACAATTAGAGAATCTGGGCAAAACATATTTTAAATCTCCTGGAAGGCATCAAAGCTACCATGAAAATAAGGAAATATAAGACCAAGATCTGGGAGAAGACAGAAACTGAGAGAAGTGAGCCTGGTCTTTGAGGCTGCTTTCCCTTAGAGATATCTGCCTATTCCAAATAAGAAAAATAAAGACAGAAGCGAAACATGTAGGGGAGGAGATACTCAGGCTCAGGTGGGATCCTAAAAAACTATCCCCTAAAAAGTAGGAGTAAACTAGGAAAAACAACAGCCATCACAGGACACAGGTCCCATTTCAAAACATCCCAATCTATGACTGGGGTGAGTTGATCTGTGTTACTAGTTGTCCTAGGCTAGATGTGTACCAGAAGCAAAGATAAATCTCTACAGAGGAATAAAAACTATATCCATATCCTCACATCATCTACATTTTCTTGTACGTAGTGTAGCACTCTATAAAAAAAATAACCAGGCATACAAAGAGATGGCATATCCCCAAAACCAAGAGAAACAATAGACTATCCAGATAATGAAATTATCAGACATGAGCTTCAAAATAATTATGCTGAATATGTTGAAGGAAATAAAACACAAAATTATTTAGAATAGAAATGGAAACTATAAAAAATGAACTAAAAAATAACTAAAATTAAAAACTCAGTACATGGGTTTAACAGCAAATTTGACATAGCTGAAAAAGAACTGGAACAGAAAGAGAACAGAACAGAAACAGTACCTGAAGACTTAATGGCTGAGAATTTTCCACAAATTCCAAAAGCTCTACAATCCTAAACGGCATAAGCACAAAGAAAACTACACCTAGGTGCATCAAAGCAATACTGGTGAAAACCAAAAAGTAAATCTTATAAGCAAATAAAAAAGATATGTATTGAAGCCAAAAGACAATATAATGGTACCTTTAAAAGCTGGTGGGAAATCCTGCCAACCTAGAATTTTATACATAACAAAAGTACCTTCAAAAATGGTTGAAATAAAGACATACGGTAGACAAAAACAATGATAATTCATTAACATGAAATACTAACAGGTGTTGCACAATAGAAGGATAAAGATGCATAAAGAAAAGCAAAACAGAATGGTAAAAATGTGGGAAATCTAAACTGCCTATAAAACCAGCAGCAGCAGCAATAATACCGGTAATACCTCATGAGGATTAAAATACTATATAGAGAAACAAAATACACAAAGTGAGAGGTGGGTAAATAGAATTAAAGTGGTTTAAGATCCTCACACTGTTTTGAAAAGAAAACTACTAATTTATATTGGAGTTGAATGAGTAAATCATGTATCTTAAAATCTCTACAGTAATTAGTTAAAAAAAAAAAAATAAAGAAAAAGAAAAAGAATAAACCAGTATTCAACTTCAAAAGACAACAAGAATAAAAATAAAAGAACAGGTCTTTAACAAATGATACAAATAGAAAACAACCAATCGGGTGGTAGTTTTAAATCCAAATATTATCAGTAATAATAATTTTTTTTTTAAATAAAAAAAAATTTAAAAAAGCAATTTGATAAAACTGAGAAAAAATGTATGCTACTTACAAGTAAGCACACATTAAATATAAGGAGCCAAACAGGTTACAAGTAAAATGATCAAAAAAGACACAAAGTGTAGACCTCAACTAACAGAAAACTGTTATAGCTATGTTAATATCTCACAAAAGAATCCTATGACAAAAAGCATTACTAGAGATAAAATGGGACATATCATAATTCAATTTACCAGAAAGATATCACAATTCTAAATATTATGTACTTACTGAGTCTCAAAATATAAAGAACAAAAACTGACAGAGCCATAAGGATAAAACAACAAATCCACAATAACAGTGGTGATTCCAATCCAATTCTTTTTGTAACTGATAGACTATGCAGACAAAATCATTAACAAACATGACCTACTCAACATATAGAGCACTACAACCAACAATACAAATTGCATTCTTTTCAAGAGGCCACCAAGTGTTTACCAAAGTTTATCATAGGCTGGGCCATAATGCAACTCTCAACAAATTTCAAGGTACTGAAATTATTTTAGTACTGCTAGAAATCAGTGATAAAAACGTAACTAAGAAATCCTCACATATTCAGGTATTAAGAGATCTCTTTCAAAATAACTTATATATCAATAAAGAAATCACAATAAAATTTTTTTAATATTTTAAACTAAAGGATAATGGAAATACAACACAGCAAAATTTAGGAGATACAGCCAAAAAAGTCATACTTTGAAGAGAATGTAGAGATTTAAATACGTATATTAGAAAATCTAAATTAGTAAGTCACACCGATCCAAAACCTAATCAATTTCAATTAAAAAAAACAAAAACATTGCCTATCCTTTCCAGTTTTTTTGAAGTATAACTTCTTCTGCACATTATATTAACAAAGAAATGACCCCCAAAATATTCTAAGTAAGAGGATGCAACTACCTGTATAAAAACATTACATCTATTGGTGAGGTCTTCAGCAAATTTATCCATTCTCTGCTCTTTAGATAAAATAGATTCCATTTTCATCATCCATGAGCTCACAAAGACGTAGTAAGACTGTACATCTCTAACAAAGGAAAATATTGGGGTTACTCAGCACAGGAAAGAAAATTTATTTCCATTTCTTCATATTGGTTGGGATAACATATTTCAAAATACATATATACTTATATAATTTATTCACTCAGCAAATATTTGCTGAATGCCTACACAAGCCAGGCACTGCCTCTCAGTACTGAAAACAAAAATCAGTGGTAAAGAAAATAGACAAAAATTCATGCCCTTGTGAAGCTTTCATTGTACAAAGGTGAGTTGTATAATAAAGAAATCAGTAATTATTATATCTAAGATGTCACATGATATATGCTATGAAAAACTACAACAGGGAAAAGTGATAGGGACCAGGGGGGTTGCTACACTTTTAAATACAGTGATCAAAGAAGGCTCATTGAAAAGGTGATTCTGAGCAATATTTGAAGATGAATGAGTAATCCATGCACATATATGAGAAGAAAATTCTAGGAAAGTAAAAAACAAATGCAAAATATTTTAAAACAAAGTCTGTCTGGCATGTTTACATAATAACAAAGAAGTCAGTCTGACTGGAACAGAGAGCAAGGATGAAAACAGAAAAGGAGATCACAGAGGTTCAAGAGTGGGGGCGAGGAGGGGGTAGTGTTGGGGTAGTAGGGAGGGACTTTACATAAGACCTTGCAGGAAATAAGAACTTCAGTGAAAACCCATTAGACTAGAGCAAACTTGTCCAATATGCGGCCTGCGGACCACATGTGGCCCAGGACGGCTGTGAATGCGGACCAACACAAATTCTTAAACTTTCTTAAAACATTCAGATTTTTGAGTTTCTAGCTCATCAGCTGTCGTTAGACACCATTGCCCTAGAGGATTTGAGCTGAGTGACCTGATCTAACTGAAGAGGATCAGTATCACTTTAGTGGGTATGTTGAAAGTAAACTAAAAAGGGGACAAGGGTAAAAAAGGCACGAAAACCAGTTAGAACTCTACTGTGATAATGCAGAAGAAAGGTGATGACAGCTTGAACCAGAATAGAAGAGTGGAAGTAGTCAGAATCTGAATATAAAAGTTAATATTTTATTAAGTGCTTATAATATGGCAGCTATTGTACTAAGTACTTTATACAAACTAATTTGTTCAATCTTCACATTAACCTGTGAGGTAGAAATTATGATCTACATTTTACAATAGAGAAGACTGACACACATGTTAAGCAATGTGCCCAAGGTCATATAACTAGTACGTGAGTCAAGATTCAAGCCCAAATCTAGGAGCTTCCCCATCCTGAAAGACTATATCAATAATATAATTCTACAGGCTGATTGCAAACACTAAATCACTCTAACAATGCATATCAAATCACTAAAGACAGCAAGTTTTTAGCCCACATGCTGTTTAAACTATATTTTAAAAACTGTTCAAAAAATGGACAATTCCTTTTGTGGGATCTGACATTACCATTTAAAAACTGTCTTCTGTTAGGGCAGAGAAACGAACGTCCCAGTATTGCCAGTCACAATCAACTATGATAGCTCTTCAGGGCAAAGGACTGAAAAGATGCACCCGATTAAGATTAGAACCCCATACTGAATTTGTTGGCTAGCCATCCTGCCGAGCAACCTGATAATCAAGAATTTCAACCTGATAATCAAGAACTTCGACTGAAGAGGGATTATGCCAAAATCTTTAACAAATGTGTTTTAAGGACATTGAAACCCTACCATCAAATCTGAGAAAAATTATTTCTGCTGAGCTAAGAAATCATGAGACAAAAGACACCAATAATTGTACTTTTTGCTTCACCTCAAATATTTGACTTGTGGATGATTCCATTTAAGTCTGGAACAGAGAAAAAAGCAGGGCCCTAGGGAAATGCCTCAACTGTTTGAGGAGGAGGCTACTTTTGATCAGTACTCGGCAGGGACAATGTACAAGAGGGGACAGGAAAGTCTCCTGACAGAAGAAAGTTCTAGACTATGAAGCCCTCTCTGGCAACAATCATGGCAATAACGTTATGAAGGCTAACACACAGTCAAGAGTATTCACTCAGTTTTAGATCAGCGTATGCAGGATAAAGCAAAAGTTTGTCACTATGCTCATCACTCCTACATCCAGACCCCAGATGATCTTTGTCTCTTGTAAATATATACAAATGAAACTGCTTTAAGTTTTAAAAAGCAAGTTAACTGACAAAGAGAGACCAAAAATGGCCAAGGACCCTGTCAGATTGTCAGCTTCACTTCAAAGTACAAACAAACAACAAGAAATGCCTAAGGGAAAAAAAAAAATCTCCTGTCCCAGTATAAAGCATTAAATGGTATCAACACTTGTAAGTCAACTGGGGGTTTGAAATGAAGGTTCATACTTCTATTCTCTCAAGTCAAAAATACCAGTGTCAATATGGTTGTGAATGAAAAGCAAAATGCCGCAATCTACAAACCTTGGGCCCCACTCAAGAAGGTAGTTGGGGCACTTGGCCAGTTGGAGTCTAATGTATAGTGTGGGGCGGGGAAAACGGTCCCCAACAACTTCCTCCTCGATGAACTCTGAAGGCTGACCAGGACAGCTTTAGTTACCCCTCAAACTTTTTCTAAAACCTTAAACAAAGTTCATGCTCTTTGCATCATCTCCCCTCTCCTGAGTCTCACTTGAGTGAATTTTAGTTTTTTATAGCATAATCGCAAGAATTAAGAGAAAGATACTGCCCCCTTCAGTTCCACAGAGCTCTAGAGTGTATATCTTTGGAATCAAAAAATTTAGGAACAAAATTTTATCATGTGGAAGTCTTTGAAAGTCAACTTATTCAACCTTCTACCTAGTAAGACTCACTTCCCACAGCACTTCGGATGGGTGATCATCTATATTCTGCCCACATAGGTCTCATGAAAGCAAACGAGTGCAGTACCTCTCATAGCAGCCTATACAATGTACCTGCTGCAGAGGCTCCAGAGCAGGACTGGCATGGGTCTGCATGCCCTCTCTGATGGATACTTAGCTGTGTGACCTGGCAAAGTTCATTTCTCTAAGCCTCATTTTCCTTCTCCAAAACAGCATAAAAAATGATACTTCAGAGAAATAGTTAACAGCTTGTGCTCTAGCGTTGGACTGCCAGGCTTTACTCAACTAGTTGTTTAAATTTGGGCAAGTTTACTCTCTCTGTACTTCAGTTTTCTCATCTATAAAATGGCAGTGACAACAGTATACAAAGGCTGTCCAGAAAAACTCCACTCCTCATTCCTCTGGTTCCTCTTTGAAGGGCCAAACTATAGAGACTCTTCAATGAGTCTTCAAAAGGCATGGTTCTTCTGACCTCCTATTCAGCTTCATCTAGAGATGTTGCAGGTTTTAGACCTTAAAATATGGCACAACTAAACACCAACTATGATCTGACCAATAAGAATTCAATGGCACTACCAACTCCCATGCCCTATATATTGTAATTACCAGTTTCATAACCTGAGTATACTTGTTAATGTAATCTAAGTATGTATTGGCATTTTTAGCAACTGTATCCCATTGTTAAATATTAAGCCTCTGACAACTACCTTTTTAAAAAATTACTGCTACTAACATGATCCCTGTCTCTCCATCTTACTGAATTCATCTCTACTCTAAATCCAAACTTATGTCTTTATCCCTTCTCAACTATTTGACAATGTATTAGAGACTTCTGAAATCTCTGCCATGAGCTGTACTGCCTGAATTGAGTTGCTGTCAGTAGAAATACTGACTTTAATCATAGGATACTGAGATGCTTTAGAAATCTGCATTAGACATACTCCTCCCTCCACCGTTGTGCAGCAGTGGCCCAATTTCCCTTCAATAGTCCAGATTAACATAACGTGGATAAGTAGCCCTATTATCCTTTAATCATGTCACAGACACAGAGTAACCCATACATTACTCTCATAAAAATACAAATAAATAAAAGGAGTGCATCCACTACTCCAAAAATCATCACTGAATCATGGACAATGTTTTTAATGTCATCAAATGAAATCTACCATAGACTTCACTTTAAACAAAAAATATTGAATGCGCCTGACAAAATGTATACGTATGTATGCATATATATGTAGGTGTGTATGCATGTATATATACACCTTCAAAAAGTATAATTTGCCTAAACCTTAAACTAAGTTTAAGAGTAGACCATTTAAAACAAAATAAACTCCTAGAAAATGTATCTACTAGAGATACTCCAACCTTATTTTTAGTAGTAAGTATCTTTGATTATATAACTCACATGTTTTACATATATTTAGAATCAGTTTAAGATTTGAAAATATAAACTACCTAAATATTTTCATTACAGGTATTTATAAAACCTACTTGGTAAGTGATTGAGCTTTCTGCTGTAGGAAAGTATCTCTGTGTATTTTATTGGCTTGAAGACTTTTTCTGTCTAGAAGTTTTGCAGCTGCTGGTATCTTCTGGATCAAAAAATTATCAGGAAACCAAATAATATTAGCGGTTAGAGTGATGGCTGGTGCCTGAAATAGTAAATGTCAGGGGAGACAAATCATTAAATCCAGCTAACAATAAACTATTTAATAGTTTTACAATACACATGGAAGACTATTTCAAGAAAAATTAACCATAAAAAAATACTCATTAACATATTATGAGACAAATTATCTTATTATGGCACAAAATTATGGCATTCTTATTTCTGGTATAGAGTATGACAGTATTAATTCTGTCTAAATATTCAACAACACACCCACACATGCACACACAGACATTTAACACACTCATATGTTTTAAAATGAATAAAAATATGCAAAAAAAATCAAACAGAAATCTTCATGGCCTTTTACTTTCACTCTGTATTATTGAAAAAATCAATACCCAAGATAGCTGGGTTCTCAAGGTCATATATTACTTAATTATTCACACAAACTAAATTTCCTGTTTGTTTTTTTTTAATATTTTGTTGTTTGAGCGGTGTGAGATAGGGATAGAGATGACAGAGACAGAGAGAATGGGGAGGGCCCAGAGCAGTCTCCATAGTTGTACATCATTAGTTGTGATATGGTTTCATTTCACACAGGTGGATATGGGGCTGCACAGGGCAGGAACTGAACCAGGGGGCTCCCACATGGGAGGAAAGAACCTTTGCTGCAGAGCCAACTAACTGCACTGTAGTTCAGCATATGGGGTTACACAGGCCGAGGACAGGAATCAAACCCCAGACCTTGCAAGTGCAAGGGAAGCACTCAAATGCTGAGCTATCCCAATATCCCCTAAATTTTCAATTTTGAAATCCGGTGAAAATAGCAAAGATAGAAAAAAATTTTTTAAATAAATTTTCTCTACTTCAATAAAAAGAATGAGGGAAGCCGGGATGGCTCAGCAGGTTAAGCACTCTCTTTGTAGCCCAGGGGTCCAGGGATTGAGTCCCAGCCCCAGCCCATGGGAACTCATATGCTGAACTGGGGTGTGCTTCCCATGTGGGAAGCCCCCAGTTCGGTTCTTGCCAGGGCGAGCTTCCCATGTGGGAGGCCCCCAGTTCGGCCTCCAACTTATGGGGGCATACCTCCCATGCCAGAGGCCCCCACCCATCTGTGTAGAATGAAATTATGTCAAAAATTGATGACATACAACTATGGAGACTGCTCTGGGCTCTCCCCTTATCTCAGTCTCTGTCTGTCTCTGTCAAAAAAGAAAAACAATAAAATAAATATTTTTTTTTAAATAGTAAGAATGAATGGCAAGAAGAGGAGAAAGAAGAGAAAAAAAGTAATAACAGTAACAGAAAGTTAATGTATAGGGAAAAAATCTGGAAAAACATCACTAATACGTACGTATTTATATTACATGAAATTACAGGGTATTTTCATTTAGTATGTTATTTATTTTTGGAAAGCTTGGGTTTTTAAACAAATATATTTTATAATCATTACTATAAAAATTATTATTTTTGTAAGCAAGAATAAAATACATTTTAAAATACCCAATTTCACCCAAAATCTTTTTCACCTACTCAAATTGAAAAAAAACAAAACCAAAACAAAAGAAAAACAGTTCCAAGTTCTTACCTTCTTACAAATGTCCAATAAAGACTTATAAAACTTTTTATCAACAGTTCGAAAAATTTGAAAGTGCAGTACAAAGAGTCCACAAATTCCAACATACTTGTCTCTCTGGTCAATTTCAGAAGGCTCTCCTTATAAAATGACATGAAAGAAAAGCAGAACAAATATACTTAAATTTCTGCTCTCAAGAAAATGCAAACTTTATAAACAAAAATCAAAAAATGAACTTCACATTACCAAGTCTGGCTTCTACATTTGCAAATATTGAGCGAATACTATGTGCAAATTCTTCAGCAAAAGTGCTATTTTTTGACACAGATACTCCCCCATTGAGAGAATCAAACTGCTGCTCTATACAGGCCTAGAGAGGAAACATTTAAAGAGAAATTTAGACTCTCAATAATAAGCTATTAAATAGATTTAAACACAGTATGTGTGATAAACATCTACATCATTTCAATTTTACAAACACTGAAGTTCAGGATTTTACCTTAATCTAACCCAATATCCTTCAGAATGGAAAATTTGTATATACTTATATATTTGAGTACCAGTTATGTGAAAGTAATAGAACTGAACCAAAAACCTATAACTCAACATGAAGAGATACACACAATGATCTGTGATGTTTAGAAGATATATCTGATGAAACACTGAAAAACATGTCTTATTATTTACTTTGCGCTTTTAGGAGTAGAGTTTATTGTCTGTTAACAATTTCTTTCCTAGTACTTTATTATAGCATGTGTAGAAATGACTCCTGGAAAAAGAATCAGTGACAAAAAATTTACCTTTTAAGTCTAATGAATTAAAAGTTAAATTGAAACAAAAAAGAGCTGAGATCAAACTGTTAAAATTCTGATCATGTAAAATATAAATTTAGGTTATCTGGTAGTGGATTTTACATGAACTATAATACTATGCAAAGCACTGCTATTCAACAGAACTTTGTGATGATGGAAATGTTCTACATCACTGGTGTCTGATGTGATGGCTGGCCACAAACTACATGTGGCTATTTTCTCCCCCAGCTTTACTGATATTACTGATACATAACACATATAAGTTTAAGGTGTATAGTGTGATTAGATTATATGTGACTATTAAGCACTTGAAATGTCAGGATGGCAAAGAAAGTGAATTTTTAATTTCATTTTATTAATTTAAATTTAAATAGTCGCACCAGGATTAGAAGCTACCTGGGCTTCGAAGACCCAAATTATATTCTCTAAGCCTAAACAGACTATTAAAAGGCAGCCTTACAAACCTAAATCTTAAAAGTTAACAATAAACACAAAACTTAACACAACTACTAACTCGTATATATTATTCCTTGAATAGCTTTATGCTTTTACATAATTAAAAAAGAAACAACCCTCACCCCAAATACTACTAACACTATTGTTTGCTAGTAGATACTGAAATATTTTATTATAGTAACAATGTTTTAAGACAAAGCACTTTTAAAGAAAAACACATTCAACAGCATACTACAAAAGTGTTCTCCTATAATTCTGAGCTGAGTTAACGTAAACCCATTTACTATACCCCAATCGAGTTCTCATACCTGAAATATCATTCCATCAAGTAACTGCCCTTCTAGCTTTAGCAAGAACTTTTCAAATGGCTTTAATTTTTCTTCTTGAATTCCAAATTTTGAAGGATTATGATGAACAGATTTCAGTAACCTTGTGGAAGATCAGGAGAAAGACCATAAATCTGCCTAATTCTTAAATTAAAAATTTTCCCAGAAATCAAAATTCTGTATTTGTATTTCTTGTATGGCTCTTACATATCTGAAAATTTGGCATGCAATCCCTCTAAATATAGATCTTCAAGTCTTCTTAAAGGATCTGCACTATTTATATTTGTTTGTTCTTTACTAATACATTAACTATACAAATAACATTTTAAGTATTTTAACTGGCTCACCTTTTATACATAGTCCAGTGGTCTTTTAATGTGACATGATTATCGATAATTTCATCCAGGGTAAGCAAAACTGTTAGCAGCTCTCCCAAATGCTCATACATAGTCTGTCAAAAAACCTTTAATGATTACCATTTAATCACTAGTTAGAAGTTAAGCTTCATGTGGATTTTTAAACACATTCAAGCTAATTACTGAATTAAAGTGGGTAAATCAGCTTATTAAGCTACAGATAAAACTACCGTTCCACAGATGACATAATTAGCTTTAAACAGAGAAACACTTTGCCCAATATTTCAACTTTAATTGTAATAGTGTAGGTTTGTTTCACTGTCCAAAAAAGAGCACTTGGAGAATCTGCACTAGGCCACTACTGAGAAAAACTAAGTTACACTGGGAGTGGTCAGTTATGCCTCATCAATTTCACAAATGAAAGAAAAAAGAATCCTCTAAGAGTTTTGCTATAATTGTACTCCCCAATCACACACACAAAATATACATAGTAAAAATTAGTTTTACAGGTCAAGTTAAATTACTTTTACCTGAAAATGAACTCCAGTTGTCTCTATAATTTTGGGTGCAACCCTATAATAAAATAACACCCAAGTTAGAACAAAACAAAACAAAATTAAATAAAACACCACTCCTTTCATCAGTTTTTTACTGTAAAGAAAATGCACAGCAGCAGGGACACTTGGGATTTTAATATGTATTAATCTTAATTTAGGCTTTAGTCCCTAAAATTTAAGAGATTCATGGAATAACTACCACGTTCAACTTTCCTAAGAAGGGAACTAACTTGTACATACATAGTCTGGGCTATCCTTGCCTATACATGGACCCAACTCAATGGACAGGGATATGACAATATGTGGTCCATGTATAACCTTAGCCATTTACACCTAAAGGATCTAACTTGGGAGGGAGGTTAAAAAATAAAAAATACTCATTTCTTTCTATATTAGAATTTCCTAATTCCCAACTAGAATCTTTGTTATCCTACCCAAACTGGCATTTAGGAACTAGTCCTCTCTTTAGTCAGGTCTGAGTTGTCATCACTACTGAAAAACAAAACAATGTATACATCTAGGATGGGGGTGGCAAACCTATGGAACGCCTGCCCAAAGTGGCACGCGGAGCAATTATTTTGGCACATGGAATTATTGTTTTTTGTTATAAAAACATCCTATGCCTCTTATAGACATAAAAATAATCGATACCTCTATCTCACTCGATGGGTTGGCACGCGAGTCGAGCAAGTATACTCTTATTTCATAAACTTTGGCACTCAATCGCCAAAAGGTTCGCCACCCCTGATAGGATTATACCGAAGTCAAAAGCCCCATGATAATTCAATTTTACATCCCAGAGATTCAATTCACTCAACAGTATATAATTTAAGGCGGTACTTATATATCAAAGCACATTTACTTCACAAGATAGAATATTAAAAAAATTAAACACAAAAGTCAAATAAATTTTATCTTTTTCGGGAAGCAGTACAATGATGGGGAGTCCTCTTGAATTACACACGAGGTACTGTAGGAGGGGTTGGGAGAGCAATGCTCTCATTCCCTTCTTCAAGAGGAGAGTGTCAATGAAAGGGCAGAACATAAAATAACTAACTGAGGGGAAAACATGAGGATGGGAAACAGTTATCAGTTTATAAAAGAGTTAAGATGTGGCACGGCATAGGAAGAACAATGAATGGACTAGTGAACAAAAGAACACTACTCAAACTGCTATGGAATCTTGGCAAATAATTCCTTAGGGCCTCAATTATCTCTTCTCATAACTGAGAATTCCCTAGTCATATACCTAAACAGTTACTGTAAGGTTATAATCACATACACTCATGCACACTGCTTATTGATAGGGAGATTGTCTAAGAAATGCATTAGGCAATTTTGTCTTTATGCAGCATCACAGAGTACACTTACACAAACCTATATGGTATAGCCTACCATACACCTAGGATATATGGTATAACCTATTTCTCTGCAGGGGAGGAAAATAGTTTTCCCTCTACCCTCTGGGTTCATTGCTGAGATATCCCTGTAATAACAGATTTTATTTTAGTACAGAGAAGAGGACATCCTTACAAACAGAGATCTCCCTTACAAATGTCTTTTAGAGACAAACTTCTACATGGTTTTCAGAACTTCTCCCATGTTTGCTGTGTCTTAAAATTAGCCAGCCCAAAATAATCCTTATGCCAAACAGACATATCCTGTCACATGTGTCATTCAAAGTTGACCAAAACACCATTATGTAGCACGTGACTAGTAAGTGGAGAAATATGTTAAGTATAAAGTATTAATCATGCAAAATATTATTTTGTGATAGTAAGAATGGTAAAGACTCTTTGAAAATGTGATCATTTTTCTTGTAGGGCAGTGGTCCTCAAACTTGGAAGATCCTTCGATATACAAACTTTTTTCCATATAGATTCCCTAACCCCACTCCCTAAGATTCCATAGTTTAAGAAAAGTCTCATGTGATTCTATTGAGTCAGGGAACCATCAATAAAAAGGAGGGAGAAAAGGAATAAGGAGAGAGAGAACATAGTGAATTTAGCCTTTTTCTATATAATCAAATTTTTTTTAGGATTATTCTGTCAGCATTCTCATTCTCACAGATAATGGGTTCATTCATAATGTGTCTTATTAACCTATCATTTTTTATTCAACACATCAAGTAGTGTTTGAAATAACATGAGTATTCAAAGAATGCTGAATAAGTGAATGAAGGAGTGAATGAGTGAACAAACAACTTTAGGTCATTAACTAGTTTTAGAAAAACCATTTCTGCATCTCTATTATAAATGCAAAAATATTTCTAAAATCCATTACTTGTTACTGATATAGAGGGCAGCCAACTGATGGACTACATTCATCACCACTTCATAGCACCTGGTAACGAAACAAGACAGTTCCTGAAATGACAAGTAAGGTATTATTTTACAAAGTTGCTTTTACAATGTCTTTATTTCTGAATGAATTTTATGCTAAATGCTATACAAGAACAAAATCCCTAGTTTCCCAGTAAAAACTGGAGTTACCCTGCAGCCAGACAACTTCAAGCATCCCTCAAGCAATCAATTCTTAACTCACCTCCTGCATTCCAAGGTCATTTCTACCTCACTGCCCCCATAGCATTTCACTCATACTTCTACTTTAATTCTTGTTTTAGTTACTCATATAATTTCTAAATGACAGAGGACTGTCTCATTCCTTCTTTGAATAACCATTGCCTAGCATTGTGGCTAACTCTCAACTGCTTCTCAATAAATTTCTGTCCTATCAAATGAATAAGTAAATGTACATCTGAATGAATGAAGCTCAAAAGCTACCAGTTTAGAAAGTATGACAATGAGGGAAATGGGTCTCCAGAAATCACTCTGACCTTTTAACCTTATCCATAAACAGGCTTGGCACATAGCAAGTGAAATATTAATTATCCCAGGAATTATGTTCATTATTTAAAAAACTGGCATCTACCTAAAAATTTATTTTCAGAAGCTCACAACTTTTAAACTTACACAATTTGTATCCCAAAGTATTTAAAACCAGATTAAACCTATGCCTGTTCTAAATTTTAGGCTCTATGAGGACAGGAATTTCTGTTGGCTTTGTGCACTGCTATATCCCTAGCGCCAAGAACAATGGTTTGTAACATGCTAGGCTCATAAAACATTTGCTGAATAATTAAAAATGGAATGAGATCCAAAAACAATTTAAATGTTTCACTATTTTCTTTTTTTTTTTTTTAATATATTTTTATTTATTTATTTTTGACAGAGGGAGAGAGAGAGAGAGAGCGAGAACTGAACCGGGGAAGCTCCCAGTTCAGCACATGGTTCCGCACGGGCTGGGACCGGGATTCGATCCTCAGTCACCAGCGCTGCAAACGTGAGTGCTTAACCCACTGAGCCATCCCGGCTTCCCCACAATTTAAATTTTTGAAAATAAAAATAATGTATTTTAATTTTACTTAAACAGCTCTAGTTTTACATCTTATTACATTTCTAAAAGTTTAATAAAAGCAGAGAAAAGAACAGAAAATTCAGAAAATCACAAAATAAAAGGCAGAAATAAGTCCAGATATATAATAAACTATATAAGAAACAGAATTAACAAATTAAAAGACAAAGATTTTCAGATTGTATAAAAAAATCAAAATCCCAATACAGGCAATTTTAAAGAAACACACTAAAACAAAACAATACTGAAAGTTTGAAAGAATGAAGAAAGAAAATATTAATTCAATATCAGAGCTGGGGCACTGATTTTAATCTAAAACTAAATAAGACTTTCTAACATTACTACAATTACTGTTACATATATTTATATAATTATATATTATACACATTATTATCATAGCTTAAGAGGATCACAACATAACAATAAGAGTCAATTTGTCAGGAATGATAAATTTGTATTTACCAAATAAAATATCCTCAAAATATTACAGTGCAAAATTTGATAAAATTAGGGGGAGAAATTGACACATTCACTGGGGCCCTACAAATTACATTTCTTAGAATCCTTCCCATCAAGATTCCTATTAGGTTCTAACAACAGGTAGCACTAAAAGGAGACTAGAAGGCAGGAAAAAGACATCTATTTTTCCTGTTTTTACCAACGCAATTCAGGCAGGAGCAGCAGTTCACTCCAGCAATGGCCAACTGCTCTAGCCTTCTAGCCTCTTCCACCATTACAGACCAACCTCAAACTGCCCTCTCAAAGGTACCAGCAGCACCCAGGCAGCACTGCTTCCTCAGTATACAAGGGGAGAACCAAAAAATAATAATAAAAAGTATATAAAAACCGTAACGTATTTATAAGAAATTGTGTATTTATTCTAACATGTTTAAACTTCAGTCACTTTCAAAGTACTCTCCATTGGATGCAATATACCTATCAAGATGCTTTTTCCAAAACAGTTTGGGAACTTATCAACTTTGATACCTTTTAGAGCTTCTGCTATTTTTTGTTTCACCTTTTCCACATCAGCAAAACATTTCCCTTTGAGGACTTTTTTCATCCAGGGAAACAAACTAACAAAAAAATTTGCTCTGGGCAAGGTCAGGTAAATAGAGAGGGTGGGCATGGGGGTCAGGCCAGTTTTTTTTTTTTCCGGTCATAAACTGCTAAACACTCAGTGCAGTATGGGTAGGTGCATTACCATGCCGCACAACAAAAATCACCCATCATGATTTGGGTAAATGGGTTGTAAAATTCTCCAAAACAAATTCACTGAAGCGAAACACAGCCTCTCACACCACCACCAGCTGGTACACTGATGCAGATGGGTTCCAAAACACTCACCTAGCTGGGAAGCCTGTAACACACAGGGCCAGCCCTCTACAAAGTAATTCTGGTTTTCTTGGGTTCACCCTCCTAAGTACTGAGGAAGTACTAATTCCAGGGCTTCCTCCTTTTTAAAGTTCCTAGATTCTGGCAACGTCAACTTTTCCCCTTTTTCCCTCTAGATGTAAAGGTGGCATCTGCTTCTTCTGAGTTACCAAACTGCTCTCTTTTTCTTTCAGTCCTCCAACTCTTAGGTAACCAACTGTCTATATTAACTCTCCTCTTTTGAAATACCTGTGTAAACTGTTATGTAGACTGCACCCTGACTGACACATACCATAATAGAGGATAATGTCAACAAAATGCTCTCATTAGGTCAAGACGATCAAAAATACTTTATAAAGATATAAAAGATCTGAACAATATATTAGCATGTTTGATTCAATGACTAATCAAATCTTGTACCCAACAATCAGAAGGTAGGTAGGATTATGACTATTCTTTCCTTACTGCCAAGTTTTGCTTTTGTAATATTGTACTAACAATGCTTTTATAATGGAGGCAAGAAATAGAACTTATTTTATTCTTTTGATAAAATTAATCCAAAAGACCTAGAATAACTTAAAACTGCCCAGTGATGAAAAGCATACCTAAATTGAAACATATGGTTAGAAGCATCAAATGCAGCTGCCTTTAACAACCTCATCAATGCTCATCATCTCCATTAACAACTTTTTCCTGGCACAAATTATCTTTTCCTACCTGGTACAAAGTCTAAATTTTTTTTTTTTTTTTTAAAGTTTTGGGTTTCCTTGTATGGTTTTTATTTATTTATTTTATTTATTTATTCTTTTATTGTTTTTAACAGAGAGAGAGAGAGAGAGAGAGATAGAGACAGAGAGAGAACTGAACTGGGGGAACCCCCAGTTCAGCATATGGGTCCGCATGGGCCAGGGCTGGGATTCGATCCTCGGTCCCCGGGGCTGCAAAGTGAGTGCCTAACCCACTGAGCCATCCCGGCTTCCCCTAGTTTAAATTATTTTAAAAGGATGGTGACAAATTGCCTATAAATAAAATTTATTTTTTTTTATAAATTTTTTTTTTTTTTTAAGATTTATTTTGTTTTTGACAGAGAGAGATACAGTGACAGACAGAGAGAAGGGGGAGGGCCCAGAGCAGTCTCCATAGTTGTACATCATTGGTTTTTCCACATAGTTTCATTCCACAGGTGGGTGGGGCTGCACAGGGCAGGAACTGGGCCAGGGTCTCGCCCCGGTGAGAACTGAACTGGGGACACTCCCCAGTTCGGGTCTCGCCCCGGTGAGAACTGAACTGGGGACACTCCCCAGTTCAGCATATGGGTTCGCACGGCCAGGGCCAGGATTCGATCCTCGGTCCCCAGGGCTGCAAAGTGAGCGCCCAACCCACTGAGCCATCCCAGCTTCCCCTATAAATGAAATTATATAAAGAAACTTTATTTTGATCCATAGGATCAAATGCTATAAAAATCTTTCAGAAATTATGATCTCAATTACAATCCAATGACAACTGTCTTACCTTCAAAGTACACATTCTAAGCATTTGAAGGTTTCAGAAATCTTTTTTAATTATGTGTAAATTACTCAATATAAAGCAAAAATCAGTTACCTGTAAGAATGAAATAAATCTCCCAATTTGAATTTGGCAATCACCTTCCACCATGCTGGAATCTGTGGCTTTAATAGGGAACATGCAGAATTGTATTTCAATTGTTTTATATTACTCAATCAACACCAAAAAATAAAAACATTATTTTTATACATTAGTACATCTTCTAACCTGCAGAGCACTAAAAATAATTGTTACACTGAAAAGTAAAAAAATCATTCATCATATTTAAAAGTAACCATGTTTCACTATTTAATAAATTCAAGGAAAATTCTCATCTAGCTACAGTGCTTTATAATAAAAATATCACAGATTTAATAATCTGCTGCTGCTTCATCACTGAAGTTTTTCTCACTTGTTTACCAAACAAATACACCAAATCTGAATGTTTATTTTCTCACACTAATATATTATAATAGTCCTAGAACTGTGTCAATTTTTCGTTCATTTGAATCTCAAAAAAGGCATCGCAACATTACAATGTAAAATTTTAAAACTTACCTCCTTCTCCATAAAATAAGAGACCATTATAAAATTTAGTTTCAGCCTGTTTTAAAAAAAAAAAATTAAAATAATTTTAAAACCTGCTATGTTGTTTTTAAATTCCCAGGCTTAGTTATCCATATTTCATAATAAGCAGAAGACTATATTACTTAGGTACAACAAAGTCGTTTAAATTAAAAAACTCCTTACAATACAGATAAATTCAATGTATCTTTATATAGAGTTATCAAAAATGTTACTGATAGACATTCCAAGTTATTTCTTGATTTCTTTAGACTTTACTTCAAGCTTGTCCAACCCACGGGCCACAGGCAAACCAGGATGACTTTGAATGTGGTCCAGCAGAAACCCGTAAACATTCTTAAAGCATAAGATTGTTTTGCAATTATTTTAGCTCATCAGCTATTGTTAGTATGAATGTATTTTATGTGCGGCCCAAGATAATTCTTCTTCCAATGTGGCCCAGGGAAGCCAAAAGATTGGACACCCGTTTTACTTGATCTTATCTGACCACTCAGATTGTCCCATATCCTCTCATTAGTTCATAGAAGATAAAAAGCAAACACATAGTATCAAAAAGGTAGAGAAAAAAAGCTGAATTTTACCAACTTCCGAGTTTTAATTGCTCATGCACAAGGAACACAAAATATATTAAAAAATCAAAGCTTTCTTAAACAATGAGTTACATCTAGAATGCCAGTATACGGTAACACAGATTTGAAGGTATACAGATTCAGACTCAAACCACTACTACCACTAAGATGTAAGGCAAGTGACACCCTCTCTAAGCCTGTTTCCTCCTCTATTCCTCACATACCTCCCTGGGTTGTTATAAGTATTAACAGGAATAGTATGGTGTTTGGTACATAGTAAGGACTCCATCATTATTATTACTATTACTTCTTTAAATAAATAATTAATGCAACAGTCAATATTCATCACACTGTATGCATATAGGTACAAATTTTCTTTTAAATCATAATTTTTAACATTTTAAGAGCATAATTACCTCATATTTTAATTTCTTGATTTCACAACAAAGTGCAGCATAAACCGTAATGACTTTGTTTAAGACCTAGTTTCATGAGTAAAAACAAAAGAAAAGTAAATTATAGTAGATAACTAAAGCGTTTTAAAAACAGATTTTTAGGTTTAGTAATCTGTACCTTGTTTTCAGTCTTTATGAGTTCCAAAAGGGAGGACTGTTCATAAGGCAAAAGCTATAGAAATAAGAAAAAGAATATTTCTTTTTTAATTTGAAAAGAATCACTGAAATCTTAAATACAAACTGAGACAAGCTATATTTTATTTAAACTTGTTAGATTCTATACTCAACACTAGCACCACACCAGATGGGGAGTGACCACTAAGGGGTACAGGATTTCTTTATGGAGTGGTGAAAATGATCTCAATTGGCTCTGGTGATGGTTGCACAATTCTGTACTACAGTAAAAAAACAAAGAAATTGAATTATATGTGAATTCTTTTTTTTAATTTTTTTTTTAAGGTTTATTTTTATTGTTTTTTTTGTCAGAGAGAGAGACGGACAGTGAGAAGGGGCAGAGCAGTCTCCATAGTTGACAGCATTAGTTTTCCAAATAGTTTCACTCCACAGTTGGGCACAGGGCTGTGCAGGGCAGGAACTGGGTCGGGAGCCTCCCACATAGGCCCCGGCAAGAGCTGAACTGCAGGCACACCCCAGTTCAGCACATGGGTCCACCTGGGCTGGAGCTGAGATTCGATTCTCAGTCTCCAGGGCTGCAAAGTGAGTGCTCAGCCCGCTGAGCCATCTCGGCTTCCCCAATTATATGTAAATTGTATCTCAAGAAACCTGTTATTTAAAAAGTCAATATGTGACTTAGTGTCTAGTACATAATAAATGCTCAATAAATGTTATTTTTTAAGGGGTAACAGGCTACAATTTCAAAGATAAAACAAGACAGAACTACCTCGAAATGGAATAGAGAAGGAGTAACCTATTTTAAAGAACTACAACTACATTAAGATCCCCTAAATAACATAAAGGAACTTTTGAGAAATGGAAATATTCTGTATGGTGACTGAGATATGAGTTACGTGGGTATACATGTTTGGCAAAACTCACTAAAAAGTATATTTTAAACCTATGCATTTCATTGTATATAAAATAACCTTAATAAGAAACAAACACAGCCTGAATACTCTATTCCAATCCTCTTGAAGATAAAAAACAAAGGCTAGCTCAAAGAGTTGGAGTCTGTGTCATTCTGACACAAAAGGTTTTGAGTCTGTGTCGTTCTTTAAAAAAACAAAAACATACAAACCTACCTACATGGCTTAGTGAAAAGGAAATTAACAATAATTCTCTAGATTCCAAATAATATATTCAGTATATGTGCTGCCAAAGAGAGCACCCAAATAATATATGTTCCATTTTTAACAATCATGTTTTAGATTGTAAGTCCTGAAAATGTATAAATGAAAAAACAAAATCCAACCTTTAATGCTATAGGATCAAGATTGAAATCCCAAACATCTCCAATTGAATCATCCAGTGCATCCTCAATTCTTCTCAATTGAGACGTATACTCCTCAAGAAATTTCCCATAATTCTTAAGTTGAACTTCAGCATGAATTTCTACATTTAAATTTTAAAACAGTATGTAAGAAATACAAAAATTACAGGACATTTACTTCAAATAATCTCAAAAGCCAGAACAAAGTAGGTACTAAGCAGTGTTAAATGTATTACTTACTCTGGAGTGTCTAGACTTCTTGAAAATAAAGTTTCAAAGTTAAACAATAAATCAGCTTTCAATATTTTCCAGATAGATAAAATAATTTTAAAAGCAGTAGATGTTTTCATATGCAGAGATATATATCATCTTAAAACTAACTTAAAAGTGGTATTAAAAAGTCACTACCCCATTTACCCTATAATTCAGGGCTTTTAAACAATGTGAATATTTCTTTAGTCAACTCAATGTCCTGCTTTTATGCTTTACTCATAATGTTTTTGCAAAGGAATACAATAAAATAAATTTATTACCTATATCAGGTGCAAATATCTGTCATCATACAAGCAAACTTTAAAAAGATAATTCTTAATTCCATGCACAGTAAACTGTTTAAAAACATACCTACACGTTGTTTTTAAGATGCATTTAGACTAGACCTGCTTCGACATAATGAATATTATTACTATAATGTCCCAATTTACAAAGATGTTGTTTTAATTTAACTATCATAATAGAGTTGGAAAAGCCAGTAAAGAACACTAAGTATAGAACATAGTGTTGGTACTTACAGAATTTGCAAAATAGGTGATGCTAAGAAATCATTGGAATAAACTGAACAACACTCGTAGCTCTATGCCTATTCATCAATATTAACGAAAATATTCCACCTTATACATAAAAATTCATTACTTATTACAAGGCAGCAAATTCACTTCCAACTCAATTTCTTTTATTAACTTCATTTATTCTCTGTCTTTTATTTTTTTTTTTTTTTAAGATTTATTTCAACTGTTTTTGACAGAGAGAAAGACAGAGACAGAGACAGAGGGAAGGGGAGGGCCCAGAACAGTCTCCATAGCTGCACATCATCAGTTCTTCCACATAGTTTCATCCCACAGGTGGGTGTGGGGCTGCACAGGGCAGGAACTGGGCTGGGGTCTCACCCCAGTGAGAACCGAACTGGGGGCACTCCCCAGTTCAGCATATGGGACCACTCAGGCTGGGCCGGGATTCGATCCCCGGTCCCTGGGGCTGCAAAGCGAGCGATCAACCCACTGAGCCATCCCGGCTTCCCCTCTGTCTTCTAAAAAAGGTAAAATTTTCTCTCCTCAAATCACAATGCAAAGCAACTCTAAGTATCTTCTGATTCATTCAGGATAAAGACCTAGCTCACCACTCACCCTTATTTTGCAACTAATGCACTAAATCAGGTGGATCAATTTAGATCATTAAGGTCCCTACCTCATTATAGCATTAATCTAGGCAATTTTAAAAACAATTAGTCTAGATATGATTCATAGTCCAAAAATTAATGAAGATCAGGCACAGAGAAGAGATAATAAGTCTTCTCTTCCCTACAGCTTAAATTAAAAACTGCACAAGATTCTCAAAATCCAAAGTGCACATCTGGTTCTCAGTTTCATGGAAAATGACCTTAGCTATATTTAATCAGCAAATGAGTTCTTGCTGACAACACTAAAAAAACATGCCAGTAAGTTACTCATTTAGTCTGTTGGGAATTCACAAAGTAGCACGCAACAGAAAACCTCTAATAACATTTAAGTTGTTCCTTGCTATAAGAAATAGTTGTAAAACTAGTAAGAGTTAAAAAGATCTGAAATCAAAACTGTGGTGACAATTTAAGAGGGTAACTCCAAAAACTTACTTACATGCTTATCTCTTCCAACAGACTGCATTCATATATTCCTAATAACTAGCATAGTACCTGGTATACAGAAAATGTCTGCTGACTCAATCAGATCATTCTACTCTAAGGTGAACTATTTTCAAACCATAACATGTTTTTATTCCAATTTTTTGAAAATGAAAGTAAATATTCCACCTTATACACAAGGATTCATTATTTATTCAAAAGGCAGAGTTGGGGACCTTTGTCCATAAAACTTCTCACACAATAGGGTGCAGTTCACTTTGTAACAGTAAATACAGAATCCTCTCCACAAAAAAATTAAAAGATTTTGTTTTTACCACCCAGACTGTTTTTATATGCTGCATAAGAACTAATATCTTATAAGTGAAAAACTGCAAACCATCTCAAATTCAGCTTACACTTGAGAGACTACCAAAACCTAATTACATTTATGATTGTACACTTGAGTCTTTGTAAAATTAAGCAAAATTCACAATTAAAAAAACATTACATTCACCTTTTGGAAAAATGCATTAAAAACAAATTCACAAACAGTTTATGTCCAAATATCTCCTCTGTCACTTGCACAGATTAATATTACCAAAGAAACAGATTGCCAATTTGTGTTAATCTTTTTAAGTAGAATTTCATTAAAATAGTTTGGTACATTTTGCTCCGTGGAACTAAATGTGTTAGGTTTTTGTTGTTGAATTCTGAGTTAAAATCAGACAATTCAATTTTATGAAGCAAAATGTGAAGCAGATTTGCTGTCATTTTGGAAGCCTTTCTAGCTGCAGGGCATCACTTTCATTTAACGTAAATAACAGGCGTGGAAGGAGATAAATTAACAATCACGTGTTTATTTCTACCATGTGAAGCGTTCTTTTTCGCTATCTTCAATGGTTCTAAGAATGTGAAGGAAAAAAACACTCAAACTTCCAAAAGTTGGTTGGGGAGGGGAAAAAAGAAAGAAAACAGGAAACCGAAACAGGAACCCGGACCTCAGCCTCCGCTACAACTGAGCGCTCCGAGGATCTGGCGAAAGCCCCGAGAACCCAGAGACAGAACCAAGCCCCGGCTCGCGGCTGCTGGGCCTCCCTGCGCCCGCCCCGCCCCGCCCCGCCCCGGCTCCCGGGCTGCAGACAGTGGACGCCGCTTCCCCAGGGACACCGCGGGCTCCGCTGGAGAGTCGCGGCCCCGAATGCCGAGCCCTCACCGAGCCAGCATGACCCGCCACCGCTAGGACCCTTAAGCCCGAAAGTAACGCTCGCTCGAGAGCTCGTCCCTCTCGATGGGCAGAAAGTGCCCCGAACCGCTGACCAGCGATCGCGACGCAAGCCCTCCCGCAGGAACGCCGCCAGAGCTCTGGCCGGCGCGGGAGCCTCCACCCGCAGCCTTTGCCCAGCCGCTTACTTACTCTGTGAGCCGTCGTCAACGCGGTCGAACTCCCAGTCTGGGGACAGAGTCTCCACCGCCATCACCACGGTGCCTGCTTCAGTCACAGCCCCAACTAACCTAGTCAACTACGGCGGCCTCACCCCAGCGGCTGTCAAAACACGTGACTTCCGGTTGTGGCCCCGCCCCTATTCGCGAGGCTGCCAGGCTATTGCTCCTGCGGGCCGCGGGGGCCGCTGGGAAAGCGAGTCCGACTCGGTGGCTGAAGGTACCTGCAGTGGTGACGGCCGTCCCCACGGTGTCCTCCTGTTTCTACTTGAGCCTCGCCACCGTTCTCTTCTGATGCCACACCAATATCTTCAATTTCGCCCTGCCGTCTCCAGGCCATTTTTAATACCTGGGGAGTGGCTCCCTCAGTCTAGCGTAAGAAGGGCACAATTAATGAGGTGGGGGCTGAAAAAGAAGGCGTGGTCCTCAAGGAAGTCGCTGTCCCTGCGCTTCTTCCAAGAAGCTGGTATTTCCAAAGCCCTACCTGTCAACGCCATCAGAGAGCTGCTTTCCTCCTGCACCTCCTGTGCCGATTGTCCTTGGGGGTGGGTGGTGGGGGAACCGCGAGGAAGAGTTACTTTACAAACAGCGAGGAATGTTTTTACTCTGCTTACATTGCACTCCCCACTATGGGGAGGGGCTGTTTGTGCTTTTAAATACTGCTACCTGCTACCTGGCTTTTCCGCAAATAATCTGTGTTACCCAGGAACTTCACTCACAGCAATATTAATTGCTGCGTGGTTTTTAATGGATACTTGTAGGAAAAGATCTAAATGTCCATCAACAGGGGATAATCACATAAAGTTTAATAATCCTTACTATGAAATACTAGATAGCTGTTAAATGAAATAGATTTATACAGGCATGAGAAAATGGTTAATGTCTTCAACCAGTATTTAACCAGGGACCCCTCTGGTTACTAGGAGGCCTGTTGGAAAGTAATCCACCCATGTAACAGGTCTCATCATATTGACAATGGCTGGATTTTTTTCCCTGACAGCTCTGGTATACCACTGTGACTAAAACCTTTCAATGAGCTCAGTGGTTTGGTAAGGGAAATTAAGATATTTTAACTTAGGGGTCGATCTAGTACAGTTGACAGATCTGTCATCTGTGTTTGATAATGAAGTTTTATTGGAACACATTCATGCCCATTTATTTGCCTATTGTCTATGGCTGCTTCACAATACAATGGCAGAGTAGTCATAACAGTAGATCAAATTGCCCACAAGCCTAAAATATTTACTATCAGGCCCTTCATAGAAAGTTGCCAATTTTTATTTTAACTTCAAAAGAGCAAAATAAGCAACAACAAAAAAGTATTTCTACTATATAAGTTATGGTCTACAGAGTCAGTTGAAATAATTTAAAGCATAACAATCTCAGAAAATATTATAATATACAAAGTAATTGACAAGGACACCTCTATGTCCTGGACACAGCGCAGACCGCCTAAAGTAGTCAAGTGGACCCATTTGCAGTTAACAACTAGAAAAAGTAGATTAAAACATTCTAACAACTTTTTAATGATCTGAAAGAGAATAAAAGCAGGCAGAAACCACAGGGAAATTTACTCAACAACTGGTAATAATTATGTTTGTGGCTTTTTGCCTGACAGTGTCTTTCACCCCTTCAAATCCAGGAGTGAAACACTGCAGTTTTATTCACTCAAAGTAGTAGTAAACTAAATTCAGAGTTTTTGGAAGAAAAGCTGAAAATGTGGGGAGTGGGAGGGAGGAGATCCTGAAGCAAGGGACCCACAGAAGGGATGAGATCTAAAATCTGAGTATAAACTCCCCACATCCCTGGCTAACCACTAAACTACATAAAGATGGCTTGTTGAGATATTAATTGTAGTCAGGAGTCATTGAAAAACAACTGCACAGATAGGGGGGTGTGTTTGCTACCCTTTGATACATATATTCCCCCACAGATGTGCACATCAGGTAACAAAAGCTAATGCCATGTGGGTTTAAGTCTTTGAGATAGCAGAGAACAGAAGTTGGGCTGACAGAGCAACTTGAAGTTTAGAAGGAAAAACTGATAATCGAGAGAGCTGCAAAGGAAATAAACCCAAAATCTAAACAAAAACACTGGCCTGATCTTTGTCTAAATGAAGAAATAAGCAGACAGATAAATTGCTGTACTCTACAAGGCTTGAGACAAAACAAATTTACTTCTTTCTAAATCAAAACCCCAATAATTAGAAAAAGAATATATAACAGAATCCAAAGTGTCACTGAATTGACATTTTTTGATGAGTGATACAGTTAAATTAACTGAAGTGTGACAGAATAGAAAGAGGAAGTAGATAAAATTATAATTACAGTTGGAAATTTTAACACTTCTCTCTTGGTATTTGATAATGCCAAATAGAATATAGAATTGAATGATACTCTCAATCAACTTGTCTTGATTAATACTTATAATACATCCCACTCAACAACAGCAAAATAGACATTTTTTTCAAGCATACAAAGAATACTCAGCAAGATAGACCATATACTAGGCCATGAAACAAGTCAATACATTTAAATGGATTGAAATGTTATAGTTATATTCTCTGACCACAATGGAATTATATTAGAAATCAATAATAGAAGAATCTCAAAATTCTGCATTAGAGTGTTCAGTGTGGTATGCTATACAGATATTTTTACTGCTCATGTGATAATTTATAAGTATTTTGTTGATATATATATTTTATATGCAATAAATTAGTGTTATTTATTTGTGCCCCTTTTCTTGTTCTTTTGCAGTGAGTTTAGGTTGTTTGTTAGGTCTCATAGCCTGAGAGACCACAAAGGCAGCTGCAGTTGTTTTGTTATATTGTGGATTTATTATCATTTTTTCAGCTGTGGATTGTTTCATTCTTAAATTTTTTTTTTTACCTTAGCGCAGTTTCCTTTATATACAAGCCCTGACAATTAAGTTCAAGATTTCATCCTAGAAAAAGTGCTACATAGGGGAAGCTGGATGGCTCAGTGGGTTAAGCGCTCACTTTGCAACCCCTAGGACCGAGGATCGAATCCTGGCCCCAGCCGGTGTGGACCCATATGCTGAACTGAGGAGTGCCCCCAGTTCGGTTCTCACCGGGGTGAGACCCCCACCCAGTTCCTGCCCTGTGCAGCCCCTCGTCCACCTGTGGAATCAAACTATGAAGAAAAACTAACAATGTACAGCTGTGGAGACTGTTCTGGGCTCTCCCCCTTCTCTCTGTCTCTGTATCTCTCTCTCTTTCTCTCTGTCAAAAAAAAAAAACAACAAAAAAAACCTTTATTATATGTATCTACCTCTTTAAAAAAAAAAAGTGCTACATGCCTCATTGCTGAATATCATTATGGTCACCTTCAAAGTCCTCCCTTGGGAAGCTATGCACCCATGTCAGTGCCTAGTCCGCCCTTCAAAGCAGTTTTGGAACTCTTTTTCTGGATCGGCCATCAGAGCCATAGTCATACTACCCCCAATATCCTAGATGTCAAAATATCTTTCTTTCAATATTTCCTTTATCTTTGGGTAAAGAAAAAAGTCATCGGGGGCCAGATCAGTTGAGTAGGGAGGGTGTTCCAATACAAGTATTTATTTAATGGCTAAAAACTCCCTCATTGACACTGCCATGTGCTCTGGTGAATTATTGTGATGCAAGAGCCATGAGTTGGTGATAGATTCAGGCCATTTTTGTCTTTTCCACACAGCCTTTTTAGCACTTCCAGAGAGTCAAAAAAGGTTAACATCATTTTGACCCTTGAGTTGGACTGACAGACTTTTCTGGTTGTGGAGAATTGACTGACTTCCATTGTACACTTTGATGCTTTGTTTCAGGGCCATATTGGTACACCCATGTTTCATCACCAGAAATAACATGGCCACAAATGTCACCTTATCTCCCTCAAAGGTCTTGGCAAACTTCGACTTTCCTTTGCTTTTGCTCATCAGTGAGGTCCTTCAGGACCATTTCTGCACACACCTTTCTCATGCCAAGATTTTCCTAATTGTTTCTCTATTGATGTTTACTTGGTCTGCTATGCTTCTCATTGTCAGCTGAAGATTTTGATGCACAATTTGACAAATTTTTACAATGTTTGCATCACGTTCTGCTCATTACTGGCTGCCCTGACTCTTCATCAGTGACACTTTCTCTACCCTCAGGAAAACATTTCATTCATTTGTACACTGCCATTTTCTTCATGGCATTACCCCCATAAACTTGAACTAACATGTCCCTGGTTTCATTTCCACTCTTACCATGATTAACAAGAAACGTAATGTTTGTTCATTGCTCTAATTCAAGCTCTGATATTCTTGCAGCAGCACACAAAAAAACACAACAATAATGAACGCCACTCAGCAAGACACCACCACATGTCAACAGGAACACAGCTGTGAGACACTGATATACCAACGTTACAAAAACTTACCTAGTTGTTTGTACAGTGCTGCCAACAAAAGCACGTGGTGGCAGTTCACAAACTTAATGGTCAGACCTCATATCTAATTATGGAACCCCTACTCAAGAAAAACCACGCTCCTTGCCCACCCTTCCTGGTTAAAACAGATTAGAACAAATAAAATAAATCTGAATATTTGAAAGTTTAAAAGAATCAAGAAGTCACAAAATCCAGTCAGAAAATAGGTTGAATTGATGAGGTGTAGTTCCCAAAGCAAAACCCTCGATATTTGCTGCAATCTTCCAAGCTTTAACCATGTTTCTTTTTCTCTCCCTCTTATCTTCTAAACACCTTCATTCATTATCTCTTTCCACGAGTATTTGTAAAGGTCTATTAGTGATTGATACTGTAAATCCTTATAAATCAGACATGGACACAACTGCAATTACACGTGCAAAAGAGCAGCAAGAAATAATAATACCAAATTGAAGATGACCTTGAATGCCAGGCTAAGGAGTTATGTTTGAAACGAGTGCATGCCTGAGTGTTTCTCCTAGAGAGGTGAAGGAAAAGGACAGCTATCTATCTATCTGTCTACCTATCATCTGGGGACCAACTCTGTGTAAGGCCCTTTGCCAAGTGCTGTATACACAGTCTCTCATTAAGTCCTCTTAGCAGCCTACGAGATAGGTATCAGGATCCTTACATAGTAAAGGTGCTCCACCCCTTAAATTTCGTAGCTGGACGCACATGGGCACCACGTTCGCCTTCTCACCGCTGTGTGGGGGACATGACTTGGAATGTCAGATTGACTATTAAGGCAGATCCCTCTGAGCCTCAGCGTTCCCCCGGCTAGTAAATACCTGCACCACGAGTGGAACGGAGACCGCCGCCAGGAGCGACTTCCCTCGCTGGGCACCAGCGCAGCAACGGGTCCCAGTGCCCGGGAGACTGCAGGCGGCCCGGCGGCTCCTGGCGGGGCGCACGGCCGGCCCAGCCGCACGGGATTGGTGGCCGAGCCCTGCCAGCTGGGGAGGGCGGAGCCGTGGCTGCTGGAAGGGAGCGGGCCGTGCTTGCTAAGGGGTCAAGGCGGTGGGCCGAGTCTTGCCAGCCAGCCATCAGCGAACGCGGCCGCCCGGGGCTTGGAGGCTGCCAGCCGCGCGCCCAGGCTGAGCTGCCCGCTTGCCTCCCGCGCCGCTGCCCCCGGCGCCAGCGCTCGTGTCCAGGATGCTGCGGCTGGGCAGCCAGGCACTCCGGCGCTTCTCCCCCGGCAGGGTGAGTCCCGCGCTGGCCAGCGCCTCGCCTTCTCCCCGGGGCTGGTTCCCAGACCCCAGAGCTGGAGGGCCGGGGGGCGGGGCTGGTGATGGGCAGCGATGTGAACACAGCTAAAAGCCAAGACAACGTTTTTAAAACTGGGACACTGCACAGCAGGGTCCGGGGAGGGTCCTGGATAAGGCTTGTCTAGTGAGCCACTGTCTTCTTCAGGTAAAGGGGGCCAAGGATGCAGCTTTTGAATATCTAAGGTCTGGCTGGGATGGACAGAGTGGGAACGATACGTTGGCAAGGGGGACAGAAATTGTCTTCCTTTCCGTTTTCATTTCAATCGTGAGACTCCTGGTGACGAGCTGGAGCCAAGGTATCAAGTCAGTCGGGTCCTGCTCCCTGAGCTGAGAGATGCAAGCGCTTCTGACTGGCATGCAGGGGCGATCCAGAGAGGGGCACTCAGAGCTGGTGGCTGAAGCTCATTGTTCCTGAGCTGAAGGAGACACGATTTCTAGGATTACTAGGGCTGCAGAAGCAGCTTTCTGCAACATTCGAAACTGTAGCGCCAGAACGTGCCTTGGCCCAACCCCATTCCTTGAAATTGCATCAGCTCCTCCAAAAATGGAACCAGAGTGGACACGTTGCACGGACGCTGCCCTCAGCACTTCTGAGGCCTCGAGGAAGATGCCTGCCTGTATCTAAACAGATTCCAAGCTGTTTAGGGAAGAATAAAAAAATCCATCTCCTGTACGTCATCTCTCTAGGAAGTGCGTGTTTGCTGCATCATAAAAGAATTTGCTTTTGATCTGCTTTCTCTGTCAAAGCCATAAGTGCACGTGTTAAAAACTTGGGGATGTCATGAGTAGCACCAAGAACTGGGCCAAAGTGGCGTAAATGAAAAAGCTTTTGTCCCCAGGCAACCCCAAATAATGAGAATTCACTTTACTCCATGCAATCAGTTCTGGTTGTTTTGAGATTATTCACCTTCTTAAAAATAAGGAAAAAGACCTGCTCTGGGAAAGTTTATGCTTGCTCCTGCAGCACATGGCACATGGGAATTTGGGTTGAATGGCATAGAGAGCGAGGATCTTGTACCAGCCTCTTTTATTGGCCTCCTCTGTCAGCACTTTTCACCAAATTGTCTTTATTTGGAGAACAGAAGAGAGTCTCAAAGAATGAAAAGATTAGGATAGTGGGGTTTACCTAAGATTTCAATATAGTAAAAGGTGAACATGTGAGGTGGCAAATGGTATAAATAGAAACAAGCACAGTGAGGGGTCAGGGGCCCAAGACTGACTATCCCATGAATGCATGTGGAGGAGCAATGACACGTGGCTGGGAAGAAGGCAGGTTCTTCAACGGCCAAAAGAAATACGTGGAATAAATGAAGAATTTGGGGGTGTTTTGCTCCCCAGAAAACGGGAATCCATCATTTGGACTATGTTCAATGAGAATTGTTCAAAATCAAACATGGGTGGTGGAAGTGTAAAATGGTACAGCCATTTTGAAAACTCCGTTTTTTATCAAAATTAAATATCTACCTATGATATGACCCAGCAATTGCACTCCTAGGTATTTACCTAAGAGAAATGAAAATTTATTTTCACACCAATACCTACTCATGAATGTTTACAGAGATTTTGTTCATAATCACCAAAAACTGGAAACAACTTAAAAGCTCTGCAGCTGGTGACAGGATGAATTAACTGTGGTATATCCATCCATGCAATAGAAACCTACTCAGAAAAAAGAAAAAGAAGAATGAAATACTGATACACACACCATGGATGAAACTCAAATATATATGCTCTGTGTAAAAAGACAGACTCAAAGGGCTACATATTATATGCTTCCATTTATCTGACATTTTTCAAAGAGTGAAACTACAGCAATAGAAAAAAGATCAGTGGTTGTCAGAGGCTGGGGGCAGGGGAAGAACTGACCACAAAGGGACACGTGGGAATCGTGGAGCAATGGAACTGCTTTTTATCTTGATCATGGCGGGGACTACATGATTGTGTTTGTCAAAACTGAAAGAACTGTACACTAAACAGGGCATATTTTACTGTATGTAAATTATACCTTCATCTTTAAAAAATGAAAAAGGCCACACAGTGCTTTGGAGTTTGATATTAAAGCAGAATGAAAAAAAAAATCTCTCAAAACCATCAAACTCCAGGGGGAAAATTAGTATATAACACTTTCTGATAGAACTAATCTTTCCATTCTCTGTCTTAAAGAAATGGACTTAGAAATAGTTAATGATTTCAGCTTAGTGATATGGCTGGATCTTTTGAACTAGTGCAAGTATATAGAGCAATAAAACTCCTTTTTCAGTTATTATTGTGCATATTTGTTTCTATGTATCAAGCAGATCTGCTATGCCTCCCAGTCTTGGCCTTATGTAATAGGTGTCCTGTGAGGCCCAGTGGCACAGTCTCCCTGAACACCTGAGCCGAGTGCTCTGGGAATGTTCCTTGTGTGGGTTGTTTGTGCCCTCCTCTTGTAGTTGAACCTTGATTGATGTTGACATGGCAGTGGGTAGGACTGACACTCAGGTTGACTGATTGTGAGGATTGGCCACGCCTAGAGTGTAGGAGCTGCTATGTGAGGCTCACCCTCAGAAGGGAATCCTCCCCAGCAGGCTCTTATGCTGGTTGAGACCACCATTTCGGTGTACCACTTGTGGGCTCATTGGGTAGTGCTCCAGTGGGGTCTGAGGCTGGCCTTTGGGTATGTTGTTTCTGGTACCTCCTTGGAGGGGCTCCCATGTAGGCCAATTCCAGCCTTGCTGTGACCAGCCAGGTGTACTTCATCAGAGCTACAAAGCTATATGCAGTTGGTTGCTGCCTGTGTTGGACATGGAGGCTTGTGGGGGTAGCCTCCCTGTGAACCAAAACCAACTGCCACCAATATCAGGCATGGGGCAGTTTAGCCAAAGGCTCAGGGCTCCCTCAGGCCTGTTGCAACCTGCTGGCTGACCGTAAGGCTCAGCTGCTAAAAGAGCCTCCTTAGGTGTGCAGGCCAGGCTGGTTGACCCGGTTTTGACAGTGCCCCCGGTGATGCTGCCCAAGTTAAATGGGGCAGGGGCCCCAGGGGGTCATGGGGTATGGCTGGTAGTTTTTGCAGAGTTAACGCAGTTTCAGTTCTTGTACCAGTGCTGAGCCTGTGGCCACTCCAAAAAAATGCCCTGAAAATAATGCGGCTAGCCACTGTTCACCTCAGGCCTGCAGATTCCTGAGAGCCCCTAAGAAAGACTGCAGCACGGGCTGCGATTGACCATCTGCCACCAAAAGTTTCCCAGGCTGCCACGGGGCATCCGCTGCTGTAGAGTCCTGCTATAACTTGCAGGATGGGCACTCAGGAGTTCAGAATAAGAATGTCCCTGGTGATACAACACTAACTGGGCACGATGAGGACTCAAGGAGTCACCAAGGTGGTGCATATGTGGACTTTACCAGACTAATGTGTTCTCAGATTTTTCCATGTGGGATTAGTTCAACACAGAAAGGATGGCACCCTCCTATAGGCTACACATGAGGCAGGGTCCACACAGGGATAAAGATGGCATTCTCTCTAGCCCTATCCCTAAAGCCACACAACTCAATCTTTTCCTGTATGTCTCTGGTGCCTCTGGAGTTGCCAGCCCTCTGCTGGAGTCCTGCATGAATACTTGCAAGCAAGTGGGTCTTTGTGCCGGCCCTTTAAGAGGATGTCTGGGTTTCCAGCTACCTTCTGTCTCACTGGGACAGACAGACAGAATCTTTGCTAATTTTTACTGCCAGATGTTGTGGGGATTCCTCTTCCTGGCACAGGACCCTTGGGCTGGGGAGCCCGGTGTGGGACTGGGACCCCTCCCTCTTCAGATGGGACCTCTGCCACTTAGATGTTTCTCCTGGTGCTCAACCACTACCTGTAGGTTTGGAGTCAGCTCATTTTGCATCTCCACCCTTTCTACCATCTTGATGTGGCCTCTTCTTTGTATTCTTAGTTATAGGTACTCTGTTCAGCTAATCTCCAGATCTTTCTCCAGGTTGATTGTTCTATAATTTAGTTGTGATTTTAATGTGATTCTAGGGAGGCAGAAGACATTGCATTTACCTATTCCATCATCTCGAAATGTCCTCAGGATCTACATTTTTAACATATCTTCCCAACTGATTCTGCCAACATGGGCAGTCAGCCCTCACATTACACTTGGAGAAATAAGACTAAGGTAAAATATCTCAATCTAGTCTTTTTAAAAATTATAATAATTCATTATAAACACACTTAAAATCATAAAATCTGAAAAGCTCTCAGTGTTAGAAACTCACTTTTGTAGCTTCAGCTTTAGCACTGAGCTCAGAAACTATTTCACTGAATATAGTATTTCCAAAGATACCGACATAGTTTCTTTAAATGCTGTCTTTCTGGGGGAATTATTGAATATGAAATTGAATCCCAAATAACCAGATGACAGCTGAGCAGCATTTGAATCAGCTCAGTATGTTGTCTTTTGTGTGTTTTAAAAGTAGTATTTCAGATGTCTTAAAATATCTGACACTGGTAATGGTATGAGGTAAAGCCAAATTGTGTAAGATAGCAAACAGGTCAGTTCTAATTCAAACCACAGCATTAATTGTAGGTTTTGAAGACAGAATGTTTAAAGGTCATTTTGATTTTTTTTATGAGAAGTAATGAAATAGTCCTGCATTTTCTGTAGACAAATTGTGCTGTGTTACAGAGTTAATTTGTTTGCTTAAAAGTATCTGTTTGATGTTGAAGCTCTATGCTTTTTTGGGATAGAAATTTCCATTGGTCCTGGAAAGGGATTTTTAAACTAAAACCTTAAAACTGTTTAATTATGAACTAAATTATCAGGAAGGTGTGAACCCATGTGCTTTTAAGTTCTTGCCTAAAAAGGAATGCTGTCTTTGGCCTTAATGAAGTGAGAGATAAGGAAACATAAGTTTCTTCATAATCAGATTTTCAGTGTGAGGCTTTAGTAATTTAGAACCCCATTTAGATTGAGGGGTAAAAATTCTAAATTGGAACTCTGTGGAGCCATATTTTAACATGGAGGAATGAAAGGTGGAAAGAGTTCTGGGGAGCTGGGTGGGGCTGGTCTTTTGCAAAAACAGGAATCATAGAAAGTCATAACCCTCTGATTACTGTTTCTGTGCCCACAATTCTGCTTCTAGCCTGCTTTCTCTGATGGCTTTTCACCACTGTCTTAATTATCATGTTAACATGTTACCTTAAGCTCTGTAAAAAGGCTCCGTTTAGGGAGAATTTGCACAAGGCATAATTACATATAGTCTTTAAAAACTTGAACCCCTTAAGTGCCACTCTTACCTATATATTGTTTGTATTTCTTTTTTTCTTTTTTTTTTTTTTATTGCTTTTGACAGAGAGAGAGAGAGAGGGAGAGAGAGAGAGAGAGAGAGATACAGAGAGAGAGATACAGAGAGAGAGAACTGAACTGGGGGCACTCCCCAATTCAGCACATGGGTATGCATGGGCCGGGGCCAGGATTTGATCCTGGGTCTCCGGCGCTGCAAAGTGACCACTTAACCCACTGAGCCATCCCGGCTTCCCCTTGTTTGTATTTCTTGATAATCACTGTATTTCTGTGCATCAGTGTTAATCTTCTAAAAAGAAGATGAAAGATATATGGTGGTAGCTCATTTTAATTATTTTATTTTTAAGTACATATGTGGGCTTTGGAGTCAGACAGACCTGCATTCCATTTTCAGCTTTCCCCCTTTCTGCCAGTATGAACTTGGGGATATACTTGACATTTCCTAAGCCTTGGTTTCTTCATTCATGAAATGGTGCATAATGGGGGATAATAACAGGATCATTGTATGGAGAATAGGATAATTGTATTGATCAAATTAATGAAATGATATGCAGGCCTCAGTTTCTTATCTGAAATGTATGAAGCCAAATGTGTTTTGGTGTTAAGAATTATTCACACTTATAAAGTTAATGTGGTATATAGATAGTTCATTACATACAACTCACAGCAGGGTCTGGGACAGTATGTATAACCAAACACACTGATTTTTCAGCAGTAAAACATCTGAATGGTCATCTATTCTTTATAAATATTATAGAAATTACAAATAACATTATGTCAGTTCAGGCCAGGTCTAAAGCTGTATAAGTTTGTACAAACTTAAAAGAAACCTAGAAGGGCTATGAAGAACATTCCATTAGATCAATCCATGTTTTGAGATCAAATGAGTTGTGCCACTCACCAAGGATTTTGGAATTCTGGGCTATATGAAAAAAACATAGAACAGTGTCTAGTCTTAATAGATAGCAACATCTTTAAAACATTATTAAAGCTTTTACTTAAACAGCATTTGGTGTTGGACACTGCACTAAGCCTACTAGAGTCATCTACTCCAATCAAAACTGTGTGAGGTTAGTGACATTATTATTCCCATTTTACAGATGAGAAAAAAAAGACAGATAGAAACTATTAATAGTTACTTGCTTAAGGTCACACAACTAATAAGGAGTGGGTGGCACCAGGTTTTGACCTTAGATAGTCCAGCTCTTGGGTCTGTTTTTGACCCCTAGGTTATACTAGATTTTAGCTCTTAGCTTCTTTTGCAGGTAAGAGCTGAGTCCAGTTCTTATTTCTAAATTGTAGGAGCGTAAAAGTGTTGTCATATTAAAGTATATCTTGTTCAGACTTAACTACGAAAAACTCACATTTATTTTTTAACATCTGGCCTCATTTTACCAAAGAGTTGAAGTCGCTTGTAAAAATACGTATTTGCAATCCCATCGATTATAATGAATAATCAAGAGCAAAGGGAAATTGAGGAATACTTACAAGTGAAATTATTTTCCCTACTATCTATATATAATGTAGTCTGGGTTCAGTGTATATCAATAAAAAATTTAGTTTTGAGCCTTTTGTAGTCAAGTCATCTTGTATGATTGAAAAAAAATAATGTTTATTATCCATATGCTAACATCTGTCAACAGATTATTGAATTGTTTCACAGGTTTATTTCAAAAACAAGCTGAAGTTGGCCATTATTGGTCAGAGCCTCTTTGGACAAGAAGTCTACAGCCAACTCTGTAAAGAGGGCCATCGAATCGTGGGAGTGTTCACAGTTCCAGACAAGGATGGGAAAGCTGACCCACTGGGTGAGTGTATTTTGGAATGACTGGATTAGGGACTCTGCACTGGCCTTTCATCTCTCCAGTCTTGGGCATACCTCAGACCTCTCATCCCTCATTAGTATTTCTTTTTAAGATTTATTTTTATTGGTTTTTGACAGACAGAGACAGAGAGAAGGGGGAGGGCCCAGAGCAGTCTCCATAGTTGACAGCATTAGTTTTTCATATAGTTTCACTCCACAGGTGGGCACGGGGCTGTGCAGGGCAGGAACTGGGCTGGGGGGCTCCCACATAGGCCCCGGCAAGAACTAAACTGGGGGCACACCCCAGCTCAGCATATGGGTCCACATGGGCCGGAGCTTGGATTCGATCCCTGGTCTCTGGAGCTGCAAAGTGAGCGCTTAACCCGCTGAGCCATCCCAGCTTCCCCCTCATTAGCATTTCTGTACTTCTGCTTCTTAGCCACAGGCCCTGAAGACCCAGACTGCACACCTCCCCTCTGGGGTCTGCCACATCGTCTCTACCTATTGAGAGCTTTCTCAGGCCAAGTCTACTTCCATGGTGGATACAGAGTCAACAATTCTCCCTTCCATGAGGGCCCCAAAGCCAAAGCTGCAGGCTCTTGTTAAGAGTCTCTCCACTTACATGGTAGTCACCAGGTTGATAAGAGGAATTTCCAGGTGTGTGTTTTTCCTCAATTACACTTTTGAAAAAGGTGCTATGGGACATCAAGAATAATGTCTGTGGCAGAGGTGTCAATATGAGTGGAAGGAAGGCCACAGCCAATAATACAAATGGATGTGGGGTCATAAAGAACATATTTATCACAGAACAAATTATAGCTGTGACTGGTGTTTGAGGCAGGTAAAGACGATAGCCCTCCTCGGCACAAACCTGCAGTGTGATTCTGATTTGCACACTACAGTTATATCGAGAAAAGGTGCAAGACACAGAGATAGAAACAGTCTACAAATAATACAGGTCAGGAATAGAACTAGTGCCTTGCAATCTTGGTTTATAACATGAATCTTCATAAATCACTGGTCTGATGCAACATTTGGTTGGAAAACAATATAACAGAACCCTAAAATTTTACTTTTTTCATGGAAGAAGCAGCTCTGGGCTTTATCCTAATTCTTGCTATGGCTTTAAACAATATATTTTAATATTTTTCACGAATTAAACTAAAAAAAAGAATTGGATCAGGAGCACATATGCACATGAATTTAATCACTTGATTTAGAAATTATCCTTGTTTCAAAAAGAGGTTACGGGGAAAGCCGGGACGGCTCAGCGGGTTGAGCGCTCGCTTTGAGGCCACGAGGACCGAGGATCAAATCCCGGCTCCGGCCCAGGCAGGACCCACATGCTGAACTGGGGAGTTCCCACAGTTCGGTTCTCTAGCTGTCTCTGTCTCTGTCTCTCTCTCTATCTGTCAAAAGTAAAATAAAAATAAATATGCACTGAAGATAAAATAATTACTCTCTATAAATATAAAAAGATATAAAAAAAAAATTAAAAAAAAAAAAAAGAGGTTACCTTAATCTGGGGAATTCTGGGTAAACCTACCTCATGAATTCTTATACCTGGCTCCAAAGGCAGAATGGGAGAGATTCCTGTTTCTAGGACTACCTGTCTCATCACTATCTATTTCTACCAGTTTTGTGTGGGGAATGTTTGGAAAGACATATTTGGGATATCAGATCAGCTGTTGAATCAAGGAGATTTCAAATAATATTAGCTTAAATTAAGATAGGAGTCTGTTTCTCAAGTCTGTGTTGGCCACTAGAGCTATTGTGGCAGCTGTGTGTTTATGACAATGTGGGCTCTATTTGTTGCTTTGCCATTATCAGCACTGGGCTTCCACCTCATGGTCCAAGGCAGCTTCTTCAGCCCCAACTACCATGTTTTCATTCCAGCAAGCAGGAAGACAAAAGAGGGGACGTAGTAATGAAAGAGGCGTAATCTAGAAGTTGTACCTATTATCCCTATTTGGGTGGTACGTATTGGCACTTGGCTCCAAATCTAAAAAACAAACAATGGGGGATAGCTAAGTGGTTGAATGCTTGCCTTGCTATGTGGGCTCCAGGGTTTGATTCCCAGCTTGGTCCGGGCAAACCCCATATGCTGAACTGTGGTGCAATTGGTAACTGCAGGGTGGCTCTGCAGTGAAGGTTTTCGCCTCCCATGCAGAAGGCCCCTGGTTCCCACCCTGCACAGCCCACATCCACCTGTTTGGACTGAAACTATGTCACAACTGATGATGAACAACTATGGACACTGCTCTGGGCCTCCCCCCCCCCCCCCCCCCCCCCCCCCCCCCCCCCCCCCCCCCCCCCCCCCCCCCCCCC